>VXBI01006900.1:444596-570707 GCA_013397375.1 Toxostoma redivivum
CCATTACAGGAAGGAAGGAAGGAAGGAAGGAAGGAAGGAAGGAAGGAAGGAAGGTAGGTCTTAACTGTGACTGCTAAGTGTGGATGCAGATCACACATCTTTCGAGTGTTGTTCGAACACTGTTTCCTCTTAAAATATAAAACTCACACATTTTTATCAATTGTTAGAGGATATTCTTTAAGGAATAGATGCACTTTTCAGAAGAATTATGCAGAGACATGAATCACAGAATCACTGGGTTGGAAGAGACCTTCAAGACCATCAAGTCCAACCCATGCCCTAACACCTCAACTAAACCATGGCACTGAGTGCTACATCCAATCTGTTTTGAAACACATCCAGGGATGGTTACTCCACCACCTCCNGCCCCCTGACAATAGCTGTCTGTGCCATATTTCTATGCAGAGGACAAGTGCCATGTTACTAAAAATGAAAAACAAAGCCATGGGAAAGCATTATTTCAGCTGTCATCACTTTGTTCATATTAGAGTAATATGTACATAGTTACAACTATTGCTTGGTTTACTTTTTGTTTGTTTAGATCTTTTATATAGCAACAATGTAGTGAAAAATACTATGAAAAATAAGGAAAAGGTTTTTGATACAAACCCAGATATGAATATCCTGACTTCAGATTATGATTGCATCCATATGATTTCCTTCTTCTAGGCAGAAGAATGTAGATTCATTAACCATACACTGAAATAATTTAGGCTTGGCTTTTACCTCATGCTAGTGGAATGCAGGTATTGCCATAGGACATCATAATGCAACAAGATTTGAAACATTCCCTTTTAATTGTGAACTGCAAACATATTTTCTTATTCTATTCTGCTGATATTACAGATAATGAGTGCGGTCATTTTAATGTAAGTTCAGATGCACATGGAAAGACTTGTTATGGAGAGAAATTTTTAAGTACAAAATTTAGGCATGACTGTATCTAGAGTTTTTTGAGAACACAAGATCAGGAAATCAAGAAGATCAGATTGAAATTTACAGAGTTTATAAATCTAGGTCTATGTCATAGTACCAGGAGGCATGTTATTGCACCAAATTATTCTTTAAAAAATACTACAAACAAACAAACAAAAATTCCAAACCAACCAAACAAAAACAAACAAAAAATAAAACAAAACACTATCTCCCCAACAAACTCTTTAAGATTTTCAAGGACGCTTGACAGTATGATACAGAGATTTCTGTACTGCCTCGGAAATCCTGGAAATAGCTCCATGCATTTCTGGGATATGTTTATCTATACTATATTTTTATCAATGTTCAGGAGCCTTTTGAGATGTTTCTAATTGACTTGGATTAAAATAATGATTGTTCTATCAATTTACTAGTTTGGATGACTGAACGTTAGTGCATGGGAATGTTACCTGCCATTATTTAATTTACTAGTAGAGCACTGGTACCTAAAATATTTGTTGTCCAATACCACTCCACAGAAAATTTTCTGTCTGGAAATTTTTTGGGTCTATGGCAGGTCCAGCACAATGTCACATTATTGAAAATATTTTTTAGGAAACTGATAGAGAACTCATCTGTGGCCATTCCAGGAAGGAAGGAAGGAAGGAAGGAAGGAAGGAAGGAAGGAAGGTCTTAACTGTGACTGCTAAGTGTGGATGCAGATCACACATCTTTCGAGTGTTGTTCGAACACTGTTTCCTCTTAAAATATAAAACTCACACATTTTTATCAATTGTTAGAGGATATTCTTTAAGGAATAGATGCACTTTTCAGAAGAATTATGCAGAGACATGAATCACAGAATCACTGGGTTGGAAGAGACCTTCAAGACCATCAAGTCCAACCCATGCCCTAACACCTCAACTAAACCATGGCACTGAGTGCTACATCCAATCTGTTTTGAAACACATCCAGGGATGGTTACTCCACCACCTCCCTGGGCAGACAATTTCGGTACTTCATCACTTTTTCTATAAAAACTTTTTTCCTAATATCCAACCTACATTTTCCTAGGTGCACCTTTAGACTGTGTCCTCTTGTTCTGTTAGTTACTGAACAGAAATAGTAGGGCAGTTCATACTCGTGCTACCATCCCAGACAGATCTCTCCTGCCTTGAAGGTGTCACCTTTCAACTGAGGTAACAGTGAGGTTTTGACTTTTGCTTGGTCATTTTTAGGAGTACCATAATAATCAGATGAGAAAGAAGATAGCAGAGAAAATTTTATATGATTTTTTCAAATTGCTCTGTTTTGCACCAGAAAGAAGGGGTTTTAATCTCTTTTTTCATGAAAATATAAGACAACAAAGTGGAAGAACAACTTTGGTGATCCTTATGTGTCCCTTCCAACTTAGGATATTCAATGATTGTATCTTATGAACTGCCCAAGAATGCCACAGGATTTGATGCATCTCCTCAAGAGAAGTCTGTGAAACTTGATTTAGATGAGGGTAAATTCTTTAATGCGAACTAGACAAGGGAGAAATCTATTCCTTTATGTATTCCTGGAAATTTATTTTGGAAAACTAATTGTTAATTCTTTAGTATATTCTACCAAGATGCGTAGAATAGTGTCCTAATTTAAAAAATATCTTTTTCATCCAAGTTGTTCAGCAAGTTTCATAGGAAATAATGGATTTCTAAGAGAAAAAGAAAAGAATTAGCTAGCTGAGAAAAAAATAGTAGTGAACATAAAAATTATAGCTGAAATATAGAGACAGTCACACTCATTGGCAGAGCTATGTGGAAGTTTCCTTCTGAACTCATATTTAAGTTGGCTTAGACTTCTGTGATCTTCTCTCTAGAAGCAGTTGTATCACTTCCCTAAAATGTGTTCTTTCTTGCCTAGCAACATGGCTGAAGATATTTCAGACTCCGTTTTTACTGTCTTGAGAGCTACTCTGTCCTTTCTTTGATGGACACAGCTGTCTCTCTCATTTATTCCTTTAGAAGGTTGTTAGAAAGGCATTTTACACAGAACATTGCCTGGGCCCTGTCAGAGCTCTAGTGACTCTCCCTTTCCTGCTGGATATTTTCATGACTATTCTATTTTCCCGTTATCTATCAAACTATGATTCTTCTGCAGTTCAGATGATGACCTCAAGCACAACTTGCTGGACTTTCAAACATGGGTTCTGCAGGCATCATGCACAAAGACAGAAATTCCTGTGATGGTGCTCACAGTGGGAGACAGAGGGATGAGGCAGCTCCTGTGACATGGGCTGTTCCAGACATTTCCAAAGACCTGTATAAGTGTTAATATTGTTTGGCAAAGAAAAGAATTAATTTTGCATTTCTGTGCTTAACTCAGAACTAGATGACTCCTCTAGTGAATTTGCTGGTGGCTTCACAACCTGGATCAAATTGTACAGATCCATGAACTGGCAACAATCTATGCTGACTTTGGTGCCACTCCAAAATGGAAAGAAGTTGCTTCTGCCTGTGATCCTATTGCAAGATCTGAATTCATATCAGAATTAATCTCATTTTAATTAAACTCATATTGACACATGAAACATCAGCAAATACTCTGAATGGATCTGATTTTTATTTATAGTGTGCAAAACATTCCAGAAAAAATAATTCTGATTGAAATTGATGCTATGATGATAGCAATCACAAATTCATTAGAGGAAGCATACAGGAAGGAAGAGAGAAAGAAATAATGATAGAAAGTAAAAGACAAGTGTTTCAAAAAATCTATCTAAAGATGACAGTATGTCTTCTGAAAACTAGTATTTTCTCCTTGTTATTATTTTGCTGTTATTATATTTGATTAATTATTTACACTGCACTATATCTGTACATACATTTTTCAAAAGTGAGGTATTATTTACCCAGTAAGTACTATGTAAATCAACTTGCAAGAACTGTTAAATATTTATAGTCTGTCTGGAAGGTTAGAAGAAGTGCAAGTTGTAGGGATTGCAACTGCATACTGGTAACAACAGTAAAACCAAAACCATAAACTTTGAAGAGGTTAAAAACATTTACTATTTTCAAATTTTTTTTGTTGTCTCAAATCCCAAGATTTGAAAAAATACATTCTTTTAAAATATATCTGTTACATTCCACTGGCCTAGTAAATTGCAGCTTGCCTCTCACAAAGCTTTCATGCCTGAGATTTGGTCTGAATTCTTTAGCACTTCAAAGCATGACTGAAGAAGAGTGTGTCAGTAATTTACTGTCTCTTTGCATCTGTCACCTTGATTTTCTTCACCATAAAGCTTTAAATCTTGGACCTGGAATAGGTGGAAGCAAAATGCTGGTGCAGCTCTCTCCTTTTCCCACTATCCTTGCAGAAAAGAGGGGAGAATATGAAACTCTGAGCATACAGTCTTCCTAAATAAGGACTGTTTTTTTGTTTCAACATAACTTTCAAGAGTTAGCAGATGTTTCAAATTGGATCTTCTAAAATGCTGATAACTGTGCATATATCAGGCTACAGTCCTTTCCAGAAGTCACTTTACTTCCGAAATATTTATAAAAAGACCATATGTTATATTTGTTCTTTGAGCAGGGGGAGGGGGAACACAACAATGCAACAATTTATAGCCGATTTTCATTTGCTTTTATTATTGTTCACTCAATAATCAATTTTCCATGAAAACTATATTGTTTTTCCCTTTCTGGACTAAAATTTTGTTCTTGCATTATTAATTTGAGCAGTTACCAAATCATTTGTAATCTCAAAAATAATAACAGCAAGCAAACACACATGTAAGCATGTATAAGTTACATAAATTTTTACATCACTTCTCTAATTTACAGCTGTTTGCCTTCCTGCTGCTAGAGTGTACCCATGTTTTGTGCTTAAACTGAGAAACTGAAGAGAAGAATACGCTGTCACTTCATCGGATTGGAGGCAATCCTTGCTTAATTGAGAGGTGTTGCTCTCTTTCTTGAGTCCCCTTTTATGTCAGGAAGCCAAGTAAAATGACACTAAATTAAGCTTCCCAAGGGGAGGACTAGGAAGATTCTGCCAAGCTAGGCTTACATCACTCTCTGTGTACCAGCACTGCACACACATGATGGAATCTCCTAATGCAAACTCCGAGGACAGGGACCTCTGTGTTTGTGGTGAGCTCCACACAAGGAGCATTGGCTGAGACCTGGCCAGTGTGACACTTTATAATAAACAGGGAGAGGCCAATTAGGCCCATATGCCCGAGATTCCTTTCATCTGACTTCTGTCAGATAAAAGGGCTGCTTTGTCAAGCAAAGCTCCTTTTCTAGTCAGTGGGAAGAGATAAGCATCTCCAAAGGCAAACTGTTCAGCATATTTTACACACCTAATGTGGTGATCTGAGATGGGCCATCATCCAGGCTAGGTGCTCATCTCTCCCTGCTGCCTCCAGAAGGAGCTTTGATGGTTAGATAGGCCACACTCCCAGGTGGCTGAATGAATAAAAAATTTGATCCCAGCCAGCCAGAAATAAGGACAAAATGTAAAAGCAGCAATCTGGCAGGTGTACTGAGAAAATACCTATGGTTTAAATTGTGGATTACATAGCACACCATGAACTGATGGATGGAGGATAAAGATCAGACTGCATGGCCAACCTAGATGCTGTTTGTACTGCCAATGCAGTCTGCCCTCAATTGTTATGCATGTACATTTTTAAAAATAGTAGACTAACAGCTGACTCCTTTATTTTGTATATAAAAAAGCTTTAGGTATCTTTTATGAAAAATATTAGTGTCTCGTCACACTCCTTCTTTGTAAGAGATCTTTCATATATTAGTTATTATAAGAGAGTGGTATCATCAGGAAGCTGTATTTCTTATCTTTCAGCAGGTTTCATCTTGATATGGTGATACGTTCAGGACACCAATTCAACATGTACATGTTTCTTAAGAAAAAGTTTCTGTTCAGTCAAGATGGAATAAAGTGATATCATACCATATTTCATGTTATCAACTATGAAAGAAAGGATTTAAACACTGGATCTGTTTCTAAGGCATTTAATTTGAGGAAAAGAATTAGCATTGCAAAGAGAAAAGGGAGAATAGTGACTCTTTTCTTCTGCATTCATTGTCTTGAATCAGCCTATTGTCTGGGGCTGTACGTGTGTGGGAGTGCAATTCACTGGTGGTTGAATTCAACTCTCAGTTCTTTCAGCTGTGTTTTCAGCCTCTGATTTCCTATATTTCTCTCTGTAGTTTTAATAATGAGGGAGATTTTAGGACAATATGTTCTACATTTTCTGCATTATTGAGCTTTCTTCATGGCCTCTCCAGAACAACAAAACAAGACTAAAGCTTCAACAGTGTGAAACCAATGCTAATGGATTATGTGTCAGCACCAAAAAAAACCCAAGGGACTCTTAGGAATATACTGTATTCCTTATCTATATAATGAAAAAATGCGATATTCATGTAGTCATACAATTTGTAATCATTGAGTTACTTGTTTTAATCACATCCTTACTTAGTTAATTTTTAGTCCTGGAGGCAATGCTTTGGCCTTTTGTCTAACTCCTGGATCTGCTGACATTGACATAAGGTTAGTCTCTTCCCTTCAGTGACACTTTGAATATACACGTGCAGATTTCCCTGCATGCATGTATGTATTTATGTGCACAAATTCATGAAGATGTGTAGAACCCCACAGCTGGTAGATCACACCTTGTGACACACACCCAACAGATTAATTCAGTAGTTACCTGTGTTATAAGACTGAAAGAGAGGCAGATGGCAGCTAAAGACAGTGGTGACAGGAACACTATATAGAAGTAGGAAAATCTGATAAAACCTGACAAGACAAGCAACAATCCTTTAAACCACGAGAATAATTAATGATTAGGATATTTATTAAGAAATGTGTTAAATTTCTCACTTGACTAGAACACCTTATCAGTAAAGGTTCCAGTGATTGCTGATCTTAATGTCTATTAATTTAAACAACAGACTTCAAATTAAAAGCATTTAGGGAAATAAAGAACATTTTGTTAAAATTCAGTGCAAGTGAACAGATGCAGTGGTGCAGCCTGATAGCTGAGCAATTGTCAGTAAAAATGAACTAGAAAGACAACAGGTAAATACATCAGTATACTGTGGAAAGCAACCTGAGGATTTTTATCCTTCATTGAAAGTAAAGGTGCTATTGCTGTGTACCCTTATTTTACTTATTTTATTGGCTTGCCTTCACATGGATTGTGTAGTACAAAGTGAGAATTTCATGAGGAGAATAACTTAATATTAATGGCAGAAAGTTTGCCTGCAGATGGAAAGAATAAGGACTTTTCCCACAAGCATTTGTAGAAACATGAATTTATAAGGCAAATAGTCCATAAGGGCTAAATTATGATCAAATGTAGGGAAACTAGATGCACATTATACTTCTGATAAGCACTGAAAAGAAAATGAGCCTTGGTTTTTGCATAAAACATATAAAATATGTTCTGTTCTCTTTTCCTTGCCCTTGCTTCCAGACAGATATCTTTAATGTCTTATTAGATGATTCTGAAAAAGGGAAATAATTTAACATGGCATATAACTCTGGAGAGATCATTTCAAAGAGGTCAGTAATAAATAATGCATAGTATCAATAGCTGTTACTTAAAAAATTATTTACTGGTTTTAACTGGGATATGCATCTAAACTAAAGATGTTGTCTAGCCTACTCAGTTCCTGTCTCCATCTCAGTCATAGTTTCACATATTCTGGGAACTATAGCACAGCATATTAAGATTATGCAGCTATGTTTATGAAAAATCTAACTTCTTATAAATAAAGACCCAAATCCCATATGCAAACCAGTGAACATCTTCTGATGTTCAAGAACTGGAGTGACTTTCTAAATATGTCATAAATTAACTTCCCCGGCAGTTTGCTGGGAGGTACATGAGTGTGATGTGCCTTGAGAAAGGCTGCTCACATGGCTGTAATAATAGAAATAATTTTGGTTACCCTGATACGTCCAGAAGGAGGTTTACTGGAATTGTCCTGCACTAATGCCACTATGGACATCTCTACATAGTAATAAATCAATGATCAGTGAAGAGGTAAATCATCTCTTGGGAATCCTCAGGTCACAGAGATTAAGTTAAACAAACAAAAATGTGTGTAGGATGTATGTATGCAAATCACATTACTTCTAAGGAAAGAGTTCTTTCAGTATTGAAAAATAAGTGATTTGTTAGCTGGTGTAGTGAAAAGATAGTTTAGGAAAAGGGATTATTCCTAGTAACAGTGGCTCAATAATGCCAAACTGCAATCAGGCCTAGCAAGTTCTGTTTTCTATTAGTAAAGCCATTATTCATCTACTGTTATAATTTCTCAAGCATTCAATCTCAATGTGTGCCTTTGTTACAAGTTTATTTTAACTTCTCATGGGCTCTCTTCTATCTGAGGGACTTTACACTGTGGTTTTCAGAAGGCAACATGGCCAATCACCTTACTACCACCAGTTTGTACACAGCTTTGATATGAATATATCCACCAAAAAATAAACTACAAAATGAAGTATCTGTTTCTGTAAGAAGATTGATACTGCATAGGACTCAAATTATGCCTGTGGCCAAGGCTGGACCTTGAACAGAATTACTTTTGAATCATGCAAAAGGCACACGTGTAGGATGGGCTGAGTATGTGTAGGAGATGGTCCTGTTGCTGAGAGACCACAACAGTTACTCACAGGAGAGGAGTGACAGCTGCAATAAATCTGAGATCAGGATGTATCCCTGATAGACACCGCGTAAAATTACACAGTGGAGTTCAGCAGGCATCTTTGCAAGTCAGTAAAATGCTGAAGAATAAGGAATATGAAGGATAAGGACTTGAAAGATTTTGGTTTTGTGGCATGAACAGAACTGTGGCAAGAGAAATTTATGTTCAGTTCCTGATCCATTTTTGGGCAGCATCATTTGGCTGAAAGTAAGTTCTTAAACTTACATTATGCAGTGTTCTCCAGTTATCAAATAGAGATGGGACAACTTAATGCTGTGAGATTTTCTAAAAAAAGATTTATTACTGAAATGTTCCGTGGGAGCTATAGGATCATCTAAATACCTTTTATTATAGGGGAGAAAATATAAGAATAAACTATAGAATTTATCAGTTTTAATTCCCTGCTTCTCAAAGCATGAGCTATGAAACTATCAAATGACAAAATGCCTATTTCATTTGTCTTCTTTTTGAAGTGGAAAATTAAATCTCAGTCACAAAATATTCTGAAAGTGTTTTTTTTTTTTCTAATTGATTTAAAACATTTGCTTTCTAAATCTGAAAAGTTGCAAACAACATCCACACTCTGATTTTTCTTGAAAGAATTCTGCACCATATGTAAGCTGTTAGGCATCTGTTTTGTCCTTGTGTACATGTCAAATCATACTCCAGTTCAGTCTTGATTGTCCTATTGTGGATCAAAGCCATGCGTTGCAAAAACACACGACGCTGAAGCTATGCTCACTTACAGCCTCACTGTTAATGCCACCAAAATAAATTTTATTAACTTCTTTGCTTCAGCAAACAGCTGACGTTTCTTTTGGCAAAATGAACCACAACACTCCTGATCTGACGTCAAGGGGCTGACAAGGGCTTTGCAGCAGATGAAGCTGCTGGGGCTGAGGTGGGTGCTGTGCCCCAAACCACATGCACCACTGCTGCTCTCAGTGGCAACACAAGATTTCACAGTGGCAATAATTTTCTAGGGTTTTTTTAATCACATAAAAATTTGGTGCTGGGCACTTCTTTTGATTTTGAAATAAATGTAGTTTTAAAATATCAGTGTCTAACATGCTGCATATTTGGTGTGCTGGACCCAGGAGGGCTTTTTCTTGGAAATTAAGACATTCTGGTTAAACTAGATATTACACTTCTCTGAGTTTTCATAGCTTTCTATAATGGAATAAATAGAAGTGAATAATTTAATTTTCATTTACTTTCCTTAATGAGTATCAGTTATGATTTTTGCCTTGTTTTTGATTGATTTTTGAATATCAGTTTGATTTTTGCCTGCTTTTCTTCCATGGAAACGGTAGAATATTTCTGTTCTGCTAGACCACCAAGCAAGCTTTCATTTCAGGAAAGGTCATTTTATCATCTGCAGTCCTTCAGGTAGCAAAAATTTAAAGGGTTTTCTTAGTAATGGAGAATACATACTTCTGCCTGAATACCTTTTAAAAAAATCATTAAGCAAATTTGTAATTTTTATTAATTATTTAATTCTTATACTGGTCAAAGGAATTCTAGAAGAAAAAAGAAACAGGCAGATTACTTTAACTGGAAGGTCAATTTCTAAGTGTGCTTGAAAGGACATTTCAAAGTTATTCAGTTTCCTGTTTCTAACTTAATGTCCAACTTAGTTCTGATTCCGTCAGAGCTTTGCATTCTGTGTTGATCAACAGGTCTTGATGTAATTGTCTAACTTCAATTTCCTCTGTCAGCATTGCAGTTATACTGCACAATGAGCTCTTCATGAGGTTGCACAACATAATTTCCATATCATGGGACCCAGCACTCTAATGTTTTGTTGCTCCTACTGTTTCATCCAATGCAGCTATACAGAATTTCCCACAAATGTACTCAGACGTCATCATAAATTTCTTAGTAATGATTGTTTTCATCTGTACAATGGACCTTGTTCTAGCTCTTTTTAAGCAATATTGAACTATCAGGAATATATATTGCCTGCCAGGAAGCTACTTAAATAATGTTGCAAGCAAAGTCCCTATAGGACATCTGTCTGCTCCCAATAAGAAACAGGAGTAATAGCTCCACAATGCATGTTCTGCAGATTAAAGTGATATGTACATTTGTGTAAAAATCTTTGTCTTTTCTGAGAACTTAGGAAATCATCAACAGTCTTTTTAAAAAGTATTAACTTTCATATGCAAGCCTGGTAAAATTCAGATTAGTTAAGGTGTATCTATAGGAAAGTTTCGCATGAGCATTTGACCAAAAGTAATCTGCAGCTTAAAATTGTAGAACAATAAAAAAGAATAAAAAAAGGAGCTTGTGGCCACCATTAGCCTTAGGATGCTGAAAAACTAGACTATGCCACAGGGTCACAGAGGTATTTATAAGTATTGGCAGTATGTAGGAAGTGTCATATGGTTTTGTAGCAAGGAATAGAGATAAAACATCCAGAAAGAGACAGACTTGTTTCGGGAATGATAGTTGTCCATTTTGAATGATTCATGTAATTTAATTTGAGTGCCTTTTTAAATAGTCATTTGCCACTTCTCCCTTGGTAGAAATAGAGAACAGAAAATGGGTGTGGCAAAGGTAAACATTTAACTGCCCTCTAAGCTGCATTGCATGGGACCTTGAATCACATAGGATTCCATATCTTGGATCACTGTCAATTTCAGAGCCTCTGCGGGGTTAAGGATTGCAGTTCAAAAGGCAACTGTGGGGCTTTTTACTGAGCATGGCCATCCTGTCTAGATACAGAATGTTGGGTTTAATGATACTGCCTCTCACTTTTTGGAAAATTCTTATATTGGTTTTTAATTATTATTTTTGACAGTATTCAAGCAAAAATTACCTCAGTTTTTCAGAGAATGAAACAAATACCCAAGCACACCATATGTGTGCTTGGCCACCAATTAATGACATAGTTGTATAATGGCATAGCTGCATAAACATTGCAGAGGGAGGAGGTCAGTCTGGGAACAAAAAAATTATCAAAAGGCTATGATCTTGTTTACGAACAGATTGATTCATGTAAATTCACTCAAAGTTGAGAATTGTTTAACGATTCTGTTATGCAAACAAATCTGCTATACACATTGTTTGCAAGATATCAGTGTAAGTACTGAATCTTCATCCTACATGGCTATATAAAGCATGTGGCACGGCTTTGATCCTTGGTTAGTAGATTTAGGCTGCAGAAAGTAGTTTTACTTGAATATCAAATGACTTTTTATGATTTCACTGCAAAGTAAAGTTTTATATATAAACAAATCAGTGCAACAGGCTCTAATTATTAATTAATATTAATGAACAATATTAATATTAAACATAGATTTCCTGCTTTAAGATTGTATTTTAATGGAATTGAAATGCAGTTCTATGGGATACTAATACTGTTTTATTTTTATTTAATGAGGATTCCATATATTTATCATCACTGTAGTATTGACCTGCCTCACTAAACAGATTTTACTTGTTCTCAGAATTTGCAGTTTAATATACTTCATTCCTGATTTTGGTCTTGTCATTGTTTGGGTCTCATCATTTTATATGGCTATTGACTGCAACAAGTCAAGACAAGATTCACCATTACACAAGGAAAATTCCCCAGCTGAAATCTCGACCTGTTGGACAAAGGAAATATAAACATTAGTTGCAATAAGGATGAGATTTATAGGTCTAGGATAGCTATTGAATGTTAAAATTTAAGTCTCAATTGCTCATTCATGTGGGAAGAAATGAACACAGATAATTCAACTATTGTCTAAATCTATACAAAGTACTTATGACACTGCTTGAGTAGCTGCCTAGCATTTGCTGCTGAAATCAAGACCATTTATAGCAGTGTCAAACCAAGGGATTTACTCCATCTGAAGTAGCTGAAGTAGCTGCCCAGAATTCCTTCTATGTACATAGCTATTCCCTGTCCCACCGGCAAAATAACCCAGTTGGTTCATGGAAAATGTCATGCAAGTAAGAGTGTGCAAATGCATTGAAAGGTGAAGGGCATCACAGACTAAATTATTATAAATATCTGCTGCTGTGTCTTACAGATAAACTGTGCTGTGCTGGGCTGACTGGCAATGCTTTTATTTGGTAGTGACTGTATTTAATTTTATGTAAGAAAAGAGAGCAGCAACAGATATTCACAGAGGGAATGACTGGGCAGATAGTGAAGGCTATAGAGCATTAGCAATGCTAAGAAGTATCAAACAGTCCTTAGAGGAATGGGAGTTTCATAACAGAGTCTGAATGTGTCTCAAATATCATGCTGACGTTTGTCACCAATGAATTTCCCACACTGTGGGAGTTTTAAGGAATGACTTATTGGTTTATTGGCGTATTCAACCCATGCATGCAAATCCAAAGAGACAGATTCACTACATTTTTGCATATCCTTAATATTCCAAAGCCTTAGGATTCAAGTATTGCTCACATGTTGGTGAGCATACAAATGCAAGAGTGTGGGGAAGGACTGGGAGCACAATCAAAACAGAAATTACAAGACAGGTCATTGTAGTCCAGTGTGTTATGAGGCAGCACAGAATAAATAAGTCATTCAGAGCAAAGTGCCTCATTCTGGAAATTAAGACATTTTAAAGGATCAAGTATGATTATATAGTTGTGAGTTACTTGATTGAGATTTTCACTCTGTAATTTTTAAGCAGTGTCAGAAAGAGCAGCTAAAGCTGCTTGCTTTGCCACATTTAATCTTGAATTGTCAAGTAATTTTAAGTGTTGGAAAGTTCTTCAAATATTTCTCTTTCCTTTGTGAAAAATACCATTCCCTGTTCACAGTAGATTATCCTGGCCTAGTGACCTGTCCTCTGGAACATCATCCCAGGATGTCTCCATGGACAGCCTTCAGCTCCCCGCAGCAGTGCAGCCACATAGAGCTGACACTGAGCCCCTGAGCTCATGGACTGTCAGTTATTGAAGATTATTTATTCCAGGGGACACTTCAGAGCTGTCACCAGGCATCTCTCTGCTCAGCCCACTCAGCCTTTCCCTCCTTCAGAGCAGCTCTTTAGGCTTCTGGTTAAAAATGCCTACATGTGGGAGACAAGACCCCTGGTCAATAGTGATTATTAATACTAAAGCTTTCTCAGGACAGCTGAATGAGGCCCAGGTTTTTTGATCTGGACTGTATTAAATGTTTTTATCAAAATGCACTTTTCATTGAAAGTGGCTTTTTTCCCCCGTGATTTATTTTTCAATAATACTTTTAATATACTAAATGAAATTTTAAACCCACTTAATTATATAGATGAATATGTAGTAATTTTTTCGTTATTCCCCACTTTTTTCCTTTGCCCCATCCTTTCTAAGCTTTTTCAGATTAAAAGACACATAATGAAGAGTAAAAACTAAAAATTTACATTAAAAAAAACCCTAAAAATCTTACATAAAAAACTTCAAAATTCTTTCAGTGATCTGAATGAAAAGAAGCTTTGTATAACATAGTATCTACACTTCCACATAAATTATTTTACATTTTAAATAATCTTTTCATCTGTCTGGAGAAGCCATGAAACTTTAGAAGAAACTGTCACAAATACTTGAAAATTACATCCCTAATGAAGTTATTGTCTTCAATGCAGCCAAGCATTTGTCATCTCTGTGTAGGTCTGTTACACAAAAATAAGAGTACTCACTATGGAAATTGAGGTGGATTTATTTTTACCATTTTCAGGCAAGTTTGTTGCTGCTTAGGTGTTAAGTATTGCCAGAGTTCTGCAAACTTCCAAATGAGCATAGGAAGCACAGACTGAAGGGCTTCCAGGGCAGAGAGGGAGCATCAGGGAAAGATGAACAGGTCACAGACAGCTTGAAAGATGAAAGAAAGATAGCAACATGTGTATGGCTCTCCTGGATCCTTCTAACAGATAAAGGACAAAGCAAAACATAATTCAGTGACAGTCGGGAGCACAGGTTTCACTGTCCACTCCTAGAATTGAGATTCTCAAGGATGGACATGTCTCAATAACTGTTGCCAGTGCACAGGAATACCCTGCTGTTTGGTAAAGCTGCTTTGCTGCTGATGCCAGCACCATTTTTCTTCATTTGACGTACTGGGGGTTAATACTAGGTGAGATTTTTCAACCTTTTTAACCATGTGTTGTGAAGTTGGTTGACCTTTGACTGCTAAGTGCTGACAGGGTCCTGTGAACCCTAGAAATGATAGCGAGATCTACTGGTGAGGTGCAAGAGGATAAAGAACAAAGTAGCACATAAATCAACAGAAGCCAATTGGGGCACTCCCACTCCAAAAAATTTGCAAGGAGGAGAGGAAAAGACATGAGCCATGATTATTATGCATATTGGAAATCTGTCACAGTCATAAATTTGAAATAAATTGCTACAGGAACTGGGCAACTTGTCAGTAAACACTCCAGAACTGGGGGCTGGCAAAACTGTACATCAGAATTAATGCTTTGGAAGGGTAAATACATCCAGCAAAGACCTGTTCTTTCCACATTTGCATTATATTTTGGCATTCCATTTCTAGGGCAAGAAAGTTTCTGCTGTTTTTTTTGCAAGATATGATACTGGGGAGAACTCAAAATAAATAGTACAGAAAAAACAGGAGAAGTCTTGATCTGATTTATCTCTTTTCCAATTTGAACAGGAGTTCTATACTAGTAATGAGAATTAAGAAATCCTGGGAGACAGCCTTGAGTCTGAGAAACGGCTGCATGCTGCTTGAGCTGCTACAAAAATTTGTATGCAGAATTAATGCTTAAGGAAAAATCTGCTTCAGTTTCAGGTATCAGGGCACCTTGTAGATTCATTAATTTAAAGAAACAGTAAACAGCTACTATTAAATACTTTTTCTTGATCTCCCACCCTAGAGATAAAATGATTACATAGAAAAGTAGTTATTTCTCTCATTTTTTAGATGGCAAAACCGAATATGGGAATGCTTTGATGCATTGATAAGAGTTACCAAGAGTATACCCAAGGGAACCAATAAGAATACCAACACACTGCTAAAAGTAAGACTGAAGAATGGGCAAGAAGAAACATTATGTTGAAAACTGGCCTGTTCTTAGTGCAGGGAAGATTTTCATTTCTTCTAAAGCTCTGGCAGGTCACAATGACTGACTCAGGATCTTAAGACACAGTTTTCAAAGTATCTGAGTGATGTCTAGGAGCACATTACCATCAACACTCAATGAAACACAGTTATTCTATTATCTTGTTCCTGTAGAAAATGCTGTTTTCTCTCAAGGCTGTTTTAGCCCTTAGTATGTAGCCATGCTTGTGTTCTAACTTTTTTGGTCATTCACCTGATTGATCTCCAGGAAAGAAAAATGGAAAAATGTTCAGGCAGCTCAGGGTCACTGAGTTTCCAAGGCAAATTGTTTGTTCTTGCCTGATGCTGTTTTTTGTTTTGGATTTTACCTGGAATAAATAATTAGATCTTGTGAATACAGCTATTTGGTGTATTGATTCTAAGAACTCCATATATAAAATATACAATACTTGTGAACAAAAGGTGAATGTCTTTTTCTTGACAAATTTTTCTTGACAAACAAATTTAAAGGTAATGGGGATATTTTCTGATTGTGAAGTCACACAGATTTTCCACTTCTTTTGAGAAGCTGAATGACACCTATTTTTTTTTTATTTTTCTTTTTCTTACCTTTTCTTCGTATATTCTTCAACTGTGCTTTATCTGACATATCTCTGAAAGGTATGGTCTCCACATGGATGACTTAATCATTCACCAAATTTTGAAAGTAGAAGTTCCAGCCCCATAACATCAGAAACTGTGTATAATTAATACAAGCAATAATTTTTGTGAATATATTCTGTGCATTTTTGTGATGTTTTTATTACTAGTTTAGTAGTAACTGGGAAAATATATAGGTACGTGGTTTTGGTACTGGGTGTTTTTTTGTTCTACAGACTAAGATGAGAAACCTGAGAGAAGTTGAGTTGGTTCATTGATCAAAATATTCACTTCTGAAAAGCCCCTAATATCATAAAACTGTAGAAAGGGGAAGAGTATGTAAATCAGACAATCACTTTCTGGTGTCTTATTCTGTGTATAAAGGTTATTATTAACAGAAGAAAAAAGTTGGGACATGCAAGATACAGAGGTAATACTAAGAATCTGATTATTTTCCTGTCTTCCAATCTTATAACTTTTCTGCACCCATTGAATTATGGTACGTTGAATTTCCCACCACCTGTCAACAGCTATTGAATGTGCCACCCAAATGTTGATTCTTCAATGTTTTCAGTGATACTGCTGCTGCAAGAGATAGAAGGGTTGTTAATGCCCTTGGAAAAAAAAACAGACCAGTTGAATGAATTTTTTTTGTTTTAACTATACTCCAAGTCTTTCTTTCTTTCACTGAAAAAAGTTAATGTTCTTCTGGCTGAAGTTGCAAACACACACATGAAATCCAAACATTTAGTAGAAAATTATCAATGAAACATTATGTAATATAAAGTTTCAACTTTCTTGATTAAGCCATTTCTTATTGATTTCATTTCAGCAGGGAAATGTTATGTGATGAGAAGCTAGTAACACATTTGATGTGTTAGGTTCTATTGTAACACCTACTAGGAGTTTCACTGATGGGCTGGAAGGCACTGGTTACTAGCTCAGTACTTGACATTGAACATGGCAAGAAACAACTTGTGGTAAAGATGGATGACAGGAGACAGAGTAAGTTCAAAGATTATGGAATGCAGCCAGAAGATATCAGCTGTGACCTATAAAGTCAGAAAGCTACGTGTGAATGTGAGTATTCCTCTCTGATAGACAGTTTTTTAAAGCCTCTCAGGGACCAAACATGTCTCAGTGTTTTCCATGCACTGCTAGAATTTCTCATCTCTCCTTTGCCTCGAGTGACAAAGACATGCCTTGCACAGCTCACAACAGGGATCAGGATCCAAAGTGAGGCTCTGGGACATATGGGTGCTGTCTTATTTATACACAAACCTCAAATATATCATCACTGCACAGGATGCCACCCTTGTTGCTCAGGCTTACTCCTCCATATGAGTTCTGACTCCCCTACAACACTTTGAGCAAGGGCAATAACATCCACCTCTTTCCATTTCCGTGCACTCCCATATCTACTCTTCTTCCTCTGGTCATTTTCAGGGTCAACTGTGTTTTTTGTGCACGGCTCAAAATGCCAGTTTGTGGGGTGTTTCTCAGGCTGTGTCTGAATGCTTTGGATTTGGCATTAAAGGGAGGAATCCTGTCTGGCTCTTTCTGGTCAACAACAGCATTCCTGGCCAACAGCTGACTCAGTACCTCCACTTCCAGGCTGTGAAGATGAGTCACCCTGATTCCAAAAACACTTTTTAATAGTTTAGGTCCTGAGTACAGATCTTATCAAAACCATGACTCTGCTCAACATTTCTACTCTTAAAAATACCATTCTTCTTTCAGAAACAAAAATTAAATGGGTATTGTTTTAACATTTACCTAAAAAATGGCAGGTTTTTTCACTAATGAAGAAAGATCTCCAGTTTTAGGCTAACATGATTCCCATTGAGTGATCTGACAATATGCACAAAAATCCTTTACTCAGATGTGCTATTGTTTGGAGCTAAGTGAAATAGCTTTTAACAAGCAAAAAAAAGGTATGCATTATAATAAAAATTCTATTTTGCACATGAATTTGATTCAGATCACACAGATAAATGTTTAATATTTTCATTCCTTACTCATGCAAAGTAAGGCAGGTAAAAAAATCCTTGGATACACATGCATTACACTTGGAAACTTAGCTATTCCATGTAATGAAACTAGTTCTTCACATTCAAAGTATACCTCAGTACAGTGCTTGTGGACTTAGTGGAGTGTGAACTCTATGTGTTGGCAGGTAAACGAATGCAGAATTGTTTTTTAAATGTTATAAAAAATTGTTTTGTCTATACCTCACTAGTTCACCCATATAATATTTTGTTAGTGATGTAAACTTCTGATGATTTGTTCTAGTTCACCTCAGTTGTAAAACATTTAATGAAAAGCAAACTGGGACATGTCTGGATTAAAAAAAAGACCCCCAAAATCTAAAGGGATTTTTCTGGTTTGCCAAGATACTTTAAATGTCTTGAGAGGTAAGAGGAGATATACAATTCTGTGGCTGATACAAATGTTATTGTGCTTTCATTCCAGTGTAAGTACAACTCAGCTAGATTACCTTTAAAGTAATATTCTTTATGTTCTTGAAACATATAAGTGGAAAAGACTTATATCCTGTTTGAATTGATCTTCAATAATAAAGGCAAACTCAATAGGTTTCAGGTTTAAAGGAGTTTGAAATTTGGCATATTTTCATTGTGACACTCTTGCATTCTATGATATTAATGTTAAAGGTCCTTGTTGAAAAATATACTTCATTACTTTGAGCCAGTGACTGAGTTACTGAGCTTTCAGACACAACCACAGGAAAGTGGCATGAGTATCCTGCAGAGAAATGGGAGGAGACAGAAAAGCCCATTCATAAAATTGTATATATTTATATACATTTATACAGGGCATTTTGATTACTTCTCTTGGCACAGAGATATCCCAGTAAATCCAAACACTTGTTTAAAGAATAGTAATGATATTTTTTGATTCCACTTCACTGCATGAGTCTTTCTAGAAAAGTGCTAGAGGATGATAAAAAGAATATATGTTCTTTTATTTTCCTGAAATTTCTATTAATTCTAACTGCTCCTGTGGATCATCCTTCTAATTTATTTAATGTAATTTGTACAAAAGAAATTATGTAATAGAATTATAGAATGGTTTTGGTTAGAAGGGATCTCAAAGATCATTTATTTCCAACTCTCCCACCATGGACAGGGATGCCATGCAGTTCACCAGGTTGCTCAGTGCCCCATCCAACCAGAGAACACTTCCAGAGATGAGGCGTCCACAACTTCTCTGGGAAACCTGTTCCAGTGCCTCACCACCCTCTGAGTAAAGAATTTCCTCCTAACATGTCTTTACATTCTCAGGCTTTTCCAGTTCTCTTCAGGTATCATCCCTTCCTCCTGTTGTATCAACTGCACCTCTCAACTTGGTGGTACTGTGATTACTGGACCCCTCCTTTGAGAGATAAAACAAATGTGAAGAATGTCTGCAGAATTATAAAGCTGTTTGAGACTTACTTTTCCATTAAAAGGAAGTTCATAGTGACCAAATGCAGTTTTCAGTCCAGTGCTCCAGACATACATTGTTGGACCTGTCATATACCACTAAGGATCAATACCTGGAAAATTTTATGCTTTTTATGGTTTTAATTTTATATTGTGAAATACATGCTGTAGGGTCTAGGACATCTCACAGTTTTAATCAGCTGTTCAAAAAGTCTTACAGTTTTCTTCTTATTAAATGGAGAACAAACATGAATACACAGAATTGAAGATGATAAAAAATTTTAAAGTAATATAGAAAACTAAAAACCATAGAAAAATTACCAAACATATTATGTTTTGATAATGAGTTGTGCCAAGCTCCATTTCAGACAGAACTGTGTCTATGGCTACATTAGTCTGAGTTGTATCACAAGAGTGGTATAGGATGAGAAAGGATTCGTGGAAGGGTGGGATACAGCTCTTCCCACAGCTCAGTGCTCACATCCCTGTTGCTCATACTGCCCATGTTTCATGCTCAGAGTACAAAGAGCCTGGGCTCCCATCTGGGCTGTGAAAGCTCTCAGAACTTCCTCCTCCCCCAGTGTTTATTTTCTTCTGTCATGGTATATTCCCTGGTATACAATACCTTGGGCTGGCCTGGCAGTGAGAGATGGTGCCTTGCATTGGGTGGGTCAGTAAAAACAAGTTTGACAAAGGAAGCAGAGAGCACTCTCAGTATGGACAAAGCATTGCTAGCAGTCTCAACCATGGTGGTAAAGTCAGAGAGGTGACAGATTTAGACAACAGGGCTAGGCTTTCATCAGTTAACTCTGATCAAGTGTCTGAGGGTCCCAGATAACCTCCTTGACATCTGAGCAACAGAACAATATGTAAATAAAGCTTTCATCATGCAGTGAAATCTGAACAAGCAATAATTATATATTAATTACAAATATATAATATTATATGCTAAATACATTAGTGAGCACAATCCACCAAAATATATCCTAAAGACACCTTTGGACATATCCAAGAGCCTCTTTCTGTGTAAAGATGTCCTACATTTGCACCAAGACTACCTTGTATTGCTTTGTTAGGAAAAATAGCCTGTAGATATAGGAGAGAAGAAGCCCTCAAGAAAATTGACATTTGCAGTGCTGGTGCTTGTTTCTAACAAAAGAAAAATGTTTTGTAGCTGCATTCCCAAATATGTTTCTGCTATCTCCTCAGTGAGCCTAAGCTTTGATGGCATCTCAAGTTGGACCCATCTGCAGCCATCCCTGTTCCCTGGATTCCTTGCTGCTCTTTGGGAATATCAATAACTTTGCAGTCTCTCCTGCTGCTCTCTTCTAAACCTACTAAAAGGTCCCTTAATTTTTTTTTTAAAGAGGGAATAATAAAAGATATCCTATAAAATCCAAAATCATAGCAACAGCCAAGGAGGGGACAACATCTAATTGTTTTTGTTTGCAGCATATCTGACCCTTAGAGGGTTTCCATCAAATTAGAAAGTTCAAAACTTGTTTCAAACTGAGATGGTAATGACAGGAGCACAAGTTTCCTTAAAAGAAAATACACAGTCCTCTCCCTTTGCAATGCCTCTACAGAAATCATCTACGCCAACAACACTGCTCCAAGTTCCAAGACTTACATTTATTTAAACTTGAATTGTAGAATTACTTGTAGCTTGTAGAATCATTTGTAGCTCTGCAAGGTCACCCATTGATATCTGATGCTTCTCACAACAGCCAAACTAGCAGCAATATTTGGGTGATAGTTGAAGCACAGGGAATGATACTATTAAAGTGACATTCTCTTTGGATCCCATTCTCAAATGTTTTGTTGCAAAACCTGAGGTTTGTGTTCTAGGCTTAAACTCAGTTTATATCACACAGAATAAGCAGAGAAGATAGTATCTTCATAAGGCACCTTAGGGTTCTAAGCCATTTGGCTAAGGCTGAATATGACAAATATTGGGATAGGCATAGGAAAGGCAGCTTTCATCAGCTAACACACTCAAAATCCATTGTATTACACATGGCTGCATACAGGGTCACACAGAATCACAGAATGGGAAAGGCATATGATTGGCATAATACTTGTGGCCTGCTAGAGAAACTTCTTTTGTGGAGTAATAAAACTCTTTTTCACTGCAGTGAGGAAATAAAATCTGCGGCCAATCAGCTGTGCCACCACACATAAAGAAAGGTGGTGAAAGATTGAACTTTACTATATGTGGAATGCCTTTGGGGCATACAGTTTGTCCCCCTGGTTCATTTTGACAGCATTCTCAGGATAGCATTCCAGAGTTTATTTTATATACTATACATCTTTACTCCTCTCAGATCACGCACTCTGAAAGTTCTCCCTCTTCTCTTATCAGGTAGAAGATATTTGTCTTACCCCAGCCCTTTGGCCTAATGAAGACCCTTTTCTTTCCAGCAGGAAGTTGAAGAACTGAATTTATACGAGGAATTTCAAGAACATCTCTCAAAAAGATGAAACCCACTCAGGACGCATTATAGGAAATAATTCATCATTCCACCTCTTGTATACAATCAATAACACTAAAAGACTGTCTTGTCATCTTATCAGGCTACATAGGTTTTAGCAGTTCCCTTATTAAGCCTGGTAAAGAAAGCAAGGAGAGGGGGATTCTTTGAACATCCAAACACAGTGTCACACTGAGTGTGATCCTGACACTGCCCAGGGAACCTGCTATCCTTTGTTTACAGATGGATCTGTGATAACCCGACAGCTCAGATGGAAGGTCACTCCAGAGGACAAGCAGGGAGTCCTTTTCCATCATATCTGAATCCTGGAAATGGTGGGGTTGACCACCCTGGGTATCCAGGCTCTCTGTTAAATTCTAATTTTCCTGCTGACAGAAGTATGTGGAATGTGATCAGGAGATATTTGGGCAATTTGTCTTTTCTTACAAGCATGAGGTAGAGGGAAGGGTGTACAAACCCCTATGAGCTATATGGAGAGAATTTTATTTCTATAGATAAAATAATACAGCCATGGAATTTTACAGCTTTTTAACTGTTGAGACAGCAACTGTGCAAGGTTGTTTTGGATATTCCTGTGCATCCACGCTAGCAGGTGTACACAGTCATTAACACCACATATGATATCAGAACTGCACTAGAGGCAGTAAATGTTATCCCTTAGACTGACCTGAACATGTCCAAGCCAACATTTTACCCTCAGTTGCTGAGTCCATGGGTATCATCACAAACCACAAAGGATTTGCTCTTCCCTATTCACAAAAGCACAGCTTGAAGAACAGGCTAGAAATGCACTCCAGCTTTTCCAGCTCTGGAAAACCCTTACAGTCCTCCTCAGAAAGATCATCAGAGAAGCATTCACTTCTGGTAGACCATCTTCATTCATCTCAGTTATCCTGATTCATTCTTTAGATGACAGTGATATAAACTGTTGCCTCAGAGGAAGGTAGGAAAACTTCTTCAAAAGCAATCATTGAATAAGGTGCCTACAAACTTTCCTCGTTTTTTCCCCAATACTTAAAATATGGATTTAGCTGCTAGTAAAATCTTCAGGGCTTTCAGCCCTTCCAGAATCCTAATAATCCTTAGCTATTATTGAATTTTCTGAATAATTTAACCCTTTATTCAGCCTGGATTTTAAATATATTTTAGATCTATAAAGGGTCCAGACTTCTGACATGTCACATAAATGAATGATTGCCTTTCATTATTTCTAAATTGTTGTCTAACCAAAGCTTAAAATAAAATATAGTCAGTTTGTTGCAAGTCTCCTACTAATTAACTTTAGATTTATTTACTCTTTGACATTTATCTGCAAATGATTTTTATGATTGTTTTTGGCACACATCTAAAGGATATCATCTGTGATTACATTGCCTTGTCCAACTACCAACAAACTGACACTTGACATAATTTTGCCAAGTCACCGTTGGTTTTAAGGTTGATTTTTTTCTTTATCATATCCTAGAGGCAATTTCCCCCTCAAGCTGATTCTTTCTGTCTTTCTGTAGCCAGAGAGGTAACTACTAAAAGAACTAATTTAGCAAGGGAAATAATTATACTTTGAAAATTAATGTGGATAATAAAACCCACAATTTAATGCATAAGAACAGGTTTGTTAAGAGCAGCAGACAGGTTTCATTACTGACATGTGGCTGTCAATATTTTAATGGGTGTCTTAGTCCACAGAGAAATGTTGATGAAGTGTCTTACTCAAGATGTAGATAAGCCTTAGATTGGGATACTACCACATCTTTGTGAGAAGGAGAGAATTCAGCTAAGTGTCATGTATTTTTTTTTTTTTTGTTACAGTCATATAGTTAATTTCGTGTTTGACATAAGGAAATAGCAACGGATTTATTAATTATTTCATGTTAGGGTGATTTTAAATTAAAGAAACAGTATACCTCCAACTTTCCTCCTCAAGCAAATTAGAAACAAGAACCAAGAAATAAGATTTACTTTATTACATTTAGTGCTAAGGGATTTATTTTTATAGAAGAGTTTCACGTGTATTTTTAGAAAGCATACAAGTTTAGAGATTATATGAATATCTTTGATTAAAAAAAGGAAAATCTGAGTTGCAGGTGGGGAATTGGGCATCCACATCTGCAGTGGTGTGTGTCTCTGATTTCAGATAATTCTTCCTGTGTTTGTATATAGTAACACTTATTGGCAGATCCAGCATGAATGACTAAACACATACAATGAGGATAAAATAATAAGAAAGATCATAAGAAGAACACCTTGATATCGATGTCCTTGGCAAACACTCTACTTGGCATTGTGCAAGAGTCTGTTTATTTGGTTGTTATATAAGTGATTTACTTGCCATGCTTTTCATTTTATGCAACTTGCTGTAGTTATGAAAAAAATTATTTATCATTATAGAATAAGAGAAAAAATTTAAAAGCTATATTACTGTGTATAAATGATATATGACATGAAACAGTGAAAATTTAAATGTCCTTATTTCAATTTAAAACTTTAGAAATATAATTTCAGACATTAAAAATAAAGAGAAATTTGTTAGCAAGGGTGAGATTCATCTTTCCTAATTGTTGGCATGTGAAGCAAAATGTAGATTATTGAAATGTATTATTGCACATGGATTAGAAAGAAATTGACCTGTAAGAACAAATTAGGCCTTGTCTTTTAGACTGCTCTCTTGGAATAGGGTAAAACTTCCACAGGAGGTATCTGTCTTTCTCCACTGAAAACTTCCAAATGACCTCTTAAACCCAATGTCTATCTATTAGATGGCAAAGATAAATGAGATGAACATTACTGCAAGTCTCTAAACCAGAGCATGGTGGTCTCAGCAAGCTCAAGGACAGTACAGCTGTGCCAGAGTTTCCAACTCAGACACTCAGATACTCTGAGATACACTGAGAGACACCAAAGAAGCTACTGTGAACATGGTCTTGGAAGCTCATATCTTTATTCCAAGATGTTCACTTTAAAGGTGATGAAGGGGGTGGGGAGAAATAATATTTTATATGTCAGACGTTTGTTTATCTAGTTCACTTACTGCTTACATTTCTCACTATTTTATCATTTTCTGTTTTAGGGCATAATAGATTTACTATAAACTTTAAAATTAACAAAAATCACTCAATGGGCATAACTCTAGGTCAGAAATGTAAGTTCAAAATAGCAAGAGGATGGCTTCTTGTCCTGGTCAATGCCACTGCACTGACCTTCACTTCTGCAGCCTATCTGGAGCTCTTCCATTGAGCCAGCCTCTGACTGAGCCATAGGAAGTGCCTCTGGTGATGAGCAAGGTGTCTGTACAAAACAGTGGCAAATGTACATTATAGATCATTTTAGTAATTTCTCATTCAACTCCAATAACCACTGTTTACCTACCAAGATGTATGTGGCACAGACAGCAGGCTGAGAGCTGATTTACTCAGACTCTTGCTGTTCATCCAACATTATCTCTACATCTCCATAATATGTGAATTGGTTGTAAAATAAATATAATCTGTGGACCTAATCCTGAATCTAATCTTGAAGTATCCTGCCTATACTTAATCCATTTCTCTCCAAAGGTTCTTCAAAACTATAGCTTGAGAGTTTAATTTAAGTAGCATTTCCCCATGCATGACGAAGGTTCATTAAATTCAGCATTAAAAAAAGAGCAGGCAGCTAGAATGGAGTGCCAGATGTAAAAAAGATAACTGAGTGTAGCACATGCAAACATTTTTTCTGATTATTGCTTGCATTTTGTCTGACAAATATTTAATGCCTTAAGTTTCTAATTAGTACTCCAGTCATAAGAAAGTATTTATTGCAAGAAATCTTGGGAACCTACAGAAAGCTTTTCATGCTCTAGATTTGATAGTGTTTCCTCTGATAAAATGTCATTCATTTAACCCGTCTTTCTTCTATTTAATCACTTTCAGAGGCTCATTAGACCAAAAGGAAATAAGCTTTAAAACTCAAACCACATGCCACATATAAAGAACAAACAACAACAAGAAAAATTACAGACTGTGTCATTAGTTCCAACATTGTATGCTATCTCAGTAATAAAAGAGTTAAAAAGGTGTTAGAAATACCCTTTTCAAATGGGAAAATGCATATGATTTCAAGGTTATGGTTCCTATTAACCCACATATAATGGGAGTTTTCAAGGACATTGCATAAGTGAATTCTTGCCTTACAAGGACTTCCACTTCACTAATAATGAGTGCTACTTGTAATCTTTTGAAATTAATATAAATCCTACAGTGACTTTTCACAATAAACAAAATCATGTATCATTCATTTTACATAGGTAAATAGGTGGATAGACAGGCATAAAATTAATTTTAAAAGTTTAGAGAGCTGAGTAAGTCTTAGACTATGGGGACATGCAAGACCTACCAATATGATGCATGAATAAACTTTCTTCTTACAGAAATATACAGACAACTCATAGAACACCATATCTTAAACCGTATACCCAGGCAAAAGTGTACAAAATTCAGAGGAACATTTAAATGAGTGCCCAGATTTGAGGAGTGCCTAAGCCGTACAATTTTACAGAGGTCTCCACTGCCTTGCAGCTCCTTTAATGCATTTTTCCTTGGTTCTTTTATTTTTTAAATCTCTCTTTTATGGAACTGCAATGAACAACCATAAGGCATCTTGAGGCTACTCAGTTACTAGAAAAAAATCCTGAATGTTTACCTGACTGCCATAGAGCTGATATCAGAGAAGATGTATTTGGGCACCACCAGATGTAGATGCATGTTCTATTTGCTTACATCTGAGAGGAAAACACAATAGCAGAAGACAATGGAATTTTCCCATTTCCAAGTGTTTTCCTGATCTTTAGTGTCCTGCTGTCCTTTCGCCTCTTGTTCCACTCTTGCACTGAGATTAACCACCCTCTCAAATTTTATATTCACCTAATAATCCTTATATCCTTCTGGAGGAGGTGAAATTTTCTTTAAGATCTCCATTAACTATTAGGCAAGATCCTTTTGAATGTGCCTAACTTTTAAAGTTATTTCTCATCCATAAAAAGATCTGGCAAATCAGAGCTCAAGTGATGTCAAATATCAATGACATATTAATCCTTCTAATTTCTCTCTCTCTTTTTTTTTTTTTTTTAATTTTATGCACTATGAAGTGTTAGCATTTTAATATAAATTATTAAATAAAAAGACTAGCTCTAGATGAGCTCATGCTTCAGCTGGGGGTGAAAAAGGATCACATTGATTTTTAGTACATTGATTTTTACTATCAACACCTAGATTATTGCACTTCCTAAATAATTTTAAGTGTAAAAAAAATTTTTAAAAAATTATTAATCTATTTGTTCTGCAGTTAGAGAAAAAAAACCCAGATGCCTGACAAGTGTTGCAATTTTGATAAGAAGTTAAAGCTATATGTCAAACAATTATTTTGTTTTAAGGTAAAATAGTGCCCAGCAGATCATATCCTCAGCCACTGTTCCCCACTCCTTGAAAAGAGTTAATAGTCTTTTCCAAGTGTCCCTCAGCTAGCGTTCCTCATCACCTACTCACATACTCTGACTTTGCAATTTTTTCTGTATTGACTTCTTTTGCTTTTGCCTGTCAGATATTCTAAATATTTTCTTCTTGCAGAGCTTGTTCACCCAATGTGTGTTCTTTGGATTGTGATTGATGTCTGTATTTTAGGGTTGGGATGTTTCATGAGACACCTTCTGCAGGAGCCTTTAGCTGATTTAAGAAGGATAAACTGATCAGTAACATTTCCCTGTTGGGCAACCTTCTAAACTCTGAAGATTTGTCAGTTAAAGGAACAGAAAAAAGGCTTTACAAAAGATTTTGATAAAAGAAATATTACATATGGTCAGATAGAGCAAAGTCACAGATTCATTATGGGTTTGGGGTTTGTTAACCACAAAAAATTACAATCTCTACACCCACGTGTGTGTTGGTGTATGTGACTACATGTGCAAAGGAGACAAATATTCACATTTTTCCAACAGGTGCTCATATGGCCACTTCCAGTCAGCATTTTCAACACTATGGCATAGAGCAGCATGATTTGACCCATGAGAAGAATACTCGGAGTGTTTCTCAGCAATGGCTTTGCTCTAAAAGATCTAAAAGAACATTAGCTGAAAAAAAAAAATATATTCACTCAGCTACTGTCTTAGTGTGTCTACTGAAAATATTGCTTCTTTGGTAAAGCTTCAAGACAGGATTTAACAAGGTGAGAGAGGAGGCAGGATTCACCACTGCTTGTTCTCTAGGGTAGGCATCATTTCATGGAAAAGGCAAAATGTCAATAGAAACATGTTACTATGCCACATTGCAGAGGAGATCTAAGAGATTTAGTGCCCCAGAATGTTTGGTATTTCTTTTAAGCCTGCAACTCAAAAAAAAAAATAGTTCTAAACCCCTCATGTTTATTTGAATAGATGTTGGCAGGATAATTAAATGCTCCCTTCAAACATCCTGGTGGAAATATTAAACAGTAATTACCTTACTCAAGTCGTTCCTTTTGTGGGAAGGGGAACCACCTGACTGGCAGCTTTGGTTTGCCCTGACACAGATGCAAAGGCTCTGCTCTCTTTCTGAGCTGTTCACACACTTTCTTCCCATGAGAAAGCAAGCATTGATTGAAACGCGGCATTTTCTCCCAACTTGCACACACAACTGCTGCTTGTTTCAGAAAGATGTCAACTAATTTGAGCAACCTCTCCAAAGGACTCTCCAAACAGAAATGTCTTTCATAAATTTCCGGGTCAGCAGCCCTTGGTAACCCGTGATGACTATTCCAGTCCTGGAGGCACTGAAATAGTTCCATATAAATAGAAACAGCTTCTGTATCACATTGTTGCCTGAAGCACAGCATTCAACACCTCCTTGCACATTAAAATATCTCTCCATGACACAACTTTACACAAAAGAGTGTCTTTGACCATATGGTCTCTCTTTGATCTGTTGATTTTCTTTACTCTGATCCTGTCATTTACTGAAATATTTATGTCTTCTGGTCTGAAGCTTTAAATGGTCAGCACGAATAATGCATGCAGGAGCCTTCTCCTCTTCTACTCTATTTGAATGTCAGCAGATGTTGAAGTACCCTAGTACTTCATGAAGTATTTCTATTGTGTGAGACTATTTGTAAAAGAAAACCAACATTAAGCTCTGTACAACAACCACATTTTTTCTTTTCCTTTTCTCTTTCCTTTCCCTCTTTTACCATGATAAAAATATTTTTATTGAATCTCCTTCTTTAATAATACTTTCCCTTAAGTATTCTGGGTTTATGTTTTTGGGAGTCAGCATAATTGCTTTCAGTGACTTCTATGGACATCTGATATACTGTATGTGTTATTTGCTGATCCTAAAGTGTTTAACAAGTATACATGGCTGCAGTAGGTAAAAAGGAAAGGCAGACAAGATGGATGGGAAAGAGGTTTTGTGTTTTCAGATTAAGATAACTGTATTTAATCAACCCAACATTTTTGTCCTCTCCTAGTCTCCTCTCCTTTTCCTTTAACCCACTAGAAAGGGGACAACCCAATTGAAATTGAAGGTAATTTTGCCATTCTCTTCAATACAAAATCTGATGTTAATTAACCATCTAAATATAAGGATTCTAAACAGTTTCTAAACTAATATATAAATTGCTCATGAAGAATGTTATTAATATCCTTTTGTTTGGGTATATTGGGATTTGAGAGCTCCTATCCAAAGCCTGTGTTTATTAATAATAAAGCAAGTCAGGTAGGCTGCTCAAACCAGATTGTGTCATTGCAATCTGGAATAGAACCTTTAGACTGAAATTGTCTTTATGCAACATATTTCCAGCATAGTTTTTGAAAAATAGGATTTTCTAAAGCACCTATGAAAAACAAGTGTATAATTTAATAATTTCTTTAATGAGCATTTGGAAAATTGTTTTCTTTTAGAAGACATTGGTGATAATTATTTCCCTTTTGTGTATAACCAAACAGAAACCCTTGTCTGAACATTCATAACAAAGGACAACAGAGCCAAAATCACTCAAACTGTGCCTTACTCAAGTAGGTAAAGGGTATTTTTCAGTTTTCTGGAGCAACAAAATTCATATGGTCAAATACAAAACATTGTTGTTGGTTTTGTATCATGATCATCATGCTGACATACAAACTTATGCTGCCATGCTAAACTTGTGGACGGGCTCTTAGGTTTTGAAAAACAATTTTATCCTTGATCACACTGAATACTCAGGGAACTTAGTAAGAAGAGTTTAGGCTGAAGTTGTAGGCCTTTTAGTTGTGCCCAGCTGTTTGGATCCTGACCATCTTTTGGTTTTATAATCTTGATCTGGAATGCTGTGAACGGAATCATCTTTATCATATGAAATCTACCAGTTAGCTGAAGGGCTTATCAAAATCAAAGAGATTCCCCTTGCTTGTGTAGGGACATCTTCTCACTGCCCTGAAAATATTGTCCAAGAGACTCTGCACATATGAATGATCATTTCCCACAGACAACTTCCAATAAAATTGTGCTTGAAGAACCTAAACAGTAGTTGTTTTCAGAAGCACAGAAAAAAAACCCCAAGCCTTTGACATTTCTGAGATTAAGCTTCTTGTTTAATTTGTATGTCAGACCTATGAAAGAGGAATTGGGAGGATAAGTGGTCAAGTCTTTAAGCAGTATATCTTAAGATGAACCCATCTGTAAAAAAAAACACGCCAACTTTTATGTTTTTAACATTCTGAAAAAGACAAAACCGATTAAACCAAAGAGATTTTAAAATTTCTTTTTACAAAAAGGAAACACTAAACACACATTCTTTCATGTCATATAGATTGCTTCATTTGCATCCAGTGAAATATTTGTGGGAAAAAAATTTAAGAAAAGGGAATGGATTTTGGAGAGAGCCTGCTTATCTGTCTTATCTCATGGATGAGCAGTTAGAGCATTTGTTGAGGTGTGTGACATCCTTCCATCCTGCAAACTACAAGTCTTACAGCTTCAATTCCTTTTGTTGGGCATGCAACTTTTTGCATGGAACAGCAAAGCATTATTGTGCCAGGCACCAAAGAGATAAAAATGACTCCATAGCCTGACTGGCTTCCCACAAAACAGGTTGGTGCTTGCTCAAATTCCTGTCAAGGATGAAAGCTGGTCTTGTCCAAAATATCTTCAGCTATTTGAACAAGAATTCTAACCAAGAAGGAATGAGAGCTCACCTGAGAAACTCCCAGCCAATGTGACTAAATCAACCTTCAGTGGGACAGAGATGAGGGATCAAATAATTTCCAAAAAAGACACAGCTGAACATACTTCTCCTGTTTTTTAGGAAAATGCTCTTACTCTAGCTGTTTACCCTGAGGGGGATTATCAACAACAAAAAAAATTGGTTTAATTTAGCCAAATCTTGGAAATAGTTCCAGGTACATACCATTAATATTCCAGGTTAATTTAAAGTTGGCAAAAACTAGATGTTTCATCATGAGATACTTCTGTTGTTCAAGAAAGTCAGAATTAGTAATTTATCAATATATAATATTTAAACAATTGCAATACTTTAGAACAGAACTTACAGAAAAATCTCACTTGTAACAACCAAGAAATAATTAACAAGCTGTTGCTCATGATTTATCTGTTGCAGTTGCTATTGTTGAAGTAGGTATTAAAACTAAAACAAGAAGATTTTCTCTGTTCTGGCAAGTATTTAAAAGTCTTCTGGCTTTTGAGATGCAGGTCCATAAGTATGTGGCTAGCATCACAAAATTATCTGTTTCAAAATACAGAAATACACAAGAAAGTATTAGCATGACTTCTGAAATGGCTTCACACACTTTTGCAAACTCAAATTACATTTTGTTAGAAAAGAAAACAATCATGTACTATAAAAAGTAATAGAAGAACAAGAAGGAAGTGGAAATGTGATGGTATTCAATAAAGAGATGCCAATGACTAGGATTATATTACTAGGACTATGTAAAAGGGTTTTATTTTATGTCAAAAACTCTCATAGCTGATAGATTTTCTAATGTGTAAAACTTGAAAACATAACCCGAGCAATGTAATTTGAAAAAATGCAAACCACATGAAAACTAATTTCAAATTTTTAGTTTTTAAAATAAAATATTTAGGCGAGTAGTTTATTGTTTGCCCTAGGGAATCAAAACAAATGCTACTGCTGAAATAGCTATATTTTTTAGAAATATCTCCAGAATCTAATTATCCATTGTATTATTTGTAGTTTCATATACACTACAAGATAATAATGAAGATAAAGCAATATTGTTCTGGTGGTTTAAACTGATTGTTAGTAGACTCAAGAAGGAATATTTTGCTTGTGGTAGTATCTCATGTAATTATACTTCTTTTATTCCTCTGAGACACTTGGGGTGGGATAGTACTAATTCAAGGAAAAAATGTGGCTTCCTTCCTCACACATATAGTTATCTTTACTTCAGTGAGAGTATTTGTATTATTTGTTTAAATACAGACTTAGATCCCAAACTATTTCCTAAGGATTTCCTTTGCTCTTATTGTGACTTTGGAGGCACTGCCTGCATGTGACATCATCAGCTGTGTGCACCTAAAGAAATTATTCCCACAGCAAGATATGTCTCACCTGACATTAGAAATTTAAAATTTGAACCTTGGGCGGCTTTCCATAGTCGGTGGTTTAAGCTTCTGCAATAGCCACTGGTGAAGAGCAGGCCCTTTGAGAGGATGCGCTGCCGGCCTGAGATGGGTATGTGAGATATTTGGGATGCGCTGCCCTCCGGGCAAGGCTCCCTGCTCGCCAGATGCTCCGCTTGGCAGCGCATAGAAACTCCCGAATGGTTCAGCATCAGCAGATCCCCCTGGCTGCCAGCTGTGCCCGCAGCTGGGGCCAGCGCGGACAATGCCCCTGCCCCAGCGGTGCGACACGGCTCCAAGAGCGCCATTCAAGTGTTACTGCGGCAATTGATACCGATGGTCCTTATCTCCACTTGGCTGAATCCTAGGCATGAATTTCAAAAGGAACATTTATCTCCCCCTGGTTTTATCTCCAGCATAAAACAGAGACTAGAACTGAGGAGCAAAAGGCAGGAAAGGACTCTTTCCTTCTTTCCAAAGACAGGAACAACTTATCCGAACCAGAAGAGTCCACATACCTTCTATTTTACCTTCCTTCTAAACCGCAAAATACCTCAGCTTCATGTAACAAGTTTAAAACCACTTAAACCACAAATTTGGTCACAAGTTACCTATCCTGGCTAAATCCTAAATCGCAGCGTTGAGAAGACTATCCAAGCTCAGGCTAAAAACTTCAAAAGTTACAGAATGTAATTCTTCCCCTGGAAATCTGTCCTGGCTTCTAACTGTTCTCACTGCTAGGAAAATGGTCTTCATTTGAATTTAACAACATTCAACTTCCAGCTGTTAACTTCCAGAAAGGCCATTGTGGTTTCTCCCCCAGGGACAAAGAGCCTTTCAAGCTTAGTTTTTTTGGCTTTCCATTGTAATCAAACCACAACTTAGTCTTCTTTTTAATAATGGGTGTGTCAGTACTGACTTTAATGGAAACAGGATTGACTTCATGATTTCAAACTAGACACTGAAAATATTTTTCTTATCAGCAGTTTTACTCCATCACATGCACATTTTATGTTATTATTGTTGGGTTGCTCACATGCTGGGCTGTGGGTTGACACTGTCTGTTTTTGTTTTGTAGAAGAAGGAAGCTCTGAATCATTTCTTTTTGGGAAAAACATGCAAAGAATAACACAAATTTCTTAAGCAGAGAGGAAGAAAAATTCAACAGAAATTAAATCTTGGTACTGTGTACAGCACAAGCTTCTTTTTAATGTCTACATCTGCCTTGATCTAAGCCAAGCCTTTTAGAATGGTGGAGCAGTATTTATCTTTGGGAATCACTAATGTAACGTATTTAAAAATAAGCCTGTTTTGCTATTTCTAAGCTTGTAACACTGACTCAGATTGTGCCTATGTTGCACATTAGGGATAAGCAGAATGAAAGCATATCATATACCAAAAATAACTGAGACCCCAAAAAAGTATTTTTTAATACCCTTTGCTGCAATAGTGATGGATTCCTCTTAGCAGAAAGGAAACGGCAGTGACCCAAGGAGATATATGCTGGCACATATTTATGGTAAAAATACAAGTCATCAAAGCAGGGGGAAAAGCTGAGTTATTCTCTCTTTTAAAACAGAACAAGAGAACTGAGGATAAGAGAAAATTAATCCAAGAGCAAGCTCTGCAGAGCTCACCATGGAAAGAGATGCTGGAAGACAGTTTTTATCTTGACACCTCACTTTCTTCCTGAAGAATGAAAACTCTATGTAACAAGAAAAGAGGTCCCAGGACATCTCTGAGTCTTTAGACAGCCAAGAAGAATACCTGTGCATGACTACCACTACCTCTGATTCCAGTTACCAGATAAATGGCAAAATTTAAAATATGTTCATTCTAAAAAGGAGTTAATGCCTCCCATGAAAGGAACTAGACACACACTTAGAGCTCAGGAGTTCCATTCTTTTATGCTTGCCACTGACTTGGCAATTAATTAAATGTTATCTTTGCACACATTATAACAAATCACTTTCTCCCTAACTAAATTAAAGGTAACATTTCTGCTAATGAAACTTTACAGGTGCCTAATTTAACCAGTATGAGAATAATGACCTTAAAGCACTCGTGCAGAGATTTAAAAAGGAGAAAATGAGACTGTTGTAATACTTAATTTCATTCCAATCTTTTCTGCTGCTACACATGGCTCAAATACACTCAAATACTTTCTAGCCTGTATGACTACTACAGTTCTGGGTTGGGGTTTTGCTTTTGTTATTTTGCCTTGGTTTGGTATTTTTTCAAGGGAGAGGAAATATCTCTTTTCTTTCCTTTATCTGCTTTTCCTATAGAACTTAGTCCACACTTATTTCCCCAGGGTAGGATGAGCACCTATTACTACAGAACAAGAGGAGAAGGTGAGGGAACTGGGCATCCTGTTGATTCAGCACTTAGCTCACAAACTGCAATCTACAGAGACCATCTGGGTGAGTTTGCAAAACAAAGTGTTACCTTACAAAGCATACATTGCCCATTCCCGGCAATTCTGCCATCTGACTCCTTTAGGATGGATCACACTGAGGAGGCTCTCCAGCAGTACTGGAGGTAGCTGTGCTGACAGCACTGTGTGAGACAGCTGTCCATCAGGGTTTGGACAGAATACGCACAGGGGAGCAAAACCAGGTGAAATTTTGGCAACTCCATGACACATAGAATGTCATGGCATTGAGCTCAAGAGCGTGCATAGAAGTGCAGCATGGTCTCAGTGCATTTATCGGTGTGATTAAAGAGTTACCTTCCAAAACAGCTCAATGACAATTTGATGGGGTAAAGCACCGGATTTTATTTGATTTTTCAGTTTTATATTTTAAAATACTATCTCATTGCAAAGTATTTTTATTTACTTACAATACTATTGTAATAAATACAGGCAGGACTGTAAATTCTAAAGAAGCACAAACATTTCCCTTCATTTAACTTAAATGGGACATGATCAGGTGAGAAAAGATAAACAAAAGGAATATGGGTCCACATAGGAAAAATGACACATTTACAGAAAAGATTCTCTTGGCCAGCTGAAAGGAAAGGGAAGTAGTTTATTCTGTTCCTTTTATATCCTCAGTGGACATAAACTTTTATCCAAATATTTGTTATGCTTTTTCCTCTCCAAGAATACTTGTTCAGTATTCCATTCCTGTGTTTGCACTATAGTAACTGGGTTTTCAGGATTCTATGGCTCTAATTGACATTAACATTTGCACGTCCATAAGTAAATGAGGGTGAAAAATTGCTGGGCTCTAACTGAGCAAAATAATATTTCGTGAATATGCTGAACCTATTCACTTCTGCATTTATCCTTCTATGGATTATTTTGAAAAGAAGCAAATAATTTTTCTCTTTAATCTTCCTTTCAGTGATAAGGTCTACAGCTTAGCAAATTGGTGCAGGATTCTGGAGTGTGACGTAAAGGAAGATTAAAGGGAAACTCTTAGATTTAATCAAGAATTTGAAATTTCACTGGGCCCATGTATTTAGAAGAAACCAGTATTCATTATGGCTTTGAGATTTTCCTTGACTTCCCTTCCTTATGTTTTGTTGGGAGAATTAGGAAATCAGGAAAAGAAGGGAAAAGGAGGACTTCCCCTCTCTGTTCTAGCATAGGCTGCAATGCCTCAGGCTTGTTCAGCTCCTAAACAGCAAAGGAATTCTGTGCAATGAACCCCACATATGGGACAAAGTGAGCAGTCTGTTTTTAATGCAATCTTGAAAGATGTCCCATAACGGTAAAATATTGATAGGAGAATAGTGGCTGACAGAAACTTTTTGTGAGATCTTGAATATTTGCATCCTGGATTTTGGATTGCCCTGCCCCATTGGGAATCAATGGCAAAGTCCAGACCATGGAGATGCTCTTACACAAAAGCCATGGATTTATGTATCATTTAATCTACAATGTTAAAATGACAGTTCTGTATAGACTCTATTTTGCTTTGGATTTCTGAGACATATAAAGTAGATATTTTTCTTATATTTCTTAGAAATTAGTCAATTCTACATATTTCCCCCCTTTTTCTTTAGGAATTTGAAACTTGTTTACCTGTGGAACAAGCCTTAGATAATGCCAAGGGCTATGTGTGCCTGCTTGTCTATTGTTTTCTTTATCTCCCCTTATTCCCCTAAGCATTTAAACTTGAAGGTGGTTTTGAAGAAAACAAAGAAAAGAGCTAAAAATTCTTAAGTTCCCATAAAAATAATGAGAATGTGTACCTGGATAGACATCCAACTAATTCCACCTCGAGGGAAGGAAGTTGGTGGTTAGTGAAAGCTTTAACTCTAAGAAAATTTCCATTTTGAGTTTGTCCCTTTTCGAACATCACAATTGTCATTCCTGAGTCAGGCACATAACAAGATGTGAGCTCCAGGTGATGCTTTTCCTGCTGTCAGGAAAAACATTCTCTCTTCTTTTTCATCCCTCATTTCTTTACTATCCTTGTGCCAATTTTATTTCTCCAATTTCTACTCAAGGGTAAAGCTTCAGTGAAGTTCTTCCAAAATCACTTCATCATGTGACATAAAATAACTAGAACTCAAACGTCACTATTTTCAGTATTCAGGAAACTGTTTTGTTTTGGAACTATTTATCAGAATAAACTGTGATCAAAACTATGATGAAAACATATGATCAATTGCATTCTCAATATTCCAAGTTGTGTAAAACCTGCATTCCACTGCTGCTTCAAGAGTTCTTTGAGGAGGAAAAAAATTGTTCTAGTTATGACTCTGCAATCCCTGTGTAAACGGTGGGATTCCATTTCACCTCATGTATTTGTAGGCATCTCCTGTATAGACATCCATATATATTCAAGATCAGCATTTTGACACTTACCAGAAAAAAGAAGCATGTGGTGTGATTCATATTTCTAATTTAGAAATCAGAGGCCTTTGTTAAAATCTATTATTCAATGTCTTACCAATGACTAAGAAAGGAGGCCAGATGATCTTCTCAGATGTGAATGTCCTACACCAGGCAGTTTTACTTGTAAGCAAATGAGTGCCCTCTCAAGACACATGGCCATGTAAATGTAGGGTTTTGCCTTACAAACATGACAATGAGGAGTAGCTGTTTCACAGCCTTACTGATCCATCTCTTCTCTGTGACATCTGTGGAAGTTCTCTGTGGATATAAGAACTTCTGAGGACTAAGGAGAAATTCCTCTTTAATGTTTCTTAATGTAGGGCTAGGCAGAATATCACTGTTTCCCTCCTTTCCACAAAGATTTTAATGGAAATATGATGTCTCCTGTGTGTATATTAACAAATCCATCAGATTTGATATGTAGTCAGGAAGGGTGATCCAATATTAGTCACACCTTTCACAGTCACTGCTTGAGCTGCTTTTAAAGCCAAACTGCTGAGAATGTGAGGGTCTAAGGAGATCCTAGTAGATACTACTAATAACAGAAAATGTTTTCACTTATCTTGGAAAAGACATGCCCATTTTCTTAAATTCATTCCCTTTGAACAGGGAGACCTGGGATTTTGGGGTTTATGGTTACAAGACCCTCATTCATTAGATTAAACCCACTGATTGCAAAAAGCATCTGAAGACACAATCTGTCCTTTAATATATACTAGATTTTATTTTTCTCCTCCAAAGCAACATGTGTTAAATTGCCACCTATTCCATCTTACGAATATATGAAGTCAAAGACCAGCTATGGAGGTTAGCTTTGGAAACTTTACTTACACAAACTAAATGGTTGCTAATTCAAAGAATAGCATTTTTGTAACTAAATACTACTGTAAAAAGTCATCTGGTTCAGGTCTAGCAAGTGCTTTTGGAACTGTCAGCTAATGCTACTTAAGAGCACTTGAGGGTTTGATAGATTACTCAAAAAGGCACTGAGAAATCTTTTCTCCAAGTGTATAGCTGACACTGAAAAAGTTAGAAATGTAATTTGAGAAGTTTTTCCTTGAAAGGATACTCAAATATGTGCTCAGGCTGTGTCAGTGGGCCCAAAGCAAGACAGTTTCAGATGTTCAAATGCATTCCTGACATAACACTGGCAATTGAGAACATTTAGCGATTGCTAAGGAATACTCACTTGAGTAGGTCTATGAATTTCAGAATCTGATAAAACAATACAAAGGTTCAGCCTTCAGAGGGGCTGAAAGTACATCTAGGTAAAGTGAAGTGAGTGCCTGGTACCATTCTCTGGTCCTGGGGCCAAATGACACAGAATGGTCTATGCCCAGAGGATTAACACCTCTTGCCCTTTTAAATACTGTTGTGAGACCTGTCCTACCTATTGCTTACCTTCTTTGGGCCGATTCTAACTCCCAGAACATGCCTAGTTTGCCCAGGAAAAAACCTCTGATTTTTCTTAGGCTACTACACATTTCAGTGTCCACAAACCCACCCCTAAATGTTTAACTTGCTGTTCAAGACAGCCAGGGATCCTTCTTGGGAAGAGCTGGGGACAGCCTGACCTTACTTGCTAACTGCACAGTTTCATATTTAAAGGGGGGGTTGAAATCTTCCTTACTAGTAGGGATAATATCTGTGGATTTAACAAGACTATGAATACACTAAGTAAATTAAGACCCAACATGTTCACAGTGTATCAGTAATGGATAATGTCTTCCAGAGAAAATGAAGGCTATGGAGATATAATAAAAGGTGCCTTTGACTCAGCTAAATATATGAAAAAGGTTATAAGCATTTCAGTAAAAGCTTCTAAAAGCAGTTAAATTACCAATGAAAAATGTTCTACTTCTTTCCCTTCTTTTCTTTGGAGATGGGAGATGGACCCTTAGAAAAATCTACCTATGCAAAGATAAACTAGTACTATAGTGTTCTAGGAAAAAAAAATCTCTTCAGTCTCAGATAAGTGGTCGTGGTCAAATCATGAGAGGCACCCAGCTGATAATGAGAGCTATAAACAGAATCTAAAAACAACACAGAAGTTTGAAGTTGACGCAGGGTCCATTCAGAATAGAATTTTTTTTTAAAGCAATAAAGAAGAGTGCTTTAATTCGATGGAATAATTCACTGATGGCAACAATAGAGTTCCCATCACTAGAATTTCTTCCCTAAGCATTTATCTATCCTTTCTGAAGTTTCTCACAGAATCTATTTAAGAATGCCTGTTATTGTTTTTTTCTGATTTCATAATTCATAACTTTATAAAGAATAATTCAACAGCCAAACAAAACTAATTCATCTAATTTTTTTTTAAAGTTCTAAAAGTCTGTTCAGTGATGTAATACCTGCATCTTTTGCTGAGAATGTTCTTTAAGTTTCCTTTTTATTTTTACTTAACCATCTGAATATAGCAAAAACAGATGTTTAAAGGGCTGGAATTTATGTTTGATCTGAAAATGGGCCAAAAATTCTCCTAACAATGAAAATGCCATTCATTAATATTTGCCAAGTTGTTGAACCACACTTGCTACTGTTTGACGCAATTTATTAATAACTGACAAGCATTTTAGCAAGGTTTTCTGGCAAGAATGAAACAAAGGAAATGAGCCAGAACAAGTGTAATCAAGAAATGTAAATAAACTTTAGGTTGAAAACATGGTATGTTTGAACTTTGTATGAAATATAGACAGTTTCCTCCAGGAACTCTGCAGGTGGAGGAAGAAACTTGGAGATCTTCTGTGGGGAAGTGAGGAAAGACAAGTCTCCACAGGGAAACAATGGGATTGCCTCACCCATTCTATCAAGCTCAAGTCATTGCAAATGGCTCAGCACTATGTTCTGGCATTTCAGAGCTACAGAATCTCTTCTGTGCTTGGAATTAAAATTATTTCTAAGGACAGCACGTGTAGTTCTGCAGACACTGTTTTGCAGTTATTTCATTTGAATGTCCCTGTGATGAGATGGGACTGCATTTTAAAGGCAAAGACTTTTCAAGAGGTCTGGGTCCTTAACCCAAGGCATGTACTGTTGATATTCACCATGATTTGGTCCAGATTTAACCAGGTGTTCCAAATGCTCTCTGACATCTTGTGGTTGCCATACTCACACTGATCTATCTAAACTGGAAGAAACTCTAAGTTCTGCGAGAGTAAAAATCCTGATTTTTTTTTATCTTGCCTGAATACACAGTGAGCTTTGTAGCTGGTAGCTATAGCTAGTAGTAGTAATTCTTTTGGATGTAGTAGTCTGCAACTTGCTTAACTTTGTAACTTTTCCCTAGGACTGGATGAAGTTGTTCTACAATCCTCCTCTGCCTGTGGCTCACATTTCTGACCCCCTTTTGATCTGGCACGCTGGTTTGAGATCTATAACCTTGTAACAGCCAGCCCAAAATATCACCCCATGTGGGGTTTTGTGCTCGTGATGAACTTACTGGCACGAGGCTGTTGGTAAAGCCCAGTTCTGGGTGCTCAGACCAGCAGCAGCCCTGGCTGCAGTGGCCCTCTCTGTGGGTAAGTCAGCAAGGAAAGGGTCCCAATGAGGTGTACAATCATAGGGAGCATGTTGAAAAACTGTCTGATGGTCTTTAATCTCTTCTGTGCTCAGGTTCTTTATAGTGCTAAATAAAATTGTCAAGGTCCCACTCTCTGTAGCCAACTGACATGGCATAACACAAATTCCTTTGTCCTCTCCCCAACAAGGAGCCACATCCAAAGTGCCTGCTGGGGCAGGCAAGCCACAAACCAGGGCATCCTTGCTGGTTTACTCCAAACTCTGCCAGAAGTTCTCTGGTGTGAGCTGGTCAAACACAGACAAGCTAACATCACCCTAATCCCTAACAGGCAGCAGACAGAGCTCATTCAATTCTTGTGAGTGCAACAGGATTATCCTAAACCTGCCCTCCAGCCTGAAACATGGGAAGAAATTCACTGGGTGTGAGGGACTGGTGTGAATTAGTCCATTGTTAAGGTTGCTTTTCCCCTAGAAATGCCTCAGCTGGTTTCAGTGGACACTCAGTAAGGATGAGATTCACCAAAAAAATTCACATCTATTCACACTCTTACACAAAAATTTCCTTGTTGATAACCAAACTCTGATTGTGGAGAATTTAAAATATACAGGAGATGTATCAAGTTTACTTTGGTAATTGGAGCAATGCAGAGAGGTAGCACTGAATGTGAGCACCAGTTCAAAACTGTTCCAGGCAGACAGTCCAATAATGATACCAACGTGATTCTTACATCATGTGTTTTTTCAGCTTCTTTGCTATAAAAATTTCGCATGATAAAATGACAACCAATTAAAAAACAGCAAAAACCAAAAAAAACCCAAAAAACCAAAACAAAACAAAACAAAAAAAAAAACCCCAAAGCCTCTAACACTAAAGTTGAAACATGCACTCTACAACAGATTAATATTAAGATTAGAATTAAGAAATTTGGAAACTATAATAATTTAATCATGACTTATAAGACTAATTTCCTGCATGTCACTCCCAGATAATAAATACTTTTCTTTAGGCTTTGAAAAGCTGTGGAAAAAAAAAGTTAATTTAAGGCTCATTAGTTTATTTTTAGTAGCTTAAGATCTGAGGGATTTGAAAACATTTCCCTTTTCTAATAGAACATGCCTTCCTGTATACCAAGGATATCCACTGACCTCACTGCCTCCTGGAAGGTGCCACTGATCCATGACAGAAATCCTGTGAGGGCTTTGAAAGCTAAATAGGAACCAGAAAAAAAGTATTATCATGCTTAGCTGGTTATAACATTGGAAATAAAGTTCAACTGTGAGTTTGGGGGGAGAAGGAGTAGTGCCTGAAACAAACAAGCACTTCCCGTGTTTGCCTGGAAGAAGCCAATCTTCCCTGTGCTTATATAATAAGAACATTAGTCGCTAATTTGCCAGTAGCTGAAAGGGATTTCTGTTTTTAGCTATGGGTCTGTGGCAACTGTTTTGTTTTAAGTGAAAATTAAATGGGAACATACAGCTAAAAAACCGTTGAGCCATAATTGAAGTGCATTAATGGTAATTACATCTTTCTTTCACTCATCATTTTGACAGAGGAATCCATTACTCCTCCATCTCCATGTTTCCACAAATTATTCTTCCCTGTGGATGTGCAGTGACTGAAGGAAATCATGGCTTTGTTCTATATGTTTTTCTTTAGTGCAAGTCTGTTCTTCCTGAACTTCCCTGGGGATACAAATGGAAATATCAATAAAATGTGGAAACAGTTTACAACTTTAATAGGGATAAGACAAAGAAGGCATCAAGTATCAAAGTGAAACTATGAATGCTGGTTATTGGGAGGTGTAACACATTTGATATTGCTTATAGCCATAAATTAATTGCTCTGATTTATTTTAAGGTGCTTATCTCACCAGTCAGAGACACTTCCCTGAGACAGTAATTTCACTAGGTAAAATTCTTTTAAGAGTTTTAATGCTCTGAGCATATTTTCATCGCTTGGATCAGGATCTTTTCAAATGTGCTCTGGAAGTCAAGGACACAGAATTATCCCCATAGATCCACAGCACCATCCTTGGTTGCTGAACTTTTTGTGGACTAATGTAAGGAAATATTTATAAAAGATTTAGAAAAGGTCTCTTGCTATTCAGAAAGTTATTTTTAGCTAGAAGAAATCTGTAACCAAAATAGTTTTCCTTGCACTAGGGACTGAGATGAAGTGAATTTCATCTGGGCAATAACCAAAGCTTTTCTTTTGAGAGCAGTCTCAGGCACTTCAGCACTTTTCATCAAGATACTTCCACTCCTGTGGAGAGACTGAATAGGGCAGAATTCAACAGCTATTTCTTCATTTGCATTTGAAGTTTGCAAAAAGTTTTGTATTGAAGTAGCAATAAAATATCAACTATTTCTGAAGTCACCATATAAAGAAACCGAATAACCATAAGATAAATTCTAGCTATTCACGTAATTAAAATTGAACATACATTTAAGTAATTAAAATTAAGCATGCATGTAAGTGTTTTTTTTCACGTTATTCATTTATATAAAGATAGTGATGAATCTTTAAAAATTAATAGGTTTTCTGCAATAATATCACCTCGCACCCTAAGAGTTCATTACTATAGGTTTTTCCAGGCCTATACTGAAGGGTTCTAGAAGGAAGTCTTTCCTTTGTCACACATTTTCCATTGTTTTGCAACTTCTGTCAATGACAATTCTAAACATGAAGTGTTCAGATGTTATCATCACAGGTACACTTTATTTGTTTCTGTAGCTACATTTTATTAATATAGTTACATCACATCATTTCTTACATGAATATTAGCTTTAGATAAAAGATGGGAAACAGATTCACCGACAGAAAAAAAATAGAATGAAATGAGTGGGGATGAGGCTTTTGGATGCCTAATCAACTAATCTTATTCAATTTCAATAGAAGATAAATGTTTAAGTCTGGTACAAAATTTGTTGCTTAGTTACTAAGATACAATATATATGCATTGCAATCAGTCTTACTTGTTTAAGACAAGTCTTTTGCTTTCTTAAACTCAGAACCTGAAGATCTTGCAGGATCTATTTTGTTTAGTGTTTTCCTGTGAGATCCTAAGAAAATTGTCATTATATGTTACTGATAAAGTAATTTCTAAGATGTTCTGGAATTGCACCATTTTGCAGGATGAAGTTACTCAGCAGATTTTTTTTTTTTTTTTAAAAAGACATATATCCTGTGCCACAGACACAGATGTCTACTGGTGCAAAGAAACAGGATGTTTATCCTGGGATTCAGATAATGTCAGGTAATGGAAAACATTTTGTTACAAAGGCTTATCAGAATCATAGAATAGCATTAAGTTGGAAGGGACCTTAAGGATTATCCTGTTCCAAACTTCCTGCCACAGAGACACCTTCCACCAGAGCAGGTGCACCTCTCCTGTGAAGACAGGCTGAGAGCTGGGGCTGCTCAGCCTGAAGAAGGCTGAACATAGCACAGCACCTTGCAGTACCTGAAGGGGCTACAAGAGAGCTGGGGAGGGACTTTTTTTATAAGGAAAGGTAGTGACAGGACAAGAGAGAATGGCTTAAAACCAAAGAGCGTTTAGAATCGATTTTAGGAAGAAATTCTTTAATGTAAGGATGGTGAGGCATGGAATAGGTTGCCCAGAGGAATTGTGGACACCCCATCCCTGAAAGTGTTCAAAGAATAATTTAATAGGTTAAATTCTTTGGGCTGTCTCCACTGCAATAGAAATGCTTGCAAAAAAAATCTTATCTCATGGTAGTTTCTCCAGCCTTCCAATCAAGTATACCAGAAAGGGAAGGGAAGGGAAGGGAAGGGAAGGNATAGAATAGCATTAAGTTGGAAGGGACCTTAAGGATTATCCTGTTCCAAACTTCCTGCCACAGAGACACCTTCCACCAGAGCAGGTGCACCTCTCCTGTGAAGACAGGCTGAGAGCTGGGGCTGCTCAGCCTGAAGAAGGCTGAACATAGCACAGCACCTTGCAGTACCTGAAGGGGCTACAAGAGAGCTGGGGAGGGACTTTTTTTATAAGGAAAGGTAGTGACAGGACAAGAGAGAATGGCTTAAAACCAAAGAGCGTTTAGAATCGATTTTAGGAAGAAATTCTTTAATGTAAGGATGGTGAGGCATGGAATAGGTTGCCCAGAGGAATTGTGGACACCCCATCCCTGAAAGTGTTCAAAGAATAATTTCATAGGTTAAATTCTTTGGGCTGTCTCCACTGCAATAGAAATGCTTGCAAAAAAAATCTTATCTCATGGTAGTTTCTCCAGCCTTCCAATCAAGTATACCAGAAAGGGAAGGGAAGGGAAGGGNGAAAGGAAAGGAAAGGAATGTTTTGCAAACCAATGTATAAGTGAAAAAAAAGGGACATTCTTAATTCAACCTTTAATTGATTGGCCTGAATTATCACAGCAATACAATGATATTACAATAGTAATAGAAGGAAAATTGAAAGGCAATAGAAAAAGGAAAGAAGTTAAGGAAATGCTTCCCAGCTAAAATTTCAAGAGAACAAGTTATAAAACATAGGGATAGCAGAGACCTCAGGGCAATGTAAACTAAAACTGTCCTAAACCTGAGAAACATTCTTAAGTGCTAAGATCTTGCCTGGGGAGACTGGAGTCCCAAGGCAGGCTGTTCCTTCAGTGTTCTGCCTATTGAAAAATAGTTTCCTAATGGCATTCTTTAGTTCCCTTGTTACAGTATCTATCATACAACTGCTCAGTCATAGGTTGGACTTGTTGATCTCAAAAGTCGCTTTCAATCTAGCTGATTATGCCATTGTGTGACCTATTATCTCTTTTCTGTCTCTAATGAGTATGGAGGGTGATAGCTCTCTTTTTGCTTTTATGGGTATGTTCTTCTCAGTTTTGTTTTGTTTTCTTTAGACTATGCAACCTTAGTGAAGTTACTTTTCTGTTTTATTTTTTAGATCTTCAAATTTTGGTTTCTAGGCTTCCTGTTGTAACACAAACAATGTGAGCAAGAAGATTCTCTCATTATGCTGTGTCCCCTCTAAAGAAGAAAGAGCCTATTAAAATTCAACTCCTTAGTTGTATTGTTCTTGACTCAGAGAACTGGTACACAACCATCACTCTCCTTTCTTCTTGTCTCTTTCTCTTTTTCATATCTGGGTTCAGCATAGTGAGATGCTCTTTCTTTAAAGATGCTTTTCTCTTTCCATAGGTAGCCTATGCACCTAGTTCAAAAGCTCTGAGTTTTTCAATTAGACCAGACTTTTAGATGGTTTGGCCAGGAGTGGCAACAACTGTGAACCTTAATGTGGTCCCTGGAGCTGCCTGGTACATGGCTACACCATTTCACACAGGTTCATGTGCCAGACCAGACCTAGCACTAAATACCTGCCCCAGTGCAGGTGTGTTTGAGTGCATGAGGGTGTAACCAGATGGATGGTTTATCTGTACCTTCTCTCTTAAAGCTTGAACTCTTGTCTAGAGGAAGCTGGTTAGCCAGGGAGCCCTCATATTAACAGGGTTGTATTGCTTTGGGGCACTTGTGGGGTAGATTGCAGTTGGCTGATTGTGTCCCAGCATGAACTGGGAAGGTGCTCTTGAGCTTAAGGTGGTACTTCAGTTTTGCTGGGAATTTAATCCCTCTAAAATTTTGAAACATGTCTTAGTAGGTTATGTGCTTAATTTTCAACTGAGGTTATTTATTTCCTAAAGTTAAAAGGTTATTTGAAAATTCTTAGCTAAATCAAGGGGAATCAGATGCCTTAAATCTCATTCTCAGGGTGGTTGTTTTTTGTAAGCCTCCAAACACATTTCAAAATATTTTGGTAACAAGATGTTCCTGCTTTTCTGACTTCAAGCTTTTGAAGACTGTTCTCTCAGTGACAATGGCAGAACTAGTGATTTAGTAGGGCTGGAGTAAATCCTCATACAATAATTACCTCATTTCCCACATGCACGTACCAGGCAACACATATTTTTTCATGGTGACACAGGATAAAGTTAATTTTTTTCTTTTGGTTTAAGAGACACATTTTAAATATTTCTCTGTATATACATTGGTATAAATAGAGAAGTGATACCATAAATTTCCTTTTTTACATTGTGCCTCCTTGCCTTACACATCTTTTTCCTCACCTACTGCAGTTCCTACAGGAAATAAATTTCCTCCCACAGTCGCCCACAGTCCTTCTGTCCCACCAAACAATACAAGCTCAATTACATCATTACATGAATTAAAAATAAATAAATAAATAAATAAAAACTGCAACATTTTGGGTTCAGTATATTCAGAACAGACTTCCAACACCTACTTTAACAGTACCTATTTTCACAGTATTTCATCATTCCAATGTTTTGGTCTCTTCCTCAGCACAGATATGTCATGTGCAACCTACTGACAAGGACACTGGAAGAGAGCAAATAAGGGCTGGAGCTGAGCTACCAAATTCCAGTTATTTTTCAAATCAGCAGAGGGTTTTTTTTGCTGTTAGTTCCAGCGTTTATCTTGCACCTCTGTATCAAAGTGAATTTCAAATAAAGGGCCCATTTACTTTGCAGTTGAGAGAAAGCCTAAAGATTTTCTTTGGTATATTATGTTGATTGTGAAAGAAAAAGGAACCCTCTTGGAAGGTAAGCTAAGGTCAGATTGACTTAAAGTATTATCCAATGTTTTGGATATTGGATATATTTCAATATTTGGAATCCTAGGCTGGATTCACACCACCCTAGTTTCAATTGCCTAAACCCTATATGCTTAGTCTAAGCTTGTCATCTAGGCTGTGGTCCTATCAATAGGTCCTCTGAAGGTGTGAGATGAGTGTAATCCAGCTGTCAGGGATTTCAGGAGGTTTGCAAGTGCTGCTGAGTAATTATGTCTGCTAATTGCTAAGAAGAGACACAAAAAAAATCATATTCCCTGGCATCCACCAGGCCACCCCATAGATACTCTCAGGAATTTGTCTGACTGACACAGGGTTCTTTCGGAAGGTTCACCTGTCCAAGGTAGGAGTCACGTGAGAGAGGTGAACATCTGAGATCTAAAGTTGCTGTTTTGTTATTTCAATGCTCAGTCCTGATGCAATAACCCAAGGAATTTTTTGGGGCTCAATCATGTACTGTAAATGTTGCTGCCTATTGATTCCTACCAGTGACTCTTAAATTCAAGGCCTGCTACTTGTCTGCTGTGAGGTGAGGGTCTGCAGGGTCCCCAGGCAGGTGCAAAGGAGAGCTGCTCTATTGCAAAACCAGGCATTTTTAACAGTTTAGCCCATTATCAGGTACATTCCATTTAAGCACAATAAATGTAATTCAACCAACCACCATAAACCACGATGTGAGCATATAATGGTTATACAACTTGTTTTTCTACTTCCAACCAGGCATGAGTCCCTTTCCCATAGTCCATTCCTGCTTAGCCAAAGTACCAGGCTTGAGCCATGATTTTACAAGGTCTTCCTTTTGTAAGGCTTTACCTGTGTGCAACAGACTGCATGTCTGTATAGGTCACTGAACTGCAAAAGAGTATTATGTGTCTCCTTATTCATTGACTCTGCCACCCCCTCCACTTTTATCTACTTGTCACTGGTTTACAGACTAGTGGTGTGACCATGGTCACAGACATTAGAACATAGATGGTATAATCAGAGAGTATGTGAAGTCCAAATCTAGAGGCATTCTTGTGTATACTTTCATATACAACCGAGCAAAATAACTACATGAGTATCATAGTCATAGATTTGGTAGATGGAAAGAGATGAGATCTGTTATAAAACTCCTTCTAAAGCTGCACTGGTCAGAAATTTTGCCAGGAAACCTAAATATTTAGTGGCTTTGCTCTACATGTAGCATCTGAAGTGTAACACAGGGAGATTAGTTAAATTTGCAGTAATACTAACAAATACTTTCATATCTCTCTAAGTCTTCAAAGTATGAAATTAAGTCCTATACAGGATGTAAATTTATGGTACACTGTGAACATCTTGAAACTATCTGGTTATGCAACACAAATGTCATACTGGTGCATTTTTGACTTTTCAGATAAAAGAGAAAAAACATCCTTTTCTTCGTCCTCTCTATGTTGAGTCGAAAAAACCCTAAAATCCCAGTTACACAGGAAAAATAAAATCTTGGTTTTGGCACCAAAATTGTCTTAATTATACTTTACACTTGACAACTGTTTCCTTATAATCTAAACCTCTGCTCCAAATCCTATAAGCACAAACACAAAAATGAAGCTGATTTAGTGCACCAAATGATTTTTGTTCCCCAGCACAAGATGAATAAAATTTAGTGTTCCTGGAGGTCAAAACCCACACATTGTAGCAGACTTCTTGTAAATATTTTAGATAAGTTTAGGAAGGCTGCTGTTATTTTTGTAACCTTCCTTTGAACCATAACTTCCTCATCAGGTACTTCATATTCTACCTCAGAGACATAAAACTCCCAAAAGCAAAACTATTTCTTTCAGCTCTTTTGCAGTACAAAGCAGCCATCCAACCATCCCTAGGGTCATGCAATACTGCTACCTTTTGCATCAGTACTTCAGAAGACAGAGCTCATTGCTTGTAATTTTTCACACTTAAATTGACTGAATCTACCTGAAGGAGTCACAGGCTGGAGCTCATTTCAAAAAACATCACAGGGGCACACAGATTGTCTGCCAGCTCAGCTGTAGGCCTGGAAATAAACCAGGCACCCATTATATGGCTAATGCAGTGTTCAGGGCAGAGAGCTGAGCTGTAAAATAAGTGGAGCACTGAAGAACAGACTTAAACAAGAAGCTGAAATCAAGAAAGCCAAAAAGGGGCCTATTAAAACCTCATTGCAATTTTGTACATGTGACTAATATTTTTACGATCTATGTGAATACATATGTGTTTGGAGTATTTTAAAGGCTGCATAATAACTGGGTGAACATTTTACAACAGGGAATTGTAAATCATCCATTTTCCTGCTTTCTAGGAGCTTTGTGAACGTAAAAGTATTAAAAATTATGAAATGTTTGAATTCTTTAGTGCTGGAGGCCATGCAATTGTCTCATTATAGTTTCATATTATGGAGAAATAATCATTGTATTATTCATTCAGAAACAAATGTTACACTCTGGACAGCTCTTGCTTTACTTCTGTACTTATTTTTTCTTTAAGAATTACTAATTTTAGCTAGTATCAATTACCTGCCTCACAAAATCAGCTCCAGAGACATTGACCAGAGCAAGTTAAACAGGTCTATTACCCTGGTCCAGAACAAAATGCTTTTTCCAGCCCCTCTAAACTCCAATGGTTGCACTCTCTCTCTCTCTCTCTGTCTTTGAAACTGAACCCCAATCTCCTGGCTTCTTGGTGTGCTGCAACAGTCCAGAGGATGGTGAACTCCTCTAGATTATGCAGGCCATGTCTTCTGTCCTGGGTTTTCTTCTTGAAGACTGTGAGATAGATTTGGACCTCCCCAGGAGCTGGCAGGTGAGGATTCCAGTCCTGTTTCCAGATGCATAACCCAATATCAGGCTAAAAAGCAATATATGTATGTTGTTTTCTGCCAGTGGTAGTTTGTTAGGCAGAAGTAGCCATTGTAGTCTTTACTTTTTGGTGACCCTAGGTATTTGAGTTTTAATAGTTGAACCTCAGACTGGATTGCCTGGAAGACTTGGGTGTCCTTATCTGTATACCACAAATTAGGTAACTACTAGGTACCTAAATATTCAATAAATATTGCCATTCTTGTTGCATTTAACAAAAGGCAGCACTAGTTTTTAATGGTCTAACCCTTATGGACCACCAAGTCTGCCAGCAGGTATGTGGGGTTTGTTCCAGAGTTCAGCCTTCTTCTGGAATAGCTGCACAGTAGACAAGTGATTGCTATTGGGATCCCACAACAGTTTTAAACAGATTTAGAAACAGTGCTGTGGTTGCTACCTGAACCCAAGGTTATATATTCTCACATATTCTATGAATACTTACTCCACAACTGGGTTTGGTTTTGCTTAAGGTGTAAACTAAAACCCAGATCTTCTCCAGAGTTCCTATGAGAAATATAATGGTATTTTTGGCAGAAATGACAAAGGATAGTCACCTTTTAAATATCAAAAAATGAGGAATGTGACTGTGATAATTTTAACATCCTGGGCTAGTAGACTGGAGGCAGATTTGTCAAAACTACTTATTTTGCAGGGTGACATTTAGCATGAACAGGTTAGCAAATGGCTTGAATTTGTCTAAAAGAGAAAATTTGAACAGTGACAATAAACATCCCAGCAGAGATGAAAGGAATATTTAAAATTGGTTTCATTAAACTGCAATTATGTCTTCTACTTTTGATTCTCAGTTGCTTCAGTGAGACCTTTGTAGTATCCACACTCAATCCCACACTGCCAAGGAAGGAAGGAAGGAAGGAAGGAAGGAAGGAAGAAAGAAAGAAAGAAAGAAAGAAAGAAAGAAAGAAAGAAAGAAAGAAAGAAAGAAAGAAAGAAAGAAAGAAAGAAAGAAAGAAAGAAAAGGTAATTTAAACTGGCAAAAGGTAAAATCTTATAGTTATACAGCTTTGAATTTGCATCAGGTCTTATAAATTTTACTTTGTCCTTATAAATCAATCCACAACCAGAATCTCAGACTGGAGGAATCTGCAGAAAATTCATAGAAATAATCAAGTTAATGTGTACAAAAATGTTTTAAGTCACATGAGTAATCCAGAGCCCTTTCCTGTGCAGCCATGTACCCAAACATATTCCTTGGTGTAAGGATTTCTACCTCCAGACTACACTGCTCATCAAAAGTAACCAAAGCAGGTATGTCCTATATTTCACTGCTATACCCACCTCCCCTCCACCAAAGCTGGCAAAACCAGTTCCAAGTCTCATATCCATCCAGCAAGGGAGAAACTTCCTATGACTGGTTTCACCTCTAGTTTCCTGTGTATTTTCTATAGTGATTCTCATCCAGAGAAATCTATATACAAAGCAAGATTAACATTAAATGTCAAACATAAATGCTGGGATACACAACTGAAAACAAACTATTAAATTGGCAGAAAGCTATGTGTCAATGCTTAAATGTGAAACAAACAGTCCACATAGCTGTCTTCATGTCAAGCCCACTGGATCACAGGCAGCACTCAGCACCTTTGTAAACCCTCTGTACTTCAGCAAGAATTACCTCAAATGAACTCAGCTACAGCACAAAAAAAAAGCTATCATAAACTCACACTGTACTGCCTGCTGAAAAGATGATTCAAGGAACAGCTCAATCTGTTCTTAGCTGGAACAAATTGTTCAAAGAACCAGACTGGTTCAAAATTAAATGCACCATTAATGTGGAGTGAACAATTCTCCAATAAAGAGCTTGTTTCTGTCATTCACTGCACCGATTTTACTTGTGCATAAATGATAAACCCCATATTAGACATCTAATCACCAAAGTGATGCCTCTCAAATCACAAGTTAAAGAAACATTTTCTCAGATATTTTGTACTGCAGGCTCAGACACAGTGGCTGCATATAACTAAAGAAGAGGAGATGATGTATTCTATTCTGCCTGTTGGACTCCCTAAATATATGCACTTGGGTTTGAATGTGTCAGAGGGTGTTTCTCTGTGTTCCACATTATTTCAACTCCATTTGCAGTTTGCAGGTAGAGAAGATGGGGTTTAAAATGGAAAATGATAAAACCCTCAGTCAAATAGAACTAGAAACAACTGTCCATTTATACATAAAAGTTACTCTTAAAATTGCATGAATTGAACACAATTAGCTCAATTTTGTTTACAAATCACAGTGTATCATTTTAACTTAGCTACACAGCTGGATTAATAAAATCAGTGACAACTGAGATAAAATTTTGATAAATTTGTTTACCTAAGACACTGAAATATAGCTTACTGTAGTTTGGAAAGGTACCTTGGTGAACCTATTGATTTCCAGGTAAATTTGTCTGTTTGTTTGTTTTTATTCTCAGTTTGAGAAAATAAGAGAAAAGTCAACAGTATACAAGTGCCCAGCACTTGAGGATGATCTAGAGGCAACTTAATAAATATAATTAATTAATTATGAGAAAGACACTGTCTGTGGTCTTACCTTTTTAGACATACGAATTCAAGTATAACTGTAAGGAACAGAACACCCAACACTGTTTCATTTCTTAATTCTGATTCAAATTGAACCAATAATTAGATAGACAACTGAAATTCCATCACAATTTGTCTTTTCATTGCAAGCAAACAAATCCAACAAAATAATTTAAGAAAGGAAGGTGTTGATTTTGCTTTTTATTTTTTTCACAAAAGAACTCCTCTAAGGACAAACTTTACTGATGTTGAAATATTATGTTCCCACTTTTTGAAAAGAATATTTGACTTTTCATTTGGTACAATTTTTTATTAAAGAGATTTAATAGATTTTACATATGATACAGAAATATTGCACATAAAGATAAAATTATACCTAAATATCCAAATGAATGCTGAAAATAAAAACTAAATGTGGAAATCAAAATATTTTGAAGTTTTTCTTTGTGTAAAATCTTGGATTTTATTTTAAGTCAGTGCTAACAAATTCCTGAATGACCACATTTGCTATCAAAAAACCTCATTTTATCTGTCTCTGAAAAGCAGATGTCTGCTGAGCTGTCTGCTGAAAACTCAGCAGCTACTCAAGGTCTTAAAACCATGATAACAATTGTGTGTTAGTTTACAACTGGTTTTGGCAGCTATCATCACAGAATCTATTGAATATATTAAGAGAAATCTTCTGCTCTAATACTAAGTTCTAAATTTTAAGACAGTCAATTCTGCCTTAAAACAAATAGAGAGGAAAACTGGGCATCACAACTGTGAAAACCAAATCAAGGAAAGCATTTTTGTCAGATTGAAGTAAAAATATACTTATGAGATACGTGGGCAGCAACAGCCTTATGTCATTTTGTTCTGTGGCTTTTGTCAAGGCCACCACGTAGATGGAAAGAAAGTGTTCTTTTACCCAAAAGAAAGTGTTTCCTGTTTAACTCTGACACATACAAACATTTGCATGCTCTGGTAGCGATGCACATAAATACATGTGTGCGTGAGCCTGTGTACTCCCTCCAAAATATGTTCATTCCACAATTTCTGCATCAGCTGGGGGCTGTGGTGAAACCCATGCTATGACTATTGACATATCATGACTATTCTGCCTCCACTTGAGATGTCAAATAATCATCATACTGAAGTCAAACTCAAAGATTAAATTAATCAATTTCATGGGATAATTACTGAATTAATGCTATGGTCTTCTCAGAAAAAGTAAAAGCCCATTCACAATTAAATATGCAAGTAAACAAAGCTATTTGAATACTGCTATTGCCAGCAGTGTGGGAGCAATGGAGTTATTGAATGCTGGACACAAGAACACAGTGACTGGGCAGGAGGAAGGCGTGTGACCTCTCTGCCTTGGCACTGCCACGTGCACAGGAAAACCCACGCCAAGGGCTCCTCGTGCAAACACGTGGTGCTGGCGTGTCTCTGGGAATGCCAATGCCATTCTGCTAACTTGATGTGAGCAGGAACTCCAGTGTGACTGTTTCTGAAATTTCAGTGGCGTCTTCAGCAAAGAGGACTCATTTGAGGGGGAAAAATAACAGAGGTTTTTCATCTTCTGTGCCCAAGGGTAAGGAAACAGGTTGTGATTCTGCCGGCATGACCATAAACATTCTCTCTAGCTTCAATAATAGTGGCTTTTGACTTGTCAGAATGAAAAGTTCTCATTGTAATCACACTGTAACTAATAGAAATTCATATTTCCTGCTTGGTCCTTTTCTTACACGACACTGCAGTCTCTTTTTCAGACTCCTTGTTGCTCAGAAATGTCAGATTCCCAAGAAAAGCCCATGGCACACAGTGACAGGATCACTCTTCCAAACCATGTGCCTCTGCACATGCCTCCACTGAAGCTGAATTCAGTAGGGATTTTACTAGTACTTATTCCTGGAAATATTGGGTAGGATTTTATTTTCATCTTGAAAAGCAATCTTTACAAAGGGCATCAACATCTTTGATTTAACTTCAGCATATTGCAGTTTCCTCATGTGGGAAAATTAAGAATTCTTTTCCTCTCAGTTATATATTTAGGGCAACATTTTCATAGCAGATCTGTGGAAATGACAGAGGTCAATGGGAGCTACGTGCAACCAAGGATAGAATTAGTTTCCCAATGCAAAATTATAATGGACTGTTTTACTTTTCTTCCTTTAACTTTGAATATTAGGAAGTTAAAAAACAGATCTCATTTATCTTTTGTCAGGACAAGCATCTCATATTTCCTTAATAAGCTCTTAGCTTTATTGGCATAACACCATTACATAAAATAATCACTCAGTAAAAAATCTTCAATTGAGTGATCTGCCTTCATATGTTTTTGCATGAGCCAGTGATACATTTCCCTTCAACTGTTCACTTCAGCTGTGTGTTTGTCTAGACCTATCCAGAACACACTTGACTGTTTGTACAACAGAAGTCCATTTTTTTCCAATAAGGAAATGAGAGGTGGAGCATAGGAGAAACCAGATGGTAAAACTAACCATGCATGCAGGTCACTAAAAGGAGATTTCTCCAAAGCAGACCAAAGTTCCCAGTTCAATTCTGCAGACATATTCCTTGCACAGGAGTCAAATAGGAAAAAAAAAAAAAGGGGGGGGGGAAGGAAATAAATGTAGCACATTGCAAGACGTCAACAGATAAAACAAAAAACTTACACAACATCTGCCCTGTACAGGCATCTTCCAATACAGAATTTCTCGGTTTTAACACTTAGAGCTGCAGCTAACACTAGAAAGCAGTAAAAACTCTAGAATGATTTAGGAAAGTCAAGACATAAGAACCTCCATGTGAAGACTGGAAGGAAAGAGAAGGCTCTGTCACCAGAGCTGAACTTTCACCTTGTGAGCTTTGAAAAATGAGTTCTAACCTCTAACTGGACTCAGTCCTCCAGCCTGGTTTTATTTTCGGGATTATTTTCTATTTTTATGCAACATAAAATGAATAAGCAGTACACAGTACAGTATCCAGTGCTAGACTTTTGCTTCTTGGATGATGGTAAGACCATCATGAAGAGTGAGACTGTTATCTTGCTTATACCAGGTTCATTTTTGTGGAAAAGTTACCCTACCTCATAAATAGGGAGGTTGATGTTCCAGCAGAACTGGGTTGTAACTTCAATAACTGGAGAGTTTTTCTATAAAGGGAAGAAGCTGACTTTGAATCCATTCAGACTGAGGAAGAAGCAGAATCTGAATCTTCCATTCTGATGTCAATCTTTCAGTGTTTTGTAACTTTCAGCCACTCCATGAGAAACAGAGTTCTATGTAGTCTGCATATATAATTGCCCAGATGAGGTGCACAGTGACCAGTTATTTCACCCTCCAAATCTCAACTTGATAGGGAATAGTTCAGGGTAGAATTTACAAACTCAGACTACTGAATGAAGCGAAATTTTAGATAATGTCTATTTGATGATGTTTCTGATTGACTGTGGTGTGTCTCCTTTTTCAGGTTTTAAACTTGCTTCCCTCAGACCTACTTAGTCCTGAATTAAGTCAAGAAACTGAGAGATAATTAATGATGCAATTTAAAGCACAGCACTGCTAAGATACAGTGGTGATGAACACAGGTCTGCCTGTGACAGAAAGGAATGCTGCTCCTTCAAATACTTCTAGTCCTTCTTGTTCCATAATAACTGTGTCTTACTCCATCACCCTCATAGTTGATGCAAACTGAAATAATTTTCTGTGTTATAAAGAATAGTACTGTTACTGGACTGCTCTGTGGTAATCCAGGGGCATGGAGCTGTAGCCCAACAGGCAAGGTTAAAGCTGAATTAGCTGCAAGTAGGTTTATTCAGACCTATAATAACCTAGACCTCTGTCTGTCTGTCTGCTTGAAAAGTCATCGCTATAAAATAACACACATTTATGAACATCATTGCTGGGGCTATAAATAGATTAAGAGATTATTCCTCAGTATTCTTTAACATTTGCTTTTCAGAATTTATTAGATTAAAATATTTATATTTAGTATCATAAGAAGCTCAAATACAAATAGTATTCTTTGGATTTCACTGACTATTTTTTTTAAATTTTAGGAGCATTTATGTGATGGGCTTTTTCAAAAAAAGAGTTTTTGATTAGCTTCATTTGATGTTGACTAACTTCATTTTCAGCTTTACAAAGCTTTTTAATGATTGAGCAAATTTTGGAAAAATTCTGATGCTTTAGCCTGTTATTTCCTTTTTGTGTTCTAGACCATATGAAATATTTGTTCACTGACTGCTCTTTTAGTTTGCTGGGGATTCTGCCCTGGTGTGATTCACCTCTACCTGGAAGGTATAAAAACCTGTGCTTCACTTCTGAGCCGTAGTGGTGTGGGTCTTGGCATGCTATCCTTTGCATTTCCAGAGATAGACTGTCTCTCCCAGCTTGTTGTCCTTGCTGAGCCATTAGTGATGTTGTGCTCTGGTCTCCAGGAATGCTGCACATGAGGAAGCAGATTACTGGCGCTGATAGGTATTGTCCTGTCATCAATATCCCAACCTCCGACAAGCTGGGAGAGTTAGGTCTGCTCATCCTGCAGAAGAGAAGGCTCAGGAAGACCTTAGAATAATCTTAGAATAACCTTGCACCTGAAAGTTGCTGCAAGAGATCTGAAGAGGGACTATTTACAAGGGGGTACAGTGATAGGACAAGGGGGAATGGCTTTAAGCTGGAGGAAGACAGGTTTAAATTAGATATTAGGAAGAAATTCTTCACTGTGGAGATGCTGAGACACTAAAAGAGGTCACCCAGAGAAATTGTTGATGCCTCCTCCTCAGAAGTGCTGAAAGCCAGGTTGGATAGGGCTTTGAGCAACCTGGTCTATTGAAAGGTGTCCCTGTCCATGGCTGGGGAATTGGAACTAGATGATCTTTAAGGCTCCTTCCAACCCAAACCATACTGTGAATCTGTGTGTTTGATGGCAACTGGGACAGAAGGAAGGAACTGGATCTTCCATCTGTGTAAATGTGAAGTTTCTGAGTGAGATTTCTTTCTGTTTGATGGCTTATACAAATTCACTACATTTTTTGTGGCATCAATAGTATGTCATGGGGATTAAAATACTTTTCAAGAATAGTTGCTTTCCCTCCTCAATGAACACATCAGGCTGAAGGGTGGCATCTTCATGGACTAAATCATTGCACAATGTTTTGACATTAATCTCACTCCCTTTTACTGATCATAAAAAAAGCCTATGGTGATGAGTCCAAATCTAGAAAAATTACTTTTAATTACTTTGGTTAGGGGAGATGAATTTCATACTTGTATAAGGTGACTGGGACACAGATGACTTACTACTTCACCGGGCTGAGAAGCAGCCTTGCAGCAACATTTACATTGCCAGTAAAAAAAAGTGGTTATTTTTAAATTGTGAACTACCTACCTACTGTGATCTAAAGGATTAGTTTTCAAATAGAATTAGAAAGATGCTACCATGACTATTTCTCCCCTTGCCTGTCAAAGGTCTGAACTAACAGGGTTTCATTGAACTAAAACAGAGACTAACTAACTCCTGGGGATGTTAGTGGGACACGTGCCTTGCAGCCACTCTTGGGAAAAGGCAGTGCTATTACCATTTTTGTACATGCACTAAACTGTAACATAATCCTTCTTAAAATGCAAAGGCATTCAATAACCTGTGCATTCTGACATAGCCATGGAAACATTAAAGCCAGGCTGCCGGCCTTCAGCACTCCAAATGTGCTAGAACAAATTCATGACACCACAGCAAGGGCACACACAGATCAGGTGTCACAGCATGCCTTTGTTGGTTTGCATTCATGCTGAAGGGACATAGGCAACTCTGATCTGGAAGGAAATTAATGTTTCTTAGAGCTATGGACTTATGGAAATGTCAGAGTTATGGAAATGGAAGACCTTTCCCTAATAGTCACACCCAAAACAATTTATCCCGTACATCAAATAAAAAGTTTTCTGTTAAGTAGTAAGTAAAGAAATATTAATGGGCCTACCTGTGAAATTAAGAACAGTATCAGAAGAGGACTTCAAATGTTACATTAGATTAACAGTCTTTTCAGGACATGGCTTTTCACTGCAAGAACTTTTAAGATCATGTTTCAATGACATAATAAGGTGGCTTGAAGAAAAAGAAGCTAGCAGCTTTGAAAGAACTCCACCTTTCCCTTTCTGTTTTTCCTAGCGGGTAGGTTAGGACTGGAAAGACAGCTCCCTGGTTTCACATGTCGGTTTTTAAAACTTGTTACAACTCTAGCAATAATTGCTGGTAATTTTTGGTTGTAAAAATACGTGTTTCTAATGTTTCTAAGCTGTAAGTATCAGCTTACATTTACTGGGAGTCATGGTGATTCTGTCATGTCAGGACATTAGATTAATGACAGCTAATATTCAGTCTTCCCCATCTATGTCTGTGAAAATAACTTGAAGGTATGAAGCACATACTTTTTAAACTAAGAGGAGCTAGGAACAAGCCCTGTTAGGATTATGATTTTCAACTGGTGTTTTTTTCTGTCTTCTCCTAGGACTTACCTCTGCTTTGAAAAATAGCTACACACAGTTGGGTTCCTTATATAGCAAATATTTTGTAAGACATGTATAATATCTTTATATATGTTCCACATATGTATCTCATTAGAATTTATAAGACCTACTGGTCTTAACAAGATTTCATAAAAGAGCTGAAACAAGCAGCTCTGAATATGGAGCACAGCACAGTTCTTGTTTTTTCAAGTGTTCCTGGTTCCTTTTATTTGCATGAGGGGGAAAAACAGTGTGGAGCAAATTACATCTTCGAGATGTAACTTTCCATGTTCAGCAATGGCACTGCACCTGATTTATTACTTTTCAGCAAAAGCACTAAACATACCAATATTAACCCCAAATATTCCAAAATCAGACACTGGGCTTCACATCCTGAGCCCTAAAAATGATGCAACGTATGTTAAAAAGAAGCAATAATATGCATAGGTTTTTCTATCCCAGCTTCTGAGTCCTCCATTGGTCATATTTTCACTGCAGTCTTGGTCAGGAGAGGAGACAATCTCTCAGGCATATGATAGGCATGCTCAGAGTTATGTGGTGGGAAATCAGTTGTGCCTTCCCCTTCATTCACACACTCCACCCCCACTCTCCATACATTGCCACTGAAACTGGCTGTGGCTAAAAATATACTTTATTTTAACGAATGAAAGCTCTGATTGTCCTAAAATAACATGAATCCCCATCAGGATCAGGGAACCATTGTGCTAAATGCTGTACAAACACGAGGAGATAATGGACCTGATTCATCCCTGAATTACTCCGGTTTCCATGGATTTACAGCTGTGCAAGTCAAAGGCAAATGTGATAATGAGCATGCTGCAAGAATGTACAGCTTAGGGCAAGTCTCCTTGTGGGCTTAATCCTTTGAAATCTGTGGAATTAAGGCAGCAGATGACTTGATGTATATTTTAAGGTTACATCTACTCTCCTGAACTAAATAGGACCAGACCTGATTCAATATTGCTGGTAGCTGCCCAGAGCTCTCTCCAAGCACTTTAGGAGAAAGCTGAGGTTGTGGACCTGCCCAGCAGCCAGTTTGGGAGAAACCAGGATGCTTTGAAAAGTAGAGTATTTTAACAGGGTGAAGCTAGGCAGACCATGCCAATGGCAGAGGTTCAGGTCCTGGTATTGATTATTTACTGGTAGACCTACAGTCTGAAAGTCTTGTTTCTACTTGTAAGAGCTTCTGTTCACATTTAATATCAGTCTATCATACAAGTTTTACCAGAGAATAGTATTTAAAAAAACCCCAAATCACCCAACAACAAAAATCTTATGCCTGTTCCTCTTAAATTTTTCCTTAAGTCACTGCTTGTGTCCCTCATCCCTTTGGAAGATGTGTTTTGCTGCGGACCAGCGCAGCTGCTGGGCTGCTGCTGCCAGGTGTGGCTCAGAGCATGCAGCAGCACCAGGCAGCACCCAGGCACCAGACACCCACCTGCTGCTGCTGCTGCAGGTCCCTCTGAAGATCCCGGTTTGGTTTGCACGGTTTTGGGATCTGTTTCTGTTTTATACTGCTGCCTTTACAGCACCTGCCCAATGCTTCATAATCACTGGCAGGGTCCTGCCCTGCCCCAGTCTCATGGCTTTTTGCCTTAAAGATCATCTTTCTTCCCAGTACAGTCAGATCGTTACTTAGCACAGGTTTACAGTGCACTTAAGCAGCTAAGCCCTGGCATAGGATCCAGTGATTCTCACAGTAACTTCCATTTCAACACCTATTTGTGCAGTAACTTTTCCACCGCTCCTTCTTAACCATATCCCCATGCTCTTCAGACAAAGGTAATTCATCAGTGGAATGAGTTTGTCAAACTCAGTCTGATTCGGGTTTCCTTAACAGCTTCACACAGGTGATCTTGTACTTTCCTCAATCACAGAAAAGATGAAAGAGAAGACACTCTCCATGCACCAGAAAAATGCTCAACTGGTCCATGGCACTGTTCATTTTATAGCAGGAGGAATAGATAAAAGGAATGTCTTAAATCTGATTTTGTTTTGACAATTCAACCACTAATATTACATTTCAGAATTAGGTTGTCTATAATAATTTAGAATTAATTTTAAAATTGACTTCTAGTAAAAGCCTTTTGACAATCCTGTTTAGATGCTTTGAAACCATCTTATGCTTGGAAAAAATACCAGAAGTTCATTCCTGTTGCTCTCAGGCACTATATCATAAATAAAAGTGCCAAGCACTAATTTCTGATAGAGACAATGGATATAACACGTGCACATCTGCATGGCTTAATGCCCCCAAAAGAGGCTGGTTGAACACATACTGCCTGATGTGAATGTCTTGTGTCTGTGCCATGTCTGGTTATTTCTGTGAAAACACCAGGGCAAAATTGCTTCAGGGAATGTGCCAACTATCTAACAGCATGGATAATAATGTGCCAGTGCTGTTGTGTTTAATTTACTAATATAATACAGCCAGTGAAAGCAGAACTGAGCCAGCACAGGCCTCTGTGAAGGCCCCAGATAAATTAGGGAGAAGCTTCCAAATGTGAACGAGCTGGTCAGACACTGCTCACACTTCTCTTCCTCAGGCTGGAAACCACATCTCCATAGGCATCTGAGAATTTTTCTTTTTAGGTATTTGAGACCTTTTCTGTATTTTTGTTGCAGAAATTGTGTGTTGTTTCAGAAATTCATACCCAGTTTTTATCCTGATGTTATTCCTACAGCAGAGAGCAAAGTGACACTGGTCCAGGCAGCAGGTTCATGCAACACATGAGTAAATCCTTCCTATGTAAATGGTACTTTGAAAATGTAGATGAACAAATAAAGAAAGGAGATGTAAATCTATTTCATTATTTGTTTCAAAATTCTTTGGTGCCATACCTTTATCACCACCTCCCAAGAATCAACACTCACCCCCATTTGACCTTCTAATTGCTTTGCTGCCAGTGTAAGTTTGTCTTGGTTCATGGTGGTCAGAAAAAATATCTGACATAAAGGTGGAGCTGTGCAAATTAAGGTTTGGTTCATTTTCTGAAATAAAAAAGAAGAAGAGATAGCTCAGACTAATATAGGACGTATTTTTTTCCTGTGGCAAAATGAAAAAAAACCCCTATTACTACAGTCAATTTGAAGTATCCTGTTTGGTCCAAACAGTTTTGCTTTGCTATATTATTAATTTTAAAATATATTCCTAGCAATACACAAAAATAAAGATTTAGTGTTTGAACTTTTTTAGTTTCTCTTTCATTTAAAAAATTTGCTAATTGAAATTGAGTATGTAAATCAAAATATATTTTTGAGTACACTGATGGTTGCTGAAGAACTCTGGGCTGACTACATACTTGTCAGATGCCTGGTCTATTTTACTAAGCTTATTGGTCTGGTTTTTCTAGGTTTATAATTGTGTTGAAGGAATAGTACCAAACAGTGTGTCCTTCTTGCATAATTTGCTGTTTAGTCCAAACTTCAACGAGCAAGTCTTGGTTTTGAATGCAATTTTCACAGTTGGTGCTTTATAACAGATTCAGTAGTTGATAATTCAGGACCTCTTCATGGCACTTGTATTTACTGGTCCTGTGCTGAAGGAATAAATTCTCTTTAATGACTAATTTGTTCAAGGTGTTGAAAAACTCTATGCAATATAGAGGAACAGAACAAACTCTTGCTCTTCCTAACTCTCTAGTCTAGCCTTTTCCTTTTCATTGACTCCACTGCATCCAGGAAAGTTTGCTCACAGATATCAGGCTAAAGAAATGCAGGCTTTTGACATGTTAGATAATGTTTACAAATTCCTGCAGTTCTATTACAGTTAACTATATATATAATCAGTTTTACTAAAGCAGTGTAAACTCCTCAAGGTTGTTTCTAATTGATTTATTCTGAATCAAAGGAGTTTGGTGGAAGAATTTATTCAGCTAAATTAGCCTTCAGGCCATGTTTTCATTAAATTGGTCCACCCCCAGATTGAACAAGCTTCCATATTTTAAATATTTATGGATAGATTGAACTTATCTTCATTCACATCACAGCAAATTTTCTTGAAATTATCAGAACAAAACAGAGTTTGATATTGGCTATATCATATTATGACTACATTCCTTCTCTAGGCAAAGATTTGCAAAATCAAATAAATAAAATCATTCTGAGAAGGCAGGAAGCATTAACATTTAATTTTGCACAAACTTCAGGCTGAGGTTGTTGAATGGGGTTTTCCTCCTATGCCCTGATAACTGGGCATTTTTTATTCCAACCATAAGCATAGAACTAGAAAAGCTATGTAGAGGAGATCCACCTCACTTATCCTTATGTTGGATAGACCTTTACCTAGCACTTTCCTCATTTATTTTGCACAATAAATAAAAAGCAGTATCTGAACTTCATTTTCTTTGTGTTCTTAGAACCAGCTTTACCCCTTGTACAGAATTACTGCAACTGAAGGAACAATTCTTTTGTCTTTCTCTTAAATTGTCTAAAATAAATAAAAGCATCCTTAGGAGGGAAGAGAAAGGTGTCAAGATGACAGACAAAATAAAGCAAGAAAACCCCGCCTGTTCTTAATTGAAAACAAACCCCAACTAAATTAGATCAGCACCTTGGGTGGTTTGCAATTTGCATTACTAATTCCAGTGCTTGTGGGCTGTTCCCCATGGAGAAATGCTGCATGTGAAGGTGAATCCACCAGCACAGGAATCTGGAAAAAACACTTGTAAAGAGCAGAAATTCACCACTCAAATTGTATGGGGAGTTTTTCAGAGATTAGTTTGTCCTGTAGGTTCAAAGCTAGAAGAGCGAAATTTGTCTTCCTTTATTTTTCTCAGACACTTCACAGGAGCAATAGCAGGACCAGATATTACTTATTCTGGTGAGTTATCTGTGGACTACTGGAACTGGCTATGCACAGGGTTGTGTTCTCCAGTGCTCAAAGAAAAATGCTACGGTGAAAACTTGCTCATGTGAGTAATGTGTACCAGAGATTCCCATTAAGAACAAAATAAGATCACTGAAATGCAGGAAATTTAAGATCTAGAGATGCTTCACAGCATTATATGTCCTACAAATTGAATATCTAAGGACAAAAGCCAACAGTTCATCTGTGACCTGTAACAGAATGTTTTATACTTCCTCATGTCTTTCTGAACTTGTTAAAATTAGTTGCAAGAGACAGCTATTTGCTAATGCAGGACAGGTGTTGCAAAATGAATAATCCTTTCATGAAAGTGATGTAGATTAGGTCTACAGTTAACTGTTTGTACAAGAAAAAATAGGCCCTTCTTAAAGGATATGTCCATTCTAACAAAAATAGCTATTTTCCTTTTTCCGGCAAGTACCAAATTAACACAAACCAGATCCTCTGTTGGAGTGAATGTATACTCCTGAGTTCCAACCTTCCTATTCTATGTTATAAATAATATAACATTGCAAACAATAAAAATAATTCTATTCAAATCAACCAAATATCTCAGTAGTTTTTCTCTTGTTCAGTTTGTACAAAGTCACTGCCTGTTGTACAAATGGATTAAAATCATTAGCCTTTTTAGTGAATGCAGAAGGAGAGCTTCTGTTTTTCCTAATGCAATATAAATCATGAGTAAGCCCAGAGAGTCCCAACAGGGCCAGGCAAGAGGAACCAAGAAAATAAATCATCATTCAGTAACTGAAAAGGACCAAAGGGATACTTTGACATAAGCAGAGATGATTGAATTAATTTTGCCAGTTACAAGTTAATCAATGTAATTCAGCCATCCTGATCTTCCTGTGGAGGGGAGAGAAACAGTCACCTCCTGAAGGCACCTCATTGTACTATCTGCCTCCATTGACTCTTCAGGAATGAGGATGACTAATTGAATCTAGATAACCAAATTGCATGCAGCTAAATTTAGATGAGACCAGTTGCGCATTTTGTTCCTTCCCTGCAAGATGCTGAGCAGTGATTCCAAAGGATGATTTGAAAGGGCTGCTCTGGCCTCCTGCATGACTCCCTGCATGCATCCCCAAACAATGACACCTGTCTTAGCACCACAACTTCAGCCTGATTCACATTATCTTTTTGGATTGCCTGAAGTACTGCAAGACTAAGAATTTGGCACAGTCTCATGCCTCCAATGGTTTAATTACTCTCAGTGTTACCTCCCCCCACACTTGCTCCACATAACCCCCAAATTCTCTCTAATTTGAACTTTTTAATTCAGTAGGAGTACTGAGTGCATTCAGCCCTACAGAAATTGTCCCTTTGAGATTTGCTGATCTTTTCTCTCTTTCAGAAAATTTCATTATGATTATAGTGCTCTTTAGAGCTGGCAGCTTTCTGTATTCCACCATGCATATTTAAGAACATAATTTAATATCTCCAGATTCCACGAGTATCTTTTATCTGCAGTCTGATTTAGGCCTTTTCAGTTGGAGTAAAGGCAGTAAAAAGCTTAGAACTGATAGAGTGAAACACAAGCCCCACCAAAACTGATGAAGGTCATCCATGAATTTCTTAATTTCATCTGTCATTTCTTTAATTTTTTTCTTTCTTTCTTTTGGATTACTGCCCCATCACATTCAGTATCTTTCTGTATAATTCCTATTTAGTTAATGGAAATCAAAAGCCTATCAAAATGTTTAGGGAGGTGCCTTACTGAATTCTACATATATATTATGGAAAGATGAAGACATACTAGGTTAAACATGAGAAGTTAACATAGACAATTTCATATCTCATTCTCATGTCCTGAAATCTCTCTCACACTTCCATTCTCCAACTTGGCCATTCCCTACCTATGGAGGGGAAATGAGGAGTTTATCTCCTTGAATGTGAGAGATGAGTTAATTACTTAGCAAGTGAAGGAAAGATTCAAATAATTTTTGTTTTTCTTTTTTAGATTATTCCGTTAGGAAATTGAGCTCAGTTTTTTAAGTAAGTGTATGTAACTAGTATCTAGACAGTATCTCCAGTTTTTTATAGCTACTTATATACAGCATTGGTCCTTCTGCAATGCAAAATTTAATTACATCACAAATTAAACACAGGCAGTCACAACCAAAGAGGGGAAAAAATAGCAATGCAAAAGGAAGAAAAAATCCTTAAAAATAGCAAAAGTAAATAGCATAAAACTAAAATTAGTAATGCCAAAATAGTTCTTCCCTTCTCATAAAAGATGCACTTTACATCTTCTATTGGCAATCAGATAATTCATTTTGCAAATGAAATTTAGAAGGAAGACTGCTCTCAGTGTTAGTGCCAAAGTATTCCAAAGGCTCCAAGCTAATTGTGCTAACTGATGTTGAAATACACAACAGCGTACAGACTAGGAATGCACACTTGTGGAGCAGTATTATCCCCTGTGAGAGATGGAGAGTGCCTGCAGACTTCAGGTACAGCTCCTAACTGGGCTATCCCAAGTGGTATTAGAAGTTCTCACAGCTCAGTTCACACAATTGTTTAAATTGGAGCATAAAGATTTAAATAATTTTCATGGGAAACAGGATAAAGTCCATAGCTCCAATTTTGATTTGACATCTGGTGCAAAATGCATCTGAAACTACTTACCCAAAGTCAGAAAAGAAGCTGGTGCAAGAGAAGAAAACACCTCAAATCTTATCAGTCCCACTCTGCCACTGAAAGACTATGTTTAAAAAACATGATACAAGACTACTTTGTCACTGAAGTTCTTTTATTCTTTTAATCTGGGAGTTTTCACCTTGTGTTTTGCAGTGGATTGCTTCTGCCAAGGAGCAGAGGTCATACTCACCAGCAGAGAGGAAGCCAACTGCGCAGTTATGAAACACCTCTGATTCATTTCACAGCTAAAGCAACCTGCAGTGACACTTACTGGATGTAGCACAGCCACCATGAGCATTACACTTAAAGTAAGTGACTTTGTAATGGTATTTCAAACCTCTTCTGCTTCTGACCCTCCTTCTAATGTTAGCACTTCCATGACTTTACAGATTTTTCTCTCCAATCAGCAGAGATGAGAGGTGCTCCTTTCTACTGCTTCTCAACAGATTAAGGAATATGAGGCTGCTTTTTTAAAAATTCAGTTAAAACTATGAATTTTTTTTTAACTAAAGAGAGGGCACAATCACACATTTACAGTAGAACAATGATTCAATGGAAGAGGAAAGATAAGCAGTTTTACAAAAGGATCTTTTATCTCCTTTATTGTTGACTCATTATCCTCAAAAGAAATCCCCTATTACCTTTCAAATCCTCCTGCTGAAGATTTGCTCTCTTGAATTAAATAGAGCAATATGTATTTACCTCAGTTGATGGCTTATTGTAAATGATAGCAACAAACCAATTAGGTCATCACTCTTTTCTTTTGCTTTACAAAAAAACCAACCAAACAAACCAAAAACCCCTCACCAACATTGAGAGGAGTCTATACTGAGGACATGACTATGCTTGTGGCACAGGCAGGAATACCTGAGCTGCATCATCTCAGGGTGCAGCAGGCAGGGTAGCTGCAATGGCTCCCTGTTTAGAGGGGCTTCAAAAGTAGTCGTGCAAATGTCAGTGCCATGCACCCAGACAACATCCTGAGTGTCAGAAGTTGCTCATTGATGATGAGCTGGGTGGCTTAAAACCTGTGTCTGCTTGACTCTCCTGGCAGAGTACCCAAGATCTGCTCAGACACTCATGAACTTTCTTTAAAGTAGGAGATCTTGGGATCTATCATAAATCCAGTGGTTATTACTGAAGAAGCAGCAAGGTTCCTAGGCAATCTGTCTCCATAAAACAATTAAAGTCAGACAGAGGAAGTCACTTTCATGTAAGCTGTAGTCCTTATTACCCACATGTAATTTACAACTGGGTCAAGAGTCTGGGAGACACAATTACATTCCTGCCCTTCCCATGCTCTGCAAGGCATTGTTAGAGGGCGTTCCTCAAAGCCTCTGTTTAGGGTGGCTGAGCACTAGGGACCATGGTTTATGGTTAGATCTATGAATAGACCTCAGACCTGCAGGGTTCCAGTTTGCAATGCCTGCTGGAATTTATACCTCTGAATTTGTGGGGCTCCTCAACCTACTGCATAAGGTGATGATGCAGATATGTGAAGGATGGAGCTTATAGGCTCTGCAGTCTAGAGTACAGAAGGAAGGCCAAAGACTGCTTTAAAGCAACTTTTCACCTTTCCAATATAACATGATTCTGGAAAAGGTTGCCTTTAACTCGTCTGTCTACACAGCCTGCAGTATCTTGCTGCACATGAAATCCTGTGGTGGAGCCTGGTGGATACGTTTGTGTGTTGTATGTGCTGGGACATCCCTGTTTGGCTCAGAAAAATCAGGGCAGGCTTGGTTCCAATGTTACGAACCTTTACCTTATTGTTATCTAGAGCTTGTCTTAAACCCATGTCTTCAAACAGCTTGAAGTGAGTCTGGCCACCCAGAGGGACACTTGAGGTGCAATGTATATTCACTCCTGAGAAGAGACCATGCTGAGCAGGGGAAACACTATAAACATAAAGAGAGTCTGAGTCTCAGCATGAGAGAATTCAGCACTTTGTTCAGTAGGGAACAGATGGAGGAAGACAACTTAGTCCTCATGAGAAGTCCAGACATCCACCAGCTTCGGATTCTGAGTTCATCTGTGAAGGAACTCCAGGTAAACTTATGGAGAAGGAATTTAAACCCACTATGGTGTCTATGTCGACAACTTTTTCCTGGGATTTAGGATATTCTGAGAGAAAGATCAGCACTTTGGCTGATTTCTCCCTGCCATTTTATAGGAAGTATTTAGAACAGAATGCAATACCTTGGTTTATCTCAACTGACAGTGTTAAGAATAATTTTTCATTCTTCCATTAAAGAAATGTGATTGCTTTGATCTTTAAAAAGAGGTTACATAGAGTATGTAGGTAATATTTTGTTCTGGCACTGATATGATGGCTGCTGAAATACTATGTTCAGTTCTAGTTCATGAATAATACAGAGATTCAGGACTTTCCCTGTTGAATACCTTAAGGGATCATTCAAAGAATAATGAAAGGATTAGAAAAAATGGCACATAATAAGGAGCTTAACCTGCTTTCATATATTTGGTAGAAAATGGAAGGGGACCTGAAGTACCTGTTTCAAGGATAAAAATTTGTTCATAGAGCTCTCCAGCCTAACAGATCTAAAGGCTGAAAGCCAAAGCTTGAAATAAATGAGTAAAATTAAATGTCCACTTCTCACTTTGAAGGTACAGAAAAAGAACTGCAAAGAAATAATGGGTTCTAAACCGTTAGAAATTTGAAAATGGGGATCATTCCAAGGACAATGATCTATTGGACTTGAGCTAGAAATTAGTTAAGAGGTCTGTGGCTTCCATTATGGAGAGGATTACACCAGGTGATGTGCATGTCCTCTTTTTAATGCTTTGTGAAGTGGTATCCTTGGTAGCACCATTTAATCTGACAGTTACACTCAGCAATAATATGGCTCAAGAAGTAGTAAATAATTATTAGTTAAGTGAGAGCTAGGGAAGCGAATAACCAAAACATGCTTTTTGGTTTGAGTTATCTGAACTCCTGCTTACAAAGTAAAATTAAGATTTTCTATAGATCTAGTGGGGGTTCAATGGCTATGGAAAATGACCTGAGTAAATTTGATCTGGGTCCTTAGATAGAAATGTAGAAGTTATCCCTGAAAAGCTCCCCAGTAAGACACAGAACTCACTAGACTCAAAGTTCAAATTCTCTTTTCACATGGACCTTTTATGCCTCCAGTTGGAGGGGGAGGGGAAGCAGCAGCATGGGAGCACTAAATTGGAGAATCCTAAAGCATAACACAACCCAACCCATTTTATGATTCTATGAAACTGTTGGATGTGTCCTGCTTTCAGAGAAAATTAATCCCTTCTCTACATCTCAGATTTAGGCTTTTCAGTCACTGCTTGCTTGATCCAGTGTGTAACTATTGCTACATATTACTAAATATTCTACCCTTTATTTAGGTATAATTGCATTTCAGTACATTGGGATTCCAGTTGAGGAGTAGACCCCTATTTTTGTGAACTATAAAGGCTCAGTCTTGCCCTGAGCAAATTGAGTGAAATATATCTCAGCAAGAAAGTTGGTCTGGCCTTCTTTGGACAAGGAAGCTGTGATTGCTCATCTGATTTTGTGATTTACTGTTGAGGTAGTAGAATTACAGCATAATTTGTTAGAATGGTCTCCTGAAGGTCATTGAGTCCAAGGCTTCAATCAAAGCAACATCAAGCAGAGTAGATTGTCTCAGGATCTTGTTCAGTCAATTTTGAGTATTTCCAAGACTGCAGTTTTCACAGTTTTTCTGGTCAATCCATTCACTACCCTAAAGGAAAAGAAAAAAAACCTAAAAAAACCAAACAAACCCCCCAAATGCTCAAAACAACCCACCAAAACCCCCAAAGATACTTCCCTGGTAATTTACTATATTTATTCACCAGACCAAGTAAAGACAAGTTGATGTGAGAGTGAGCTTTTAGCCTTGTATCAAGATGGAGATAGATGATGTTCCATAGCATCAGAAGAAAAATAATTTGATCTTGAAACCACACTTCATGTTTTTAAACAACAGAAAAAAACCTAAAGCCTCTGCAACACTTGCTGTATTTCTAACTAAAATTTACATATTGATTTTATTAGACTTTTTATTACTGGGGACTTGCTTTCACTCTGAAAAATCAGCTTCTGCATATGCCACAGGAGGGTTTTTTTGTGATTTTTTTTGTTTGTTTGGTTGATTTGTTTTTTTTTTGTTTTGTGTGGGGTCTGTGTTTTTTTTTTGTTTGTTTTGTTTTGCTTTGTTTTTTTGGGGTTTTTTTGTTTTGTTTTGGGTTTTTTGTTTTTTTTTATATTAATAATAAGGAGTCTGAAATAACAGTTCAGCAGTGCAAAGTCCAGTACAAAATCTCAGCAAGAAATTCTACCCTGATAGCACCTTACACCCAAATAGCCAAACTAAAGTCCAACAGATGGAGACACAAGAAATAATGTAATTTGTTCATAACAGGTTATTATCCAAGATTGAGAGATGGGACTCACTATTATCCAAGACTAAGAGATGGAACTCACCATCTTCTTCCAGCCCAATCCTGTGCCCATGAAGGACACTCAGAGGAATCCCATGGAAATTCATTCCTCTGCTCCTGAGTGGAAAAAATTTCTGCTGATAAAAAAGGAGAGAAAATGGAAGTAATGCAATTAGTTCTCAGACAGACTAGGATATTGATCTGCTTTTCAAGTGCCTGCTTATAACAGGAATTTTATCAAGACTTGTTAATGACCAGAATGTTTTACTGTAAACTCTATTCAGTGGATGGTTATAAATGCTGGCACAGCATCCCAACACATTTTTTTGCATTATAAAAATGCAAATAAATAAATAAGATGTCTCTTGAGAACTGCTTTGTGTTCCTTAAAAGCTCTGGCTTAGAAAGAGCGATCATAAGGAGGTGTGAAAATTTAGTACTACGGTCTTAATTCTGTGGTCATTCCCATGGCTGCTCCAGCTGTTCCAGGCAGAGAGAACTGCACCCTGGAGAACGAGGGCAGGACAGGAGTTAATGGAGCAGTGTGGCTTTGCACCAACCAAGGAGCACATCCGATGTGCCTCTCACACTAATGGCACCACATAAATAAATAACGACCCCTTCTCCTCAGGGATGGGGGTGGTGTGATAAAGGGTGAAATCCTGGCCTTTTACAGCTCATGCCAGACTTTTCCTTGACATCAGCCAGGTCTGGATTTCACCACAGATGGATTTATTTCAGACTTTCTTCTCAGCAACTTTGTGCTATTCTGAGAAAGCATCCCTGGCAGTCAGGGCAGTGAACATTTACACAATTGCAGAGACCCAATGATTTAATGACTCAGATTGCCACCGTGGTGAGTCACTTCAGAGGCAGGTCCGTGGCTTTATATTGCAGTAGCATATTTCAACAGGGCTGAACCAAACATTTCAGGGGCTGAACCAAACATTTCCAAAGATAAACAACTTCTTTTGTCGTGATATAGTTCCACCATGGGAGTCTCCGTGTTAAATACACTGTGAATATGGAAAGGAGGGGATCTTAGGTGTAGTTTTAAATGCAGTTGGACATGGGTCTTGAACCTATTCCCTCATCATAAATGAATAGTCTGGGTCTTGTCTTGGCTGTCTTCCTGAATAAAGCCAGAGCAAAAATGATCCATCAAAATTATCATACTTGAAGAAATTATAAATTATAATATTATAATTATAATTCTTTAACCAGAACCAGTTAAAAGAAGGAGATGGTTAATCATATACACATGTGCCCTTCATTTCTCTACTAAATGACCTATTTTCTGTTGAACTAATCTATCGAGGAATTTTCTGGATCTATAATGAGATTCTGTAACCATCCCTCTACCATAACAGTAGGAACTGAATGTCAGAAAATATCAGTATTATAATTTTGGAGAAGGCATAGTGAATGATACTAATGCTTGTAATACACTTATTATACTAATATATTATACTAATTTCTTGCTTGAAATTACTGCAATATAAATTAAAGTCATGTCCTGAGGTTCCAGGGAAGTAGAAAGCTCTCTATTACTGAAAAGAACCACTTATTATTTCCATAGTGGGTTTCATTTGTGCAATCTATCCACACCAGAAGCTGCAACTGTTTGGGGTCTAGTTTGGGATTTTGGGAGGATCTGGTCATACAAAAGACTTTGAGAGGCACAGATCTATCTACAGTAAGGACTTGACCCCAGCCCTATTGAGGGTCCCCACTGGTCCCAGTTTGCTGCAGTGGCAATGACCCAAAGTCACCAGTGGGGCTTGCAGGGCTCCAAGGGCAGCACTGGAGCTGGGAACTGCAAACCAGCAGTGACCAAGTGTGACAAACTGTCCCAGGAAACCAAGGGCAGGTCTGCAGTGCAGCAGGGACAGAATGGTGCAGCTCATGGTAAAGAGGAGCAGCATCAAATGCACTGCCCAGGAGATTCTGTTTGATTCTTTACTTCACACTTTGTGCTGGTCTGCTTCCTTGGGCTCAAAGGTGCTGCTTCTCCTAAAGAAAGGTTTCTGTGTTCAAGTACAGTCTCAGACAGTCTCAATGGTGACTGGAGGAAGCTCAGCTTTTAAAGCAACCTAGTGACTTTATGTTTTAGTTTTTCCAGTTTTTAGCTGATGTCTGAAACCAGTACAATTTTCCCTCATGAGGGGCAGTGTGTACATTGACTCCTTCCCCTTTAGTTGCTGTTAACTACCAGACAATTGGGTTACATGTATGAACAAGTAGGAATTACCGATTTGTAACCAACCTTTAAACCATACATTGAACAATATTGAGCAATAAACAAAATTTAGAGTCTTAGCTTTCAAATTTCTGTGTGAAAAAATAATTATAATTTTATTATGAGGAGCACATTCAAGAGAGAAATAAATCAATGTCACTTTTTTTTGGTGTAATTTATTATGCATAAAGGAAACCAGAAAGAAAACCAATGATAATTATAAAAAAATGTTGATAAAAATTTATTTTATGTTGAAGGTCTTGGTTCTGTTGAAGCTCTCTGCCTGTGCAATACCAAATTCCAGAGAGACACAAAACTTCTAACATCTTGAATATTTTCTATGGTGTCTATATTACATATAATATGCAGTAAGTTATAGTGTAAAAATAGCAATATTCACAATCTATCATTGGCTTTTTCAAGACAGGATAAAGAATTAAAGGAAAGTACTTCAAAGCTAAATTAGGAATAGTATGTGAAGACATGACTCTTCGATTCTTTAATTTTTTTTTCTATTATAGAATATCCTATTCCCCAGAATAGTTTTTTCTTCTTAAAATCCATCTTTTTCTTAAATTTTACAGCTTCACACTTCTTGAATTACTCTGTTGAAAGAATGATTTGTTTCAAAATACTGCATTTCTGAGTACATCATAAAAATATATGTCCCATTCCTAATGAAGTAACTTTACTTAAAGCATGGAAAGCAAGCAGTAAATTTTAATGCATTGGAGTATAAAATAAGCATGGCTGTAGTTTTTTGATTCAAAAGTCTGTCAGGGCAGTATTCTGTTTCCAACAGCAACTGCCTTAGGCAGCATGGCAATTTAAGTGAGAAGCCAATAAAATATCTGACCAAATGGTTATTGCTGTGAAGTAAATCTCATATATGAAGAATATCTAACTGGTACTATTTTTATTTATAAAAATACAAATAAATGTTTGCATTAATATTAAAAGCAAAAAATTAATTTTATGAAACTCTTACTTATTCTAAAATACTACACTATGCCTTTGAAGTGGCTAAAACTGGGACACCCCCAGGAGACTCTGGGTCAGCCTTGTATGCAGCTGGGATGGAGAATTCAACACAGCTCTTTTCTTGACACTTTCCCAGATGGGTCTATTTTTCTTCAGTTGTTTAAACTTCACACCTTCACTGCATAGGAGTTTAACAAATTTTTTGCCAGACTTAGGTATGCTTTACAGATATGCATGATATTTCTGATTTGCTTTCCCCCAAAATGTATGCACTTTTAATTGTTTTTTTGTACAAAACCCTCCAGTTTTCATCTTTATCTTTCCTTAATGTTGACTTCTGAAAAACATTTCAATGTTAACCACATAAACTATCATTAAGTTCATGTGTTAACACCAATTGAAGTGAAAAGGGCTAGACTTTGTCTTTCAAAATATAATATACTTTGAGTTCTGTAGTTTAAAAGACAACTATGCTTTCACCAGCTTCTACTCGGTGCATATGCAGAAGCTCTTTTTCAGAAGCATAAAAACTTGAAACATATATTTTAAAAAATGAAAGCATGTGTGGTGCAAAATCTGAATCTGTCACAGGAACTAGACAAATAGCTCAAATGGGCCAGATCTAGCCAATGAACAGAGTGTTTAACAACAGTGATTTATACTATTTCCCTTTCATGTTATAATAATTGTCAGGAATTTAATTTATGTTGTGTCATTTCCTGTTCTAGCTGAAATCTTTGCTTCAAGAAAAAAGGTTTTAGAACTTTAATGCCTTCACTGTTCTTGGAAAGATAACAGTAGACGGGACTATTTTATGATTTCATTGCTTGGTTATTCGTGTTCTTTCTTTCTATAGCCTTCAGGGAGAACTAGAAGGAAAGGGCGAGACAAAGAATTGTCTTCCCGTGGAAAACACAAAGAATTGGATTATTGTTGCTGAAGGCAGAAAGTGAGCAGGGGAAAATGATGCTCTCCAAATTGCTCCATAACAGGAAGCCCTATAAATGTCTCCCATCCCTCTGCTAGATCTGCATCCATTTGTAGTGTGAGCAGCAGAAAGGGCAGATATTGGATCAAAGAGGAAACACTTACCTAAACAATGGAAAAGCACTCCCCCAAATTCTCTATACCCAGGGCAAGCCAGATTGCACAGAGCCATTACTCGCTAACAGAGAGGCAGAAGATTTCTATTAAGCATGGTGTTGCTTGATAGCAGCAGAAGCAAAGAGACAGTGAGCATGAGGAGAGACATGAATGCCTGATAGGATTTCAGTCCAGAAGCCAGCAAGAAATCATTAAGTATGTACATGTTTCATCACAATATCTAATGTGATAATATTGTCTTTATTGACATGATACATGCCTTTCAGCCCTTAAGTGTTTTTTCTACTGAAGCACATATCTGAAAATGAGATGCATTGACTCATAGAATTCAGCAATAGCTGAAACAAACAGTAAACAAACTGTCCTAGAAGTTTTCTTGTCACCATGGTAGGAAAGAAGTATCAAAGAGTGAATTTAATCTATATTCTGCAGAGCTGAGTTAAAACAGAGGCCTACTCCAGCTAAAATAATATTTCAATTCTCAATTAATATAACCATAATAATCCAGCAAGAAATTCAATTAATATTCCTCCAAACAGGAACGGGGCTACTGTGTCTCCTGCTCCATCTAAGTCTCCCTCTTCCTGGGAAGCACACATTTCTTCTCTGTCAAAAATGAGTCACAAAGGCATCTCCAGCAGCTTGTTTAGCTAGACAGACTATGCCAGACTAGGGAAGGGAGGCTGTTCCCCAGAGCCTTTAAGCAGCCCATTCCCATGGAAGCAGGGGTTAGAACTAGATGATCTCTCAAGGTCCCTTCCAACACAAACAATTCTATGATTCTGTGATTTTGCTGCATCTCTCTTTTCCATGCTGAGAGCAGGAGCTGGGCATTGAATGACTGTGATGACAACGTGCTCCTCAGGCTGTTGGTGGTGGGGCAGAGCCAGCAGTCAGGAGGAACCTGTGCAGAAGATCTGGAGCCATGTGCCTTCAAGGGACTCCCTGGCACAGCCTCTCCCCACAGAGGCTGCCAGAGGACAGGGAAGATTTGGGGAAGAGGTGGCTGGAGGGCAGGGGGGCTGGATGAGCACCCAGCCTGTTCTCACCTGCAGGGCCAAGGTGGAGCCAGGAGCAATGCAAGCAGTGGAACCACTCCTCCATTACTTCAACTGCTCTCATCGTCTGCCTCCACAGGATAAACATTTAACAAACTGCTGTCTACCCTCCATTACCTCAGTGAAAGCAGAAGGAAATCAGCTGGATTTTTGGCAGGGATTGCCAAGGTGGTGGCATGTCTCACAGGCACTGATCACCCCAGAAGCACTGACCCCACCCCACCCACCAGCTGTGCTCTGCAGAGCTTCTCTGCACCTGGGTAATGAATCTGATGCACCAAGAGCACTCCAGATTCACTGTGAGGAGAAGACTGCTCAGTGCACATGCTGTATGTGCATTGTGGCCCAGACACACACATATAGCTGGTCAGCCCCGAGCCACAGATTTCCTGGAATTTGGGGGCTGCTCAGAAAGAAACCCAGTTAGATCTTCTGCTCCAGGGAAACCACTGCACATCTGGAAATTTGGTATGGATGGGCAAAATTAAACACCACTAACAGAAAACTTCTGAGGAGAATATACTTAATATTCTGGCACATGGTATCTCTTTACCAATAAACCCTCATTTCTTTCCTCTTGACTTCTTTCAGTTTGTCTAAGAAATATACATCATATTCATAAAACCAATGATCTTCTATCTGCCAAATGACAGTGATGCTGAAAAGGCTGAAGGAAATTTGGATAGCTTAGACTTCCTACCTTGCCCAGTTTCAAAAAGGCCACAATGTGCCTCTGGTGTTGGATGTAATTTCAAAGGTCTGTAATGATACAACTTAGCCCTAAAGCTGCAGAACTGTATTTATGTGACTTCTTTCACAAACCTTATTATTTTGATCCCAGTATAGTTTATAAGGTTTCCTTACCCTACTTTGGAAATGCTCTCAGCTTCTGTTCTGATCATTCTCCTTTTTTAAATCTCAGCTGCATTGAGAATATTAAATGCAGAAACAGAGAAGCTGTCCTGGCCAGATTCTGACTACACATCCCCAATTCACACACTGATAAATCTAGTCACTTCTAGTGCAATTACTTCAAAATTATACTGGAACAGACTCGGAACACAAAGGCCAGAAGTTCAAAGCTCAGCTCCTACTCTAGCAGCTGAGCCAATGTCCGCTTTGCAGTAAGAGAACATGGAAGGTGACTCTGCTGAGGGTTGCTTTTGTCAGGCTTCAACAGTACAATTTGTGTGCTCCCAACACTGCTCTGGTGAAGTACCCCTGAACAGAAAGAGTCCTTTGCTCTTGCACAGACTATAAAAGCCTCCCTCGATTCTGAATCCACAGATAAATAAAATACCAAGATTTTCAGGCATGTTTTGTATTAGCAGCTCACATTCCGGGGAATTAAACCTTCTAGTTGCTGCATCCTTTTCCAGGCATGGTTCATTTTTCTAGCTGCTTAAGACATTCATGAAGGGCAGAGTTGTAAAGGATCTATTTTGCTCTATTCTTCTTTCAAACCTAAACTGATCAAACCTAAATTAGTAGTGCTTATCTCTTAGGATGCAAAGCCTAGTTAACAAAATAAAGGGTATTTGGGATTATGATCACTTGGAGCATGGTGACTGGCAGAACCTTTTACCTGTCTTGTGTTTCCTAGTATGGACAAATAACTTTATTTTTTTAGAGCTTGCAGCATAACCTCCTCATTATCACATTTGTCGAAACAGATGGGAAAGCATTTGGAAGGGCTGCTTAGAAAGTGGTGCTTTCTACAAAAAGAAAGTTGTATTTAAACACTGTTATTCAAGTTGTTGGGGAGGCAACAAATTCAGCTTCCCAAATCTAATCCATTTGCATAATTCATCTTTTGTTCTTCAGTTTTCTGCTTGCTGTTCACATTCTCTTCTTGCCCTTTATAATTCCACTGTGTAGGATATGTGCAAAATAATTGGACCAACATAAACACGTGTATTTCATAATCCCAACCACTGCTTTACAAGCTATTTTTTAGGTTGTGTTTTTTTGTTTTTGTTTTTTGTGGTTTTTTTTTTTTTGATGGCTTCCTTTGGGCTGGATTTCCATTTTCTGAAAGATATCTGTTTGGTTGAATAACCTCTCAAGCTTTACAATTATCCCATACTGTTCCATGTTCTTTAGCTTTCCTCCTTTGCTTTTTTTTTACTTTTTTCTTTTACATGCCTTCTGTGACTGTTAAGAGATATTCTAAGATTTTTAATTTTGCTTCTTTTGATTTTAAACTTTTTTTATTATTCTTTGAATGGGTAGGCAGCTGGTGTTCAGTGACAAGAGCAGTAATTTTCTTTCTGATGAATAGTTTATTTGAAGAAAAATGCAATTCTGGTTGTCCCAAAACTATTAACAAATTTAGGTCAAATTCATGAAATAGTTTTGGCTGGAAAAACAAAAACTTTACATTAGCAAAACTGCTAGATAAGGAATCGGATACCTTTCATCTATAGGTTTTGAAGCTCTCTCAACTCTGTTTCTCTGAATTCCCCCTTTTTGGGGGATGCTGTGTGTAAATCTCAGCAGAAGGCTTTAGGTACCATCTTGCACTCTGGGGCAGTGTCTCAGGTACATCCCCAGACCCACTCTTGTGCACAATGTGTCTGTGTAGACTGAGCATATTTAAATACTTAATGGAAAATGAATCTGATCCAACAGGTGGGATTGAGGAAGACCCAGATCAAAATTAAGTGCAGCCAGGGGGTAGAAAGCTCCATACTGAAGGGAGAAATGTGAGGTCAAGTCTTCTCAGTGAGGAAAGCGTTGCATCCTGTTTATCCACCCCAGGATCATTCCATAAAAACTCCTCCTGTGACAGTTCTGAGACTTTAATCTCTGGCATTTGCTTGCTTTTCTGGACTAGTTAATTGACAAAATCTAGTTCAATTATTCCGCTGTATATCAGATTATTCCAAGATTGTTTATTGTTCATGAATCTAATTTGAGAACATTTTCTGCAGCATATAGGAATAGTTATGATTTAACTGTTATATGATAAGTGATTTTACTGATTAGTCAGCAGCCCATATCTAGCAAAGGACCAGACTGAAAATTACCTATATAGTCTTGGACATGAAATTCGTACACTCTGCTGGCTTAAAGTGACCTAATTTGGCCCCAGACTGAAAAATGATGGCCTGTTTGGACTGCTTTGGTGCATTACCTTGTTGTTTCTTGGGGTTTTAGATTTCTTTAATCAGACAAAACAAAACCCCAAAAAACCCATTTAATCTGAAATATAATAGTTCAGCATCACCATTGGATAGGGCAGAATTTTCTTTGCTGCTTACTTGTTCATACCCAGACAAGAGTATCAATATTATTACTGCTAAGTAAGATATAATGTACATATAATTAATTTATTTTTCAGTATAGGATTCTAAGGTTTCATGTTTTATTAATTAACATATTGGTCAAGTTGTAGGTTGGTTTTCATCAATGGCTATTACACCAGTTTGGCTGGAGCTTGGTATCTTCTGCTCCCTGGTTCTGTGACTATTTATTTCTTTATATATGAGTACTAAATTTTAACAACAGCTAACTTCAGAATGATAATTGTTTTATTGCAAAATGATATTATTTTGTCATGTAAAAGCCTCCCTCTTGGACAGTGGTTTGTCCAGCTTCACTGGAGCAGCTGACCTGAGTGTTGACCATGACAAAGGCCAAGCCTGCTGCTGTGGAGCCCACACAGCATGGTGTCCTGCCATCCACATCCCAGCTGATGCAGCAGTCTTTATTCTCTAATAAAGAGGCGTGCAGATGAGTGTACGTGGGCACCAGGCAGGGCAGCAGTTCTGCTGCAGCTTATGGGGAAACTCGTGTGCTTAAAACGCACACAGAGCGTATGTTTAGTGAACCATGTCACATTCTTGTTACGGGCTAAAAATTCCTAAGTAAAATGTGTAGACAAGCCTGGTGTGAGAGCCTATTTAAGGAAATTGTCTCTGAGTCCTGGAGCCATCTGTGATACAAAAGTATACTGCATGGACTCCTTGAATAAAAGGATTCACTGGCAGGGCTTGCTGGAAATCTCAGTCAGAGATGCTTCTCATACAGCAAGCTTATAGATCTTCCACATGATGAATCAGATTTGCTCAGAACGCCTGCTGTTCGGAAATTATTTCAGGCTTGAATAATGTCTTACTGGAGGCCTGGTTTGAGCCAGGGGAGGGAATGGGGGTCACATGCTGCTAGAGTAGGCCTGATGTTTTTTTGGAGTGACCTCTAGAAATAATCAAAAGGGAGAACCAGTTCAAGGGTGGTAGGCTAGAACCCCTTGGAAACTCATGACAACTCTACTTGTGCACTGAGGTTTCCCTCGTAGGCTGCAGCACTGATTTAGTTGGTATGTTAATATGGAAGTTTAAATTAAATCAGGCTTGTGTCAGTACTATTGAAGAGGCACATTCACTTAGCTCTGCAGTTTTATAAAATGCAAAGAAAGAAAACCATATGGCAGATTAGGGCAAATTACTCTAAAATTGTGGCTGAGAGCCAAGGGAGAGTGAGCTTGAGAGAGCGTTCACGTCTGTTTGAAATATGCCCACTTTCACTCTGCTGCTTTACATGCTTGGAAGTGGAAGGCTCATTTCCCTGTGAGCTGAAATGTATTAAATACTCCATGTCTTAAAGAAAGTAATGTGTCCAATATTTGTGGAAGTTACAATAAAAGCATATATATTATTTTCTTTTTTAAATTGGGATTGGATTTACTACCAAAGACTGAATAAAAGATCTTAGTGCAAGCCCAGGAGCATCAAGGGGGGAATGAACACATGTAATAAGCAACACTTAGTAGACAGTCCTGGCTATTATTACTGCACGTACAGCACAACAGTGACTACAAGATTTATGCAGGAACTGAGATCATGCAGCACTGAAAATAACTATAATAATGATCCCTGCTCCAAAAGAGCTTTCAGTGTAGTTTTATTTTCTGAGCTTTGAGAAGCTGCAATAAGGAAATGAAAAAGAAAGGATAATAAATAAATGGCACTTTGAAAACTTCTTTAGTTTTAATAACCTGGAAAGGTGTCCAAGCACTTTGTCACTCACAATAAGGAGAAAAAATGAAATATTATATTTTCTTGGTAGCAATTTGGCTTTGCTCCACAGTTCCTCTGAGTAATTGCACACATTTTCTGTGGACGCTACATGGATGTGTGGGATCAGGAAGAGACAAGGTTCTGAGGAGCAAATATTCTGCAGTACTTATCACTGAATGAGCACTGAAATGCACAGTGATGGCAGAGAGCACCTGGGTCCTCAGCAGAAATACCCTCCAGGTTGCCAGAATGGCTTTTCTCACATCAGGAGGATCCTCTGGATGACAAGGCTTGTCTTCTCTATCCTGCAGGTCCTAAACCCTTCATCTTAGAGGAGTGTCAAGACAGAAAACTCAGAAGTTGCAGCTCCAGAGGATTACAATTGTGTAGAACCTCTGATTTTTTTTTTCCTGGAGCCTCATATCTTCTAACTGCAGTCAGGACTGTCCAGCCTGTGGCCAAGAGGACAGTTGCATCTGCCTTTCAGTAGGGAGGGCTCTCCTGTGTGTTACAGAAATTATGCAGGCCAGCCACCATGGCCAGGTTCAATTCTACGTGTCAACTGAATTGATAAGCCAAAAGGTTTATAGATTCCTCTATAAGAAGCTCTTGTATCAGTAGTGCTACAGCTCAAGCTGGGTACCTCTGGTGAGGGACCTTGAACAGAGAAATTGCTAGACAACTATTCCCTTTCCCTTCAAATTCCCTACCCTTTGTGTGACAGAAGGTACCTTTGGTAATATTTGGGTCTAGGGTCTTCCCATGCCTCACTGGGTACCTTTGTCATCTCTAGGAAATGTTTTCCTTTCCTATCTCTGAGGGTGCAGCTTCTGTTAATGAATGCAGCTTCCTTATTTTCTGGCTTGAATGAGCTCTGGGGTTCCTTGCTGTACTTGACCATGTAAAAGTTCATCATATCTGAGTGAAAATTCACAGCTTGTGACCAAAGGTTTCAGGAAATTTGGCTACTAATGGTGCAAAAGTTCTGCTAAAGAAGCTGTAAAGAAGTAGATACCAAGTCACACAGTGTGTGCCAGCTCAGCAGGTGACTGTACCAGCTGCCACCCTACCATCATGACACTGGTCAGTCTACAAGCTGCCACCTAAACAGCACCCAGCTCTCTGCTCCAAGTCTTGAAGATCTTTGATGTGACTACTGAAAACATTTTGGAAAGCCTCTGCCTTGCACCGGGGCAGTGCTGCACCGTGCTGCCAGCGTGGAGCACCCAGCAGATACTGCTCTGGTTTCCATAGTAACTTTCCCTGTGCATTTATAGTCTCTCACTTACAGCCTTCATTAGATTTAGCATTCAGAGAGACATTGATTAAAACATGACATTCCTAACACACCAAAAAAACCATTTTGTACAAAACCCTATTATGTGGCATAGACAAACTGGGTGATGACCAAATTAGTTAATAGAAATTTCAGATGACATTGGAACAGACCAGAAAAGGATGAATTCATATAAAGTTAAATGTTTAAGTGTGTCTCTCAAACTTAGCGATGCAGACTGGAGAAATGTGGTGCATGGGTATACCAGGGATGTCTCATGTCTGAGGAATCCAAATCTAACCTGAGGTGACCTCATTCACATATTTCTCAGTAGTGAACTTAAAAAGTATTGAGGCACTATCAAACCAAGACATTTGCTTAGATAGGGATGCAGCAGAAGGACAAGAAGAGTCTTTTGCCCCTCACTAATTCCTGTCCCTCTACCAGCTGGATCTTGCTGGAGAACTTGTATACAAGTGATGGGAACAGCAGTGCAGAAATGCTCTAAGCTTCCAGCCATGATCCCTCCACCCCCTGAAAATGTCTTTGACCACCAGCTCTTGTCCCAGGATTTTTTGCTCTTCGTTTTCAGTACTATATGAGAACTGTCTTCCATTGTCAGTCCTGCCTTTAGGCTGACAATCTCCAGTGCAGACTCTGCTGCACAGCAGAACTCGACTGGGGAGGGGAAGAAGGGCAGCAGAGATCTCACAGAGGTAACAGTGCCCCAGGGTTGGAGTGGGACAGAGATGGGCATCAGAAACTCAGGGTGCTCTGGTAGCACAGGGGGAACATGATTAGCATCAAGAATAGCACAATTGGCACAGTAACTAATAAAACATTGTGAGTGGTGATAGAATACACACTCAGAACAGCAAAACTATCATGGCTTCAGTGCACTGTTCTTTGCCAGTTCAACCTCCTAATGAGACTCATTTCCATCTACCTCCTGCTTCTGCCTCATTCTACACCTAGGAACAGGAAAGAAAGACCTGGATTTTATGGAAACCACCTCCCAGCCAAGGTGATGCATCTGCCAATCCTTTCAAACAGAACAGAGTCATAGGGCTGCATAGACACCCAGGGGACATCTCACCTGCTGTTCCTCAACTCTTTTAAAACTTACTTCCAGACAACCTTTTTGAAATGATACCAAGGATCATCAAGTACAGTGTTGCCATTATGGTTTCCATTTACATCCAAATAAAATTCCGCTACCCTAGGAAAAATCTACAGTGACATTTATTTTCCTCCATTTTGTTTTCCTGCTTGCATGCCTGAAAAAATATATATGTGTGCATTTATATTTAAATTTTGTTTATATTTAAACTATTTATATTTAAAATTGAAGTTTTTTCAAAACAATGTGAAATCACCTTGTGATTTCTTACAGATCACTAAATGCTTCACAGATCACTGTCTGAGAAATATTCATCTACATTTGATATGTCTGTTGGGAGGAGATGAATTGCACCTTAGGACTACCTGTACACCAAGAAATTAAACATGGCCAGGAAGCTGTGCTGGACACTGGAATTCAAGCATCCCTATTGAAAAATTGCTAAAGCTTTACCAAATAGCTGCTGGGCACAGCTCAGAGGTCAGCACATGTGAAGAGCCATTCCAACATAACTTTTCTCCATGGCCTCTCTGTTTAGGAGGGTGAGAGAAACTGCAGGCAGACACTCAGTCAAAATAACCCACTGCAAGAGAATAAACGTGACACCATTTGTTTTACTTATATATTTCAGTTGATGCAGTAGACACTTAAATGTGGTCAAATGTAATACAGACTGTCTCTCTGTCCTCTGTTTTAAAAGGTGTCACCACATTTTATCCTGTCACCTGTCACTATATAATCAGAATATTTCCTAATAGCTCAGCAGAAGTGACAAGTCCACCAGATTTCATGGTCTCTAGGATTAAATAGTTTGGCATAGTGTTTTCATTAGGCATTTTTTTCTCTTTAATAAGTTTAATTAGGCATTTACTTAATAATATTTAGGAGTTGAAAGGTGGACCAGGAGACCTAGCATTGCTTTTATGAAAATTAATTTGGTTTGATTTGAGGTCTCTAGAAATAACTATTACAGTCCAGGCTAGTATATAGGCTTTTGCTTTACTTATGGACCATGACAGCCTCCTCCAGAGGGTGATTCCTCCCAGAAAAAGCAGACATTTGAGAGAGGCAGAATTACTCCAGGGAGGATTTACAGACATTTCTTGTGGTCATAAAGAGACATGAGACCAAATTTTCAGGTGAAATATATTTCAATCATATACCATACATTTCAAACAAAAATAATGAAAAAGATTTTCAGAAAGAAGATGAATAACTGAAACAGAACAGGCTATTTAGGAAGGCAAAGTTATCAATGCTAGAGTGATTTCCCCTTGCTGTGAATTAAGGTAAAAACTGTACAGTTTTATCTCCATAGCAATGAAAGATAAACTTATATAAAAGACTGAGAAATACTGAGTTTGAATCTTGGCTGTTCTTCAGCATTCTACATGAAAAGTTTGCATTTGTATCCTTCTATACTTCATCTGCTTCTTTCTTTCAAGCATCACTTGTTTACAGTAAGGAATCTGTCTATGTATTTGTCCAGTGAACAGTGCAATAGTATCTCTGTGGTCAGCTCTTCCCCCAGGTGCTACCAGAGATTGTGACAAATAAATGATAGCCTGTGTCTTTTCTCCCTCTGTTTTGCTCAGCTAATGATGCAGTCACTCCTTATCTTGGATTTTTCATCAGAACGATTTTCTATGATCATGCAAGACACATGGGGAAAAAAAGGAGAAAGTTTGTAAGTCGGTACGTGTTCAGATTTCTATCTGTTCCAAAATCACTGGTTTGTATCTTGAATATATTTCCTTTGTCACATTTATTTTTCAATTGGGCAGAAAATCAGATTTATCCAGCTGCCAGATAAGCCCTGTATATAGTATATAGCCCTGTATATAGCATGAACATAGTTCAAGAGCTCTTATCAAGTTTTGGAGCAGATTATCTCAGAAAGTTCAAATGGTTGCCATGAATTGCACTGCAGCTGTAATCTCCCAGAATACAAAGGGCTCATGAGTTATAGCACAAACTAACACATGATTTTTCTTGGTAAAGAAAACCCCACTTCTGTTGATATTTGCCAATGGAGCTGAATGAGGAAAAGAAAACAGGACTTGGGCAGATGGTGGGGACAGGCTGAATGTTGCTTATTCTGCTTCAGAACATCTATCAGACTCACTGCCAGGAGCAGTGCTCACTGAAAAAATAGTTTCTGTGCTATTTTTCAAACATTGAAATTCTTGATCTTGCCTGTGAAGATGCCAAAGCACAGGTACAGCTCAGTGCATGGCAAGCCCTGTCACCACAGCTGTGCTCGGTGGCTGCAGGCTGGGCAGCCTCGTGCTGCAGAAGGAGCAGAGACCACCAAGGACAGGCGCTCCCCCTGGCAGGGACAGAGCCAAAGAGCTGCCAAGGGCTCTGCTGAGTTCAGGGGGACTCAAGGTCACTCAGCATCTCAGCTGATCAAGCCCTAAGAATTCTCAGCCTTGATTGTGCACACCACCCAAAAGCAGCTGGCTTTGTTCCTTTCCGCACGAGTGAGCGCTCTGGAAAAGGCCTCAGCTGGGAAGGACTGACTCTGTGCTGCTGCAATGAATGTCACCGGTGGGAAATCATTGTTCTAGCAGTCTGTAAGCCATGACCCTCCATTATATGTGGTTTGAATATATTAGAATAAATTTAGGAAGCAATTTTTTTCAGCACTAGACAGTACAACATAGACAATAAACAATAACACTCCACTTTTCAGACATACTAACTGTACTCAAAGACTGAAGTGAAACTTGGGGATTTCCAGTTCTAGCACTGCTAGCATTTTCACAGAGCCAGCCCATAGGAGTGGAGGTGATGGACATTCTATGCTGAACCCAGCACACATCTCTTTTCCCTCAGTTTCTTTCTGAACTCAATTGCTTTTTGTTTCTTTTTACCTTCCCACTCTTTCTTTGTTGCCTACTGGAGGCTTTCAATGAGGCACTTGACCTTCCTTTGAGAGTCCAGGTATACTTTATTTCCAGTGCAGCTGGTGCCAATGCTGCTTCATGGACCACTTGATAGTAGAAGTCCTGAAAGCCAGACAGCTGGAACCATCTTTGCCAAAACCTAAAAATGTTGCTGTCTCAAACTTTTAAGCCCTTATCTGGAGGTTTACAAATCCTCCACCCTTGCCCAGACTACGACAGCATGTGTAACAACATGCAGCACACTTAACTGTGCTGGCAAATGAGGGGGCAAACTCTTTCCAGGGAAGTGTGCCATGGATGCAAGAGGCCATGCACAATATACTTTCATTAAAGCAACTTGGAGTTAGCAGTAACATTTGTGTCTGAACTGTTTTTCCATATGGTTGCTAGGAGAGAAGATTTACTTTAAGAGATTTGAGAAAAGTAAATGTTGTTTTTCTGTTTATTTCTGCCTGTTTACTTCCTGAATTTGGCAGCATTTTCTCTATAGTCAGCAGAGTAGTTTCCTAAGTCCTGGCAGAAATATTTTACCCTATTGTCTGTTCGAGTCTTTCACACAGAAACAGGAAAGAGAAAATTTCTTTTTTAAAAGTTTTTCAAAGCCTGTGAAATGCAAACAACAAATGATTGTTGTTATTCTTGTCCTTCTTCCTCTCCATCCTATATCTTATTACATTTTTATCACAGTACATCTGCAGACTTTTCTACATTTTATCCTTCATGCTGATATAGCTGTCTAGGAAAAGCCATGCTGGTATAATCCCCAGTGTAAACAGCTTTGCTCTGCTTTAAGCATAGCTTTTCAATTTAACTTAAACCTCTTCTTAAGAGGTATAAACAGACCAAAAAATCTACTCTGATATTGGATTAAGACTGATCAGTTTGAGGTTTATTTGTATCCTACCCTCAAAACCTTTTGCATATAGACCAGACCATATCTGAAGTTCTTTTGAGTGAAGCTGTGTAAGCTTATATCACATTCTTTGGGCTAGTATAAGCTTGCCTTTGTCCATGTCCAGACTGAGAAGAAACTATTCTGACCTTATTATGTGATGTTTAGCCCAAGGTAATAAACCCTGTTGAGACCCAGCTCTTTATTTGTTATAAGTGTGGAAGCAGATATGTCTTTTTGTTATTCCACTCAAAGTAGACACAATGGATGAATCCTCTTCACAGTATAAAATGTAGACATATCTAAAATATCTTTAATTTATCATAGGCTGCTATAACAATCCTTTAAATGTTCTTTAAAGCATCAGACCAGACAACTCAATTAGTTCTGGCAGAAGATTCTGATGTCTAGCAGTAATTTACAACTGCAGCTCTTTGCACGATGGCCAAGTAGAACTCATGGAAAAAAGCCACTGCATACAAGTACAGTACCTGATTTGAGCTCAGTGCAGAGGGATGTTCTGACTTCTTGGATTTGCTATGCTCAAGTGCATGAAGTAAATCCAGCATAAAATACAACAGACCTGATGCTTTTGAAGTAGCTAGTGCTGTAATTCATGCTGCAAAGAGCTACTTCTAGGATGCTGGAAATTTTGGATAACTGAGTGAAACATAGCAGCTCCAACATCTGTCCGCATCTGTCTACTCTCACTTCACTCAAGTGTAAATCATAGAATCATAGCGTATCCTGAGTTAGAATGGACCCAAAAGGATCATTGAGTCCAACTCCTGGCCCTGTACAGGACACCCAGTCATCACACCATGTGCCTGCGAGTATTTTGCAAACACTTCTTGAGCTCTGACAGGATTGGTTCTGTGACTGCTTACCTGGGGAGCCTGTTCCAGTGCTCAACCACCCTCTAGGGGAAGAATCTTATCCTAATGAAAATATAAACATAAAACCAGATTTGTTGACCAGATTCACCAGCAAACTGCTCCTACTTTGTGCTGTTCTGCAATAAAACTGTGGCAAACACCCATGAATATTGAGGTACAGATCTGTGAAATGATGAAAAAAGATCGATAAAACAATGGAGAACTCTTTTGTATCCTAGTAGCATTAATGCCTCATTTCTTTCTCTTTGATAACTTCTTAAGCTACCACATATTTTTCCCTTTTTTTTCTGCAAGTGGCAGGACACAGTGTCAGTAACTATATAGCAGCTGACCATAGGTCTCCCTGACAGACCTCCAAGGAACAGCTACTGATTGCTTTCTGCCTCCTGCAAACTTACTTAATTGCAACGGCTTACCTCTGGCTTTGCTTTGACACGTCTGTCAGATGGTACAACTTTTTCAAGAGAAGTAGAACACTGAAAAAATTCCAAACGTTAAAGATGGAAACATTTTTACTTCTTCTCACTCAAGCCTAGGAGTGATTTGAGTACATAAATTAAAATGTATTAGAGATCACAGTTTATCTGCATGTGACAAAGATTGGAAATTGAAACACAAACAGTGCCTAGCCGTAAAGGTATGTATTCATGTATACCCCACACTTCATAATCTTTATGTATGTATGTCTACATAAATGTGTGTGTGAATATGGCTGGTATTTAGAGATGAATCTGGTTTTTTGTAGTTGGAGCTGGCTGGATAACTCAATGTGTGTTAATTCAATGGCTAGTTAATGGTTAATTCAATGACTAATTCAATGGCTAATTCAATGGCTGGTTAATTCAATGTGTACCATACTTCTACAAAAGGTCCTTTCTCTGACAGTGCTATCCTGCTAATGTGCAGACTGTTTAACCTTGATGCCTTAGAAGAAATATGTCCTCAAGTGGATTCTTGCCCTGTGCAGAGGAAAGGAAGCAATTTTTGGTTAATTCAAGGCTATTTCCTCAGCTGGGATTTAACCAACAGCTACATTCATCCAAGCCTGGGTGACTAACCTGGTTTTCAACAGATACATTATAATGTATGTCAGGAGAATTCTCATTCAGGGATCTGCTTCTGCTTTCATTGATAGGAAGCTTTCATTAATTTCAGCAAGCTTGGATTCTAGTTTCAGTCCTGTGCGATGATTAAAACGAGAATGCAGCAGCTTTAGTTTTCATATCTATGACAAACTTTTCTTAGCTTATGACCTGGCATGCTATATTTTGGGCCTTGAAACAAAACCAGTGATCATTTCTTTACAATGGACTATCTACCAGGGTAGAGAGATATGACGGATTTTAGGCACCAATGGTGTGGTGAGGTAACAACCTTTAATTAGATTTCCCTTTCATACCCTCATGTGTAACAAAGAAGCAAATTCACAGTTCAGAAGCAAATGAGAGCTAATCAAAAGAAAAACATTAATTTGTTTAACTTATGGTCATGTCTTTTTCAGATTAAAACCTTCTGTTGTTATTTTCTTTTCCCTTCTTTCACAGGAAGAAAAATACATCTTGTGGATAAAAATACTCCTAAACAAGTATTCAGAACTGGCAGCCTATTAAAACTTTCGGACTGAGAAAACCTTGTATAAAATCTTGTAATGTTTTTGGACATCAGTTTCTCAGAGTAAACAAAGGCTCATGACCTTCTCCTAATATAAATATCAACTGTTTGATTCCCATAAGAGAGCTGGTTTGTGTGCCATCTCCACTGCAAGGCAAGAGAACACCACTTCCATGGCCAAGGGTAATCTCTGCATGTAGGAGCCCAGCAGAGAGAAAGTGTCGGTGGCACGGCTAGGGGAGAGAGCTATCACATTTTCCTCCAGGAAAATCAACCTTCCTGCATCCTGGAAACATCCAGGTGCTTTTAATGCCCTCTAAGGATATCAGCAAGCCTACAGGAGCACTGCATACAGTGCTCAAACCATTCTGGAGATTTTTTGGCATTCAGATGGCACTGAACTGCTGCAAACCAATCTTTTCCCTATTCTGAGACTGCCCCTAACTATAACTGCATATTTGGATGAAGGCATTTCATGATTTTGCACATGATTCAGCAACCTGTTCTTTCAATTACTGATTCTTACAAAATATACTCATTCAGCTTCTCTGTAAGAAGTGAGAATAATGCATAATAATAGATATTACTATGCAGAGCATCAATTTACCTAATAGTTAAAGCTCAAACGCTAATCAATTTTCATCTTTAGGATGCTGTAGTTAATTCTCTTGATTTTTGGCAAATAGCCTGCCAAACTGTGTCTTTGTGTATGCAAAACCCCATTTACCCCATGGTAAATCACCCCAAATGTGCAAAGTTTATGAAGGTACAACCGAAAAAAAAATCGAGTCCTTTGTATATAAGTAATGTTATTAAAAAAAAAAAATCCCAAGAAATTCCTTTCTAGCTCAAAATATCAATTATAGAGTTGCTTCTTGTTCATCAATGAAGGGTGTAATAGAAATGAATGGGAAGAAAACAAAGAAGAACAGAAGAGTGGTATTTGTCTTACAGGAGCTGCTTTCAAAGTAGCTTTGACTATGTGCCTCACCAGTGCAAGTTTTTGCTTTAAGCCAGCTCTGAGGACTTTAAGTGATGAGTGTATATTTTCTGAGCTCCATAGGTATCTTTGTGCACAAATATTCTCTTCTTGGCTCATTAGGCTTAGTTCCTGACTGGGGAAAAATATTCAGTGATGGCATAATTTAAATACTGTAGGCTGTAGAGCTTCAAAAAAAGAATTCATTCACAGTAGATGACACCGATTTGTAACCTTTCTTGTGCCCTTTTTATGGAAATGAAATGCAAGACTGACTGACTTAAAATAATTAACACTGGAAAATAAGGCTTCATTTCCAGTTAAGAATACGATGCTTCAATCCTGGGTTGTTTTTTTTTTTTTGTTTATTTGTTTGCTTTGTTTTGTTGGGGTTTTTTGTTTTGTTTTGGGGTTTTGTTTTTATTTTTTGTGAGTTTTGGGGGTTTTCATTTGTTTGTTTTGAATTTTGTTTTTGGTTTTGTTTGCTTTTGTTTGGGTTGTTGGTTTTGGTTTTTTTTGTTTGTTTGTTTGTTTTTGTCATTTAATTTTTTGCTTGGTTTGGATTTGGGTTTTTTTGTGGTTTTTTGTGGTTTTTTTTGGTTTTTTTTTAATTTTACTACTTTAGGACCTCCTAGATTCACATTTATATTGCTATCACCCACATGAGTTTGGGCAGGCTATACTAGCTTCTAATATTAGTTAAACTAAGTCTTAAAAAAAATCTTAAGATAATACACATACCACAAAGACATTTCTTGCTCTAACAACAGTAGTTGGGTTAATTTGTTTTCATGCCAGTCTAGAAGTAAACACTCACCACCCCCACCACCCTCTGCCAAACACAAATGGAGCTCGGCTTTCTGTTGCATTTTATGTCCTTTGGGCAGGTTTTTAATTTTTCTTTTTCAGTAAGAAACTAGTGAAACAATATGTTGAAACAATATGTTTGTAGATAGTAACTTCCCATTGCTACAACCTGCCTGACCCAAGGAGTAGGATGAGCAAGGCAGAGTTTCTGCTGCTCTTCAGAGACACAAAAAAAGACACTTGAGTGGTGCAATGCAAAATGGAAGGTCCATAGCTAATGTTCTTATATCTCTTTTTCTCAGTGGAGCCACTGTTCAAACTGTGGTGAACATAAAAATGGAATAAAAAGGATCTATCTTATTTATAAAATATTCAAGCATACTCTAAGGTCAAAGTGTGACATAAGGACAGTGAGCAGACTGCCTCATCCTGTCACATGCATAAATGTGAAAGTAATTCCAGGGACAGGCAGTGTTTATCAACAGTCCTTATCAACATTAGACTAGACTAGAGCATAACAACTTATTTCTTTATTCTGTCCAGGAGAAGAAACAGTGAAGACAGGAAAAGCCAATGACAGAGGGCTGTGTTAACCCTCATGAACACTCTCCTGCACCCAGGTACTTCTGTGGAATACCTTTTCCCCATCCACAAAGCCAGTTTCCTTAATCCCTCCTACCATCACTCTGTTAGAGCAGCAGTAAAAAAGCACAACCTCACCCAAAATAGCACTGCTAGCACACCTTACTGTAGATGATAACAAAATAGTTTAGTCGTAGACAAGGAATTACACTGGACCTATTTTCCTGACCCATCCACCCAAACTACACCCTTTCCCTCTAGATCTGACACAAGACTACTTTGAAACAGCAGTGGCTCAGAAGGCTAGCTGCTTCATCGACTGCACCTCACTTTGTCACACCTCCAGCTTTGCAAGAGCATCATCATACCTGGTACTGTCATAACAAGCAGAGTTTGAAATGTGAAGTTTCTTCTAGGCCAGGTGTGTAGCTGAAGAGATGTTTGCCCTGGAGGCAAATCTGGAGAAGGAAAGGGAAAAAGTCAACAAAGCAGATCAATTTTCTTATGAATAAGCAATTTAAAAAGTAATTTATTAATTAATGCAATGAAAAATGCAAGAAAAAAGCAAAATTAATTTTAAATCTGGTTGTTTCTTGTTTCAGCCTATTTTATAATTAAAATAGTAAATATAATAATTATATTAATATTTTATTTCTTAACTCAAAATATGCAGCTCATGCTAGTCATCCATCTCTGCTTAACTCTTGATAGTGCAAGCCATGTCTAACAGCCATTTGTAAGCAAGCTCTCTTTATTTGTAATTCCACAAACACTGTAATGGAATTTGCTAAACTGCAAAATTTCCAGATTTAAATTTCAGCAATTAAAGACACAAGCTTCACCTGAGCCTATTTAGCTTTTAAATTTAAAAGGTATTGTCCTTTATAGGATAAATCATAAATGATTGAATCCATCAATAAAATTCTTTTTGCTTAGAAACCTCTTGCTCTAATCCTGGCCCGGTGTGACCCCAGCTCACTCACACATTTTCAGAACACCATCCACAGAGTTTAGCACTGGTACAGGGGTCACTATAAAATGCTGTCAGACTCTTTTAGAGAGTGATTCACACAACACAGTGTTATATTAGCCTGCATCCAAAAGCAGTATGTGTTGGTAGTAACTACACAAGTAACATTTATCCAGAAACAAAACCTTAAAAATGATGATAGCAGTTTCTACAAATTAAGCTGCAAGGAAAACCTCTTGGTGGATTCATTTCACGAAACCTGCTCACACAGGACAGGACAGCACATTGATCATGTCTTCCCAAATCAAGGTGCATGTTTCCATGTAAGCTTTTACCATATCAAAAGTACATCATGCTACATGAGTCATGTGCTCAACCATTGACTTAAATGAAAGGACTTACAGAGATATTACTCAGTTCACAGGAGGAATGCCTTTGCTTTCATAATCACTAACGTTATAACGCAACTATCCACAACAACAAAACAAAACTACACATTGTACATTTGAGGCACCAGGAAATTATTTGCCTCATAAAATATTTAATCTCCACACATCAAAGTATTACATGTATGCATTGCACTCCTTGTCTTCTCCAGTCATTTACACTCTGCTAAAACAGACATCTAGAAAATAACTAACCTTTGTTAGCCAGCTACAGGCACTTCACTAATCATGAAAGAAGAAAGTTCACTAAGCTTGAAATTATTGAGCCCAGGAGTTATAGATGTGACAGGAAGTTTATTAAAGACCAAGAACAAAGTTTCCTTTACTCAGCTGCAATGAAGATCTCTTATCTGTGGTAAAAGTCATTTGTATGATGTGGAGATGCTTTGCCTTTTAATGTCCTAGTGACATCAGCAGGAATCCCATGAATACAACTTAACCATGACATGAGTTTCAAAGTGGAAAAAATTCATCCTACTTTTCATGAGTGAATCTTAGGTGAGTAAGAAAAGCGGTAAAATGTATGCTATCCCTTTGCATTTTTACCTGTTTTGAAGTGGCAAGCTTTATATCATGAATAAAACCTCAGTCTTTCCAATGGTCACTTTGGTATTGCATTATGCTTACTTGGGTAATGCAAAGAAATCACATCTGCAGCATTATTCACACTTGGATTTTTTCTCTATGGCTTGGCATATATTTTGGAATAAATTAATTTCAATTCCTCTGCTGCTTGTTAACAACTTCGTTGGAGAAAACTGTTTTCACTGGACTTGTCCTTTCCTGAGATAGGTCTAACTATCACAATAAGGTTTTTATGGCTTCACTTAGTTCGAAGAATTCAACCTTTAACTATGGAGCTGCCCAATGCTTAGGTCTCAAGATCCAGCTTTATTATTTCTTTTCCTAAAAGGAGTTGTCATTTTCAGGCTAACAGCTTAAGAATTTTTTTCCTACATTTGGTTCATCTTTCTAATTTTACTCTCCTTAGAATGGACTGTGCACCTCCAGGTCTGACATAAGAAAACCAATAATATTTCTTTGTGTAACCATTTGATTACAAAATACTTGGAAAACATCGTAAAACTACAAAAAGTAAATTTAGGAACTTAAATAAATTGAAGCTAATAAAGGAGCGAAGAGGGCAAAAGATTATTTAACACATTCAAAGCTAGCATTTTATAAAGCAATGTTGTTCTGATCAGGAATACATTTTTTAAAAAATTTTTTTCTTTTGTTGTTCTGTTATTTGTAAAACACATAGTAAAAAATCTGCTAGTGATCTGATCTTTAGAATTTCATTCTCACAGATTGAAGGATAAGAATTTGCAGACAGGTACTTGACTTTAATAATGTCCATGGACCACCCTACAGTTTATCTAGTGTGAAGAATTCTGCCTGTCTGAATTAATTTCTGACTAGCTGCACATTATTCTGTGCTCTGCAGTTATGATAAAGCAGAAGAGATACCTAATTTTTCCTCTTCTTTCCCTCCACAGCTGTCCTATCTATATAAAAATGATGACCCACTTGCAGTCTTCACATATTGTGACCACAAATGCTGGTAGAAAGAAAATCCAGAACATGGAACCTTGGCAGAGGGAACAATCTGTTCTGTAATATGGCCAATTTACTGACAGTTTTTGCATTAAGATCCTGTTTATGAATATCTGTGTATAGTTGCCTGCTTGATGGCAACTAAAAATAATTACTTTGAGTGAGGACAGAATTTGTAAATATTTCTCTTTGACATCTCTGGTCTCAGATCCTGCTCTAGCCAAATGGGGATTGTCAATCATTGTTTGAAAAGAACCAGAAAACAGAGGAGTTAAAACAATTCCTATTTTTCTCTTGTGAAAAGCAGTATCATAGCTGGCTAAATAAGGTCTATACTGGAGGAGAGGGGAGGGGAAGGGGGAGCATGTGCTTGTGTTGTAACATGACTCCTTACTCATCAGACGGCACCCATCATCATCACAACCACAGCCTTTCAGTGTGCTGGAATAAACTAATTATCTCACTGACAGCTCAGGTTTTAATCCCCATTTGTAAGCATTTGTCATGAGCCTTGGTCAGCCAGTTTTTAAAGATTGCCATGAATTATATATTTCTCTCCTTTTTAAGACTGCCTAAATAAGGACAATTACAATGCCCTGGAATGAGTTTCAATAAACACATTTATGCTTGCTGCTGCTGCCAGACAATTTGAATAGGACAAAGCTTTTTACAGTGCTGATTGTAAATTAGAGTTCTAATATTCACTTCTTCTAGAGCTGAAGACTATTCAATCCCCAGGACAATATGCAGGGAGAGATCCTTCCCATGTGTTGAATCAATGGAGCCACACTTTTAAAAGGGTTAGATACCAGACCCACTGAATTTATTGACTTCAGTAAAGTGAATCCATTCACATTTCCTTTAATTCCACCAGTCTTAATGTGCATTACATACACTTATTGGACAGCAAATGAAAGCCAGGCTTCATCTCCCATAATGCTGGGCACTTAACTGGGATGTTGTTAAGACCCTGCCTACCCTTCACCTACTCTCAATAAAAGCAGGGGACATTTGTCCCTCAGAGACCTGGCCACGGGACACCAAGGGCAGAACTAAAGGGTTAAACCAAGGCAGATTTTTTTTTTCCTAAGAGGGGAAAGCAGCCTAGTAGTGTTGAGGAATGCAATACACTTGATGGTGTGATGACTGTGGTATTATACAGTAGTTGTTAATATTGCACTCATCAGCATGATGCAGGGCCTTTCTCAAAGAAAAAAATCCCCCACAGAAATAGCTAAATAAAACAGCTAAAAATCCTTCATTTTGCCATCTCTGCTCACAGTGCACTTCTATAGTTTTAATGAATCAGTGACGCAGTCTTCTATATGGTAAGCATTGATATTTAATATATAGCTTCAGAAAATATCTTTAGAAAAATGCACTATTTTGCTCCCTTCTTTATATGTTTAATAAATTAACAGCTTGAGCCAGATTTATCACTGATAAAATTTTGTTCACTTCAGTTGCATTAAATGGAGTTACAGCACACAGGAATTGGCTTAGGGGCTTTATACTTTAGATCTTCAACAATCCTTCCACATAGCATACACTTTCCACGTGTTTTGCACCCATTTTTGGATACCTGGAAGGATGAATAAATAGTACATACATGTTGCAGGCACAGGCAATGTATCACATTAAAGTCATATTAGTTATTTAGGCACTACTTCCAATAACTCATCAATAGTCAGAAACAAAGGCTGTTCTGTGTTTATGAACTAATTTTGCATTACTGTTTCAGTGATAAAAGTACCATTGCTTTTCTGGTTGCCTACACAAGCAACCTATGTGACACTAAGTACTTGACGTGAAAATGTATTCTAGTATATAAAAGCAGTAACGCTTAAATAGAAAAGAAGCAAAGAGCATAACATTCCTTTCCATTCTAACATTTTTTTCATGTTGGAACAGTTTCTTCTTATTCACATCTCAGCTGTTGTCAAGGGTGAGAGCACTTTCCATTCAATATCAGGTAACAAGAAGGTATTTACATGTTTTTATCAGTCAGCTTTGATAAACAGATTGTTTTATGGCATTTTCTTCAGTCCTTGAATATTATCATGAGTCTTTTCTATACTGCTTCCAATTGTTCACTACCTCTTTTGAAAATGTTAACGTCAAAAGTATGTCTACATTATTTTTTTTCTTGAGCACGAAAGAAATAGTTGGGTAGTTAAATCCAGTGAGCAGGGTCACTTGCAGAGGAAAAATCAATTCCGTGCCTATATTCTTTTGCTGTCTATCCACATATCTTTCTAAAATTTCATGTTTAACTGTATGTTAGTTATGGTTAATAAATCCATAACCTGCTTTCTGACTCTCCTTGTGCTCCATATCCTACTTCACTTTGAAGATGCACTTCAAATTCCCTGCCCCATATAATTTGATGCTTATTACTATTATTATTTTAATTTCATTTTTGTACAATGAGTGTGAGCTGTGCATTGATGGACAGAGGCAGGATATAAGGCTTGAGGAGAGGCTGGGGCTGAAAGCAATGTTCAGGTTATCATTTTACATGAAGAGTGAATGCAGTAGAGATCAGGAAAACTGTGAGGATGTATTTGATAGAAGTAGTGATCACAAGCAGGGAAATCCATTTTTCACTTCATGTGTACTGAGTTTGATTGTCAGATGAGGACACATTAAAAGATGTCAGAGAGAGGAGGCAGAGCACTGACTTGCACAGAGAGGTTGTATGTGCACTAATATAATGCAGACCTAGGCACAGGTTTTGTCCCTGGAACTCATCCATCCACACTGACACAACACTCAGCAGTCCCTGCCAGCATTTTGACCTTGTCACTATTTCAGAAATAAGTGTGGGAACTAGCAAAGATCAGGGACCACTCCCAAAGGGCAAATTAGATGAAACCATACTGATGTGAAAGTAAGGAAAAATGTAACACTATGGAAATGGCCAGACCATGAAGTTGCCCTCAAAATGAGAGAGTGGCTAGGGCTTTTTTTTTTGTACTGAAGTAGCCAAGTAATCATGTTTGGAGTAGATTGTATATTTTTGAATACAGAGAACTCATAAGACATCTAGCAGACAACAGAACCACCGTGTCAATGAGAGAACCCAAAGATGCAATGCAGAGGGATCAGAGAAACTGAAGAAGAAAGATTAAAAAATCTTCAGAGATCTCCAAACCGAGTACTTGGTACTAGAAACAATTTGGCACAGGCCAGCTTCCTTAGAAGTTTTGGTTTCTAACTGTACTGCTCACCTTATCAGTTTGCAGGACACTTTTTGTTATATTTTTTAGAAACCTCATTATTTGGTAGTGAGTTTACCAATTTTGATGAAAGACACTGATGAAAATGCTGAAAAAATATATCTAAGGCAGAAATACAGACACCTGCATTCTCTGAAAACTATTTTTCTGATCTGTCAGCCATCTCTTAATCTCTTTTTATGCTTTATTATTAGTATACTATGCTGCATTTTGAATAATACTTTGAGGTAATATGAAGTCATTCACCCTACAGGAGTCGAAATAGAGCTACACAACAGTTTTCTCAAAAAATGTGTGATACTTTGTCAAAGTATCACACCAAATTCTTTGAGAAAATCTAATTTTCAGAAAATTATCTTGATCAATTATGCTTCTCACTCTTCACTCCTTTTTAATTGAACCATGTGTGAGTCCTCTCTCATCCTCTCTCCTAGGATTTGTACCACATGATACAGTCTATGATTACTCCAGTATTCCTGTTTCCCTTTAATGTATATGACACTACACTAACAATTTACCAGTTCAATGAAGTTGTCATGTTTTCTCTGGAAATTACAAATAAATAATATCCAATAAGGTATAGGAGAAACCAAATCTTTAAGGAACCTGATGTTAGAAAATTATTTCAAAAATACTATATTTAGAAAATGTTTATTCAAATCCTTTTCATATCCAGTTGGCTGGTGGATGGATTATGATACAAACTCATAGATCACAGACCACTTCAAATGCAGAATCATNATTAATGCCTGGATCATGTCCAAGTGCTTCACCACTAGAAATTCCAATTCTTTCTCCTTTTCATCTGAGTTCCTAGCATTACTATGCAGATCTTTGACTCCTCATTTTCCTTATCAAATATCAATTTAGTCTGTTCACATCTCCTTCAGTTTGATTGTACACTGTATTTGCATCCTAGTGAGGAGATTTGATCCCCTAGCTGTGACACATAGCATCCTATTTTTACAGCTCTCTCTCTCATTGGAAAATAGCCCAATGCTCTGCTAAAAAACTACTGCACCAAGTTTTCTGCCTTCTCCCTGTCCTTGCTCACTTTCCAAAGTCCCAGCAGTCATCCATTGTACTTTCTATAGATTAAAAACCCTGACATAATCCACCATCAAAACTACAAGAAAAGCGTAGAATTATTAGAAAGGTAAGTAATGGTTTGAAGTAAAAGAAAGGACTAGCTGAGCCTCAAATGTAAATATTTAAATAGGTGCTCTAACTCATATTTATTACACACTTAGATTGCATGCAGAACATCTAAACAGAAATATGTGCACTCTCATTGGGACATACCAGAACTACATTGCTTTTTCATGCCTAAGCATTGTGCCAGGTAAGTAGAAGTCACTGTCTTCTTTTCTGCCTTTATTTTGGTTAGTAGAAATTTTGACATTGTCCTAAATGGGAAATGGAGCAGGGTTATATCCTGATACATGGTTCTCCTCTGGAATTCAAAATGTTATTGCCATGACCAAGCTCATTCAGCGTCTTGCAGCTGTGAGAAAATTGTAAAGAAGCATTTCTCCTACAGAAAAAAGGAGGGAGATGGCTGCTGAACATGCTAAGCTGATGTGACATCCCCAGTATCTGAAAATGTCCTGAAAATGTTTTCAGGAATGTGATATGAGGTGCCACCAAAATTGGCTCTGCTGGCTGTTAAGTGTTTATAATTGATGAAGGTTAGCAAGATTGCATGACTTTCAGTGAAGGAAGAGAAAAACTCAACATATATATTAATAGTGTTTAAAAGCTACAGAACATTTAAAATCCATTAGCTAAAATCTAGATAATTTCAACAGGCATAAACTATAAGCACATAGTTTTAAGAGAACTTTTCAAGTTATTTTAATGTCACAAAAATTTTAAAAATTTGCAATTGTTTTTGGGGGGAGGGTGCTGATACACTGCTTTGTGTATTGTGTACCTGAAGTGTCCCTGAAGGCAAAGTTGTTTCATAAACTTTAGCATCTTTAGGACTTCCACCCCCAACCCACCATATGCCAGGGACATCAAAGTAAGATATTGTAAAGGTGACAGATGTGATGTTATCTGAATTGCTAGAAAATTGTGTTCAGAATGTACAAATCTTTGCAAGATGCAGTTGTCTCATCTTTACATTGCTATGTTTTAGTATGAATTGTTAGGATATAAGATGATAATAAGCACTTACTAATTTAAAATCTAATCTGAACATAATATCTTGATCCTGAAAGCTAGGTAGATGTCTCATCCAATTTCCTTTGCTTTTTTTTCCCAAAGTCCTTGAAATGAGAGCAGTATATTATGGTATGTTGAACATTGGATCACAGCAGATTACCTTATGCTAATATAAGCAGAAAACAGGGGTTTTTTTCTGGTTTTGGGGTTTTTCAACACTTGTATTCTGCTTAGGGGCAAGAATGAATCAGATTTGGAAAAGGGCACTCATCTTTTCTTTTAATTATACCCATGCTACCCACCTCCATTTCCCTTCCCCACATCTTAGGAATACCCATGATGATCTGAATAGTCATTTTCCAGCACAAAAATTTCTGCAAAGGACCAGAATCACTCACAGTCACACAGTTCTATTCCCAGCACTGGACAGCAGGGTGAGTGCAAGCATTTGGCATGTAAACAAGACCTCTCTGTTTATACACATATTGTAAGTATTAGGTGCTAGTGAGTTGTTTCTAGCAAAAGTAAAACATCCGGATACAATTATATGTGGGGGGAAAAAGGGGTGATGGTTTATTTGGAATTAATGTTCACCCTCTCTTCTCATCTATACAAGAGAATGCAAACCTTCTGTAGCCTGGTACAGGTTGCTAAGACTGTTTCAAAGTCATAAGAAAGATAATACAGCTTCACAAATGCAGGAAAAGGGAGCCAAGAAGGTCCATTGACCAAACACACCTGAGTTAGGCTTTGTATTGTGTAGACAATATAAAGACACGCATTCTTATGCATGGTCAGGATACAAATGTTGTCTCTGAAATGTGGACAAATTTGGACACCCACTGGAACTTTGGAAGTATCACCTCTGTCTTAAAAATGGTGGTTGAGTGAGATAATAAATTAATTCTTCAGACATTTTGAACACAAAATTAACTAAAACATCCAGCACTTGCACTCTCAGTCTTGTCTGATGCGGCTTGTACTGGCCACTGTGGAAGAAAGGTTGTTGAGTGATCAAGAAAGACACTGAGCACCTTCTCTTAAGGAACTGAGAAAATTGTCCTTATTAGTAACTGAATTGAGCATCAAAAGTTTATCAAGAGTCAGAAAACAAAAGCCAAGTAAGAATTAACAAAGACATTTTTTAAAATTCTTAGGAAACAAAACTTCTACTAGCTTCTGTTAGCTTAGAATGCAGTGTCAAAATATGTTTCTATTGTAACTTATTACCTACGTTATTCTATATAATTTATAATTTGAAAAGGCTATAAAAAGAAACAGACTGCATACCTTTTCACCATCATTTTTATTTGGATGAAGCTCTCCTGTTTTTATTACATTTTAAGTGACCTTTTTTTCCTAACTTGTCAGGTTGGTCATTACCATTAACATTTCAGAATAATTACCTCTGTGACTTCAGTGACTCTTTATTGCTAAAACACAGGTAAAATGCCGTCATCTTCAACACAGAAAAGGCCATCCAACTACCAAAGAAACATCTGCCGAGAATGTCCAGACCAAACTGTACAGTAGCTCCAACAGCAGCCAGCAAGTTCAGAATAAAACCAGGCAAGACAGCTGGAAACCAGCCAGGTGGCAGTCCTAATTTACACATAAGCAACAGCTCTTACATTTAATAAACCCGCATAGCTCTGTGGCACTGTGCCGAGATACATTAGCTGAAAGCCCACATTGCCATTTTTTTCAGCACTAACTCTCTTTTTCATGTCTGCTGCCTTCCAAAAACATATGCAGTGTCCATCAGCTTGACAGACACACTCCTCTTCCATAAGCAGAGCGGCCCTATGTGTTCCAGAGCAATGCACAGCATTCCCAATGGAATCACCCTGCTTCTCCACACTGTAATGATGGCTTTCACAGTACTGCAGTGCTTCACTGCTCTCTGAAGGAATAACCATTCAGGAACGAGTGCTTCTAATCTTAAACTCAACCACAGATTAGGCAACTAAACCTTTTTTCAGAGTGGTCTCAGATTTCTTCTAATTTTATGTTCAAAAAAGGTGAAGTACTGTAGTTAAAATGGATATTACTGCTTGAGGTCATCACAGACTAAATAAGCTAGAGAAAGTGGCACAAATAATACAGTAATATCATATACAAATCTGTGATTTAAATTTCTCCTGGAGTAAGAATACAAGAGTTTTACGTGATTTCTCTTGTCTTCCAGTATTCTGCTCAGACACATTTTTATACCTTCATTTGTCTGCTGTTTTCTCCTACTGCCACTCCCAAAAATTCCACAGCAATGGAGGAAAAAAGCAACCAAATAATTTTATGAGTGACTATGGCATTGAAAAATCATTTTCAAAATAATTTTCTTGATATTAGCAAAAATCTGTCTGAAATACTCAGACAGAGGCATAATGGTAAAACAGAACAGCAGATGGTATTTCATACTTTGTAAAGGTACCTTTCTTGGCCACACCACATTTATTTACACAGACAAGCAGAAATTTAGATTAGAAGAATAATGACAATTTGTTCTGTCTGTGGCAGGAAATAGTAATGAAACAATTTGCCAAGAGACAATTACAGGGCTGATGGTAAGTGCCTTCTTGTTGTGTGAAAGAAGAGATAAGAAAACAAGACATACATTTTATGCATTTTTTCCTAAGCATTCTTCACATTCCTCTACCTGTTGCTGACAGTGGCCTTAGTAGCTGACCAGCATTCCTTTAAGGAGCAAACAGATGGCTCTGTTTGAAAATCTCCCCCCTTCTGTGTTTGGATCAGGACCAGGTTCAGTGCTGACATGATGAGTTATGCATTGAATGGAAAGAATATAATGGTCAACAGAATAAGAGAAACAGAAACAATGCTTTCTAACAATACCACTTCTCAGTCTTTTCTGGCTGTTCTTAAATATAGTCAGTGTTTGACCCCAAAAGTTGCTATGTGATGATAGTTAGCTTAGGTTTTGCTATCACTCAAGTGGTTCTGGGAAATGTCCCTTATATTGGTCTTGCTTTCTTGGGAGATCAAAAAAAAAAAAGTATGAGAGTATGCTGTGCTAAACTCACATATGTAACCCAGTCATTATATCTACTTTACTCACAGTGCAAAACACTGCCATTCATTCATCATACCTGTGCACCTGGTTACTGACACCAGGAAATAGCACTTTTTTGCAGTAAAAACACATGTATGATTTATCAGTGACATTGTAATCAGTGAGAAGAGTGTGGGGACTCACATGTTCAATTTGCCTAAAATGACACATTTAAATGCTGCTTCAAGACATGACCACTGTCCCCACCTTCCTCTTTTAATCTAGCTGAGCTGAAGTCCACACTCACAGGGGAGTACTGGGTAGGGATCTCCTGGATCAAAATGTTCCACTCACACCTCAGTTTGTCCATTTGAGAATGCTGTAACAATTCAGGAGAAATACATTTATTGCAAAGTAAGCAACTACTTCTGCCATCCCTTTGGACAGCAATGACGAGCTGGTACCAAAAATGTGGGGTCAATTCCTTTCTCTAGCAGTTGTCAGGTATATTGAGGAGCCACAGAGATCAGACCAGACACTTTCTCTTGTCCCTCTGCAGATGTGCTAGACTGAAGGACCCCTAGTATTGTGCATATTTTCTATACTGGCTGCTTACTACTCTACTGAGAAGAAGAGAGACATCTATTTTGTTTGCTTTTCTTTTTTTTTTCCTTCTGTTTCTGTTTCTTGTGTCCCCTTATTCTTCTATTCTAGGGTGAACTGAACTCTATATGGACTGTTTTGAGATTTTAAGCTTATTCAGACAATTAACCTAAAGCCAAGTTCTAAGGCTGCAATACATTTCAAATGAAACAAGGATTTTACATAAGTGCAGACCAACTCAATCTAACTACAGCCTTGGTTCTAGTACAAGACATTGATCCCATTGGTACAAGGCAGCTTATTTCCAGGGGATGTTATATTTGCTGATACTGTGATTATGCGTAAAGTAAAAAACCATCCGTGATAGATTTGTGCTTATAAGGTCATTAACATAAATCGTAGCATTTCTTTAGGTTGAGTGAAGATGTGATGGATGAAAAATACACTATTTTAACACTCAGATTTGCCAAGGGATATTTTTCAGGTATCTGATTTATGCATCAAAAACATACATACAGTCACATAAAGCTAAATGGCTCAATTATCATCTTTAACATGGCTCCTTTAAGAAATACATGTATTATGACAATTATAGTTAGGAAATCATCATGTCTTTCTGGCTTTTATGGCATGACACTTCTGGCCAAACACATCTGTACCAAAGTTCAGATGAATAAGTAAAAAAAACATCTTACAATTCTTCATGCTCTGTTGAATAAGATGCACTAATACGATAAATATGATAACACTCATATCAGTATGATTGTTTGTTTGCTACTCCAATGATTTTTTAATTGCTGTATTGGTTCACATCAATTTGAAAAGATTGTTGTTAAAAGAAAATATTTTAGCATCATGTATGTTTTACAATACAGCCTTGGGCTCACTCTTCTTGTCCTTATTCAGCCTGTAATCAAAATAGTTTAAATAAAATATTATGAAATCAGACCCCAAACATTGGTTCATTTAATGAGAAAAAGTGAATAAAAAGTCTTGAGCCCATAAAATATGGACTAGCTATGCAAGTAGTACTAAAGACTTTGAAGAAAGCCTTTCAGTCTCCCAAATAAATATATAATTAGGCACCTTTTATTTACTCAGGAAATAAGAACAGGTTGAAGAAACTGCTAAGGCTCTTTGGTAACTTAGACAAACTTTTTTGTCTACTGCCTGTTACTTTGGAAATAGGTTTTTATGTAGGGATGGGCACTACATAACAGCAACTGCAGCTGCAGTGATATGTGGATCAAAAGGTAACCTGAAAGGCTTTTTGATCTGCCAAAATCTCACCTAAACTTGATATGCCTGGATTAATAATCTGCTATACTTGTGATTTTATGGTTCTTTTCCTTGTTCACAGGCTACTGCTTTCCAGGACAGGTAGATAATACATACTAACATGGTGGCTGACATCTTGATGGAGAAAGGATACAAATATTTTTGGCCCCAGGCATGATGTCTTCAAACAGCATGACCATCTCTCATTCTCGAGATGGCTTTTAGTAGCATATTCAGGCACTCCATTACTTGACAACATTCCAAATCTAATTAGTTCTTCTATAATGTTCTGCAGTTACCCATCAATATTGTATCTGGTGACTTCCCAGGGACAATAAAATCTGTTAGCAAGGTCCATAGTGTTTATCAGGGAATATCTAACAGTACTCAAGTGTTCCCAGAAGTGAAAGAGGAGAGCATAGAATCTCTGGAGATTGAAACACAGAAATGTACATCAGGGTGCAAAACACAGATGAGAATTAAAATGCTTAAGCCTGTTGTTTATTAGTAGATGGTCTCAATGTTTAAAACAAAGACAGGAATTAAAAATAACAATAGTAAAAGAGGAAAAGAGGAAAAAAATTATAAAACAAGGATAGTTTTTTTTTTCTCATTACTACTAAATGTTTCTAAAGATAATTTATGTTTCTAACTCACAAATTATACTTGGAAAACTGCACTTATTTGATTCAGCAGCATGTAACTGCAAATGCAGCTGTTGAAAACGGAATTGTTTATTCTATTGCTGTGCCTTCCTGGCTGTGACCAGATGCAACCAGCTGCTAACCAGTTGCTTCTCTCTGCTCATCTCCTGGCAACATAGTGATCAACAAGCACTACAAAATGCTTACAGCTGACTAGAAATAGGAAACAGTTTAGACATTTACCTCCAATCCAATGATCCAGCAATGCAGTATTTATTTAAGATCATGAATCTGTTCATAGATCAATTTTCATATAAGTAGATTTATTTATTTATTTTATTTAAAGTCATATTATGCTTAATAATAAACTTGAATGTGTGCTCAATTAAGCATCTGTGAAATCAAAACACAGGCAAAAGACACAGACAGCATGTTTTGGTGTATGTAATGGTCTTGCAGCAAATGCTTTAGGATATGACCAAAACCACTCAAGGCACTGATTACATTCCCACAGGTAATTGAATATTTGTTCTCTGCTCTCTCCCATATGGCACACAAATGAGTTTCCCTCACCCATATTCAATATGCAGGCCATTTAAACACTGGGTTATTATGGGATCCTCCTAAATTTTTCAATACCATAATAGCACCTTAGAACTTAATAAATGATACTGAATTTATCTCACACCCCTTCTGTGAACAAGAATTATCATTCCCTCTTTCTATGGAAGAATGACAAAACAATAAAAACTCCATTAATTCTCGATGTCCAACTTGTTACAAATGCACCTTCTTGCTTATAATAGTTTAGCTAGTACAAGTACACGCCCCAGCTAGGTCTGTAGTGTTTAGAATTTTTTTAAGTCTAGGCCCAAAACCACTGGAGCTACTTGAAAATAAAGAACATGAAATTCCTCCCTAACTTTGAAAATCTGTATAAAAGTAACTTGCCGAGCAGGAGGAAGACTGATATGAAATTAATTTTTTACAGGGTATTTTCTTATTTACTTCATCTTGAGATCTTTCTTTATCTTCCAACAATATTCCATCTCTTTTGACTGTCCAATCATTTTATAAAGTGTAAATGTTATTCAGACTGATTTTGGAGGAGGACATCCTTTGCTCTGGGTAAACCTGGAACTCTAGAGCAAAAACTGGATGTGTTGCCATCAAGATGACATAAACAGGCAACAGCTGAAGAACTCAGAATGCACAGTTATTTTGAAATGTGAAGTTTCCTTGTAAATTTGATGTTTCTTTAAAATGGATTTTTGGGCATAACAAGAGATCAAATTCTCAATTAACATTCAACACTGACACTAACATAGTTTATCACTTGGAGGAACTGAAATAACTACAAATAAAAGATGTGCATGCCAGCAGAATAATAGCTTTTGGACCAACTGGGGAACTGCAAAGGTAATTCCACACGATCCCAGTTCAGTTCACACTTCATGGTGAGGTTACTTGCTTTAGCAAATTAAACTTAGATATCAACCCAATCCATCTGTATTTAGTCATGTTATTACTGATTTGTGAAAGAACAACAAACAGAAGGCCTTTTCTACAGAAATTACAAATATGAATTTCTAAGAAAGGAACTTGTGTTGTCTTTCAAACCAAAATTAGTTTGACTAGCAATGAAGAAGGTTGACTCTTTGCAACACTTCATGATTTCAAACCAACCAAAAAGTGTAGCAAATCTCTCCTTCCTGAGCAAGCTCATTCGGAAGCTTGCCAAACCCCATGAATGTTCATCTACATGAGGCCAGGAAAGCACACCTGGCATTTGCTGGATTCATACCAAGATCCAGATCCATACCTTCATGGTCTACTACAAATGCACAGGAAGCAGATAGTTCTCATTTTGTATCTCTTAACTTGGCCTACCATAAAATCTTATTGAGAAGAAATTGTATGCTCCATGTGCAAGAGGCTTCTGGTCTCTTCTGGAATGACATACCCAACCATAATGGTGCAGAAATCTCTAATTGCTAGAATCACATATTTTTCTGCCTGTCCCAGAATTTTTTTTATATAATATCAATTGAATAAATTCTGTGTCAGCAACAAATGGAACAGCTGTAACCTTTCCTCTATTAACATTTGACTTCCTCATTATTATGAGCACTTAAAATAAAATCTATTGTTAGATAAAGAAAAGAAGACTGAACCTCAGGAAGACAAGAGGTAAAATGACAAAAAGCATTTAATTCCAGTGAAAAACATTTCAAAAGTTTTTAGCTAAGGTAGAGGGGCTTTAATGATAATTTGCATGTTCAATTAACCATTAAACCTGCAGCAAGAGTAATATTTGCAAACATCTCAGATTGGACAAGATAATATTTTTTCAGATTATTAAGAGCTATCTCAGTAATTTCATTGCTTGTCATGAAACCAGTCATTTTAGGTTTATTGCGGTTTTGCTTGTTTGGTTGGCTGGCTGGTTTGGTGTTTTTTTGAGTTGTTTTTTCTTTTCTTCTTTTTTTTTTTTTTTTTTTAAAGCTCATGGGCATCTAAAGGTTTAGAAGCAGCAATTGTGATGAGGCAATGCTTGTGCCACATCTGTATCATCATTAACTGCTTTCATGTAGACTCCACTTTCAAAACTCATTTGCAATGAGCAAGGGATCTTCATGGCTCTCCAGACTGGCTCCTACATAATAACCTCATTCCTGCAGAATACCTTATAATGTAATAGATTTTTTTTTAAATACAAGGCAATCTATATTCTAGGTGCAATTAATACTTTGGATTCAGAATGGGGTTAGCAAATATACTCTTACACAGTAAATTCTCACAAAAAGGACAACACTTATTTCCATAAGAAATTCCATTGTTAGAATTTCCATGGAAAATGGACTCAATATGATCAAGCTCCTTCAGTAAGTAACTTTCCAGTATACTTATTAGTGTACTTTGAGATGTCTTCTACTGTATAAAAATAAACCACAATATGTATGAAAAAATAAATATAGCCTTAAACCTTACCAGATTAAGACATTTAATTGTATGTGAATTTTCTCAGTAGAATTTCATTTTCCAAACCCAGTCAAAAGCCTTTCAGAGACTGAAAAAGTTGTATCTCAGAACTTTGCTTATCATAGTATTACAAACGTTCACACATTTATGGAATTTCATAGTACTTTGTAATCTGATTAAAATTTATGCTTCTGACAACTTGTCCCTACTTGAAAAATCTTAATATTATTTTCTCAATCTCCCAATTATGACAAAAAACTCAGAAAACAACCCCAAAGAATGAAATCAGTGGGCAAACAAAAAGTAATCTGAAGTATACTTTAAAGATTTTAGAATATCTCAGGACTATATTGCAACTTGATTAATATTTAAATGGCTGTCACTACCAACAGTGATATTCCTTTGCACAGCAGTTAGGTTAGCTGCTTTCATCTCCATCCCACCTTCCACTGCCAACATACAATGTTACTTTTCTACATCTGGCATTTTTAAACCTCATTGCTGAAGCAATTCTTTGTTTTCTAAAGCAAGTACTTTTTCTAAAGATTCAGAAGCTGCATTAATAATTTCCTAACTGCTTAGTATGCTCATAAAGAAAGACTTCTATATGTCTGCACATACTGATACAAGAAAAGGCCCTGAAACATGATAATGATAGCTAATAAAATATAAAAGCAAAGCTCTGCTTTCCTGTTGCTTTGCATACATAGTAATAAAACTACTTCCCTAGTAGGATATAAAGTTAACATCTCTTTCCAAATTGCTTCAGCACTTGTGCTCATAAATGGTATGGTATTAAGCCTAAAGCAACATAAACATTATTTTATGGCATAGTATGCCCTTAGTATGGAAATACTATGCACTATTCAAGAAAGAGGCTCTTTAAAACCCTTTTGAAGGCTATGGTCCGACTTGATTGATGAGTTAGGAGATCACAGTGAGCGTTGTCACATTCAAAAAGTCAGGGCTGATAAGCCTGCAGGACACAGATTTAATCCTCGGGAGGAAGAACAAAAAGCTAACAGAGCAATACTGAAATGCAAAAGGCAAGAAGCAGCTGGCTTTAAATTAATACCTATTTAAACGGTGTAGATGGAAACAGTCCAACTTTTAAGGTGATTTAGAGGAATTCTATTTTTACTGTATCACTAATTACTGAATTTTGTGAATTACTTCTGTACTTTTTAAAACTCCATTAGGCATATCTATTTAAGAAAAGAGTAACCATAGATGAGTTCTTCAGCACAGTGTATCATACTACAGCTGTATTTCAGGGTGGAATGCCACCATAATGAAGTTCATAAGCTATAAAGCTCTAGAAGGTACTTGTGAAAAAGCAGTAGCACTCTAACAGAGGAGGAATTTCAATTTGAATGTACTGAGAGTGCAACTCAACAAGAGTGCTGTTGTAAATGATTGCAGAGTCACCCCAGAGTAAAGGAACAGTATTCCCTCCTGAAGTGCCTTTCTTACCCTTCCTCTCAAGGGACGAAGGAGGCAGGGTACCAGTTGTATAGGATGCATAAGAATGGCCACAATAAATTGGTCTCCAACTTTAGCTTCAAACTATCCAAGGGGTAGTTAATGTTGCAGAACTCACGTGATCATTCTAGAAATGAAACAACCAGTCATTCTTCAGTGAGGAATCTCACTGATATCCTTTCACATTTGCACTCCTTTGCTTGGCATTGCTCACCTAAGCATATTGTTCTGCCAAAACCTACACTGCCTCATCAATGGTTTTTATTCACATTCTTTCAGTATTTGAAGTAATGGCTCTTCACCAGAGAACATGCTGGATAAGACAAATTAGCCAACCTCCAAATAATTACTACTTCTTTGAATGACAATAATTCTTAGTAATTCCATCTGATATTGACATCACATTCCACTATGCATTTTTCAGACACTGAAGTTTAGAACAGTGCTGGAGAGTCACCCAAATACAGACACAGAAGGAATGAGTAATTTGATCAGGGCTACACAACAAAGCTCTGGCAAAATTTACAGGAAAGGTCAAATATCCTAATATAAGATTTAAATATTATAGCATGAACTTTATCTGACACTCCTAAAAATGCAAAAAAACCCCCAAACCCAACAAACAAAAATTCCCCAAAACTTTCAGACCAATAATTAAAGAAAAAAATTCCTTTTAGAATAAAGATAAGTGTTTTCTTTTCCTGTGACAGAACCCAGAATCCTTTTAACTAATTTGTTGAGGAAATATGCCACAGTGGAATTTAGTATGACTGATTAAACTATGTTAATACATTTCCCAGCTTTGGGTCCCTAGTCCCATTGCCCTATCTATGACCTTTCTAACTCAGGAATTATTTTACTTGTTCTACAAACAAGCATCCATCCATGCCAAAGGATATCATGGTTGAACAGAAATTATTTGAAGTGCAAGCACAAAACAAAGAGCACATGACATTCTGAAGCATATGTATTTGTGTGCATTTGCTGAATATACTATGTGTGATGGTACTTCTGCCCCTATAAAAAGGCATGATGTAAAGTGAGTTTTAGAAGATTGATCCCTCTCATTTTGAATAAGCATAACCTGTAAATGAATCCCACACACATCACAATCCCAATATTTTTTTTCTAATAAGGTGTTTCCATGCAAAGTTGCTGTGTAGGGGAAAACAGCAGTTGGGAAAATCATTTACCTTTATAAGCCACTTGTATGGAAGGCTTGGTGTGTTACTTTTAACTGTTGTTTCTTCTCACATATATCTCACTACCACAAAACCACATACACATAACAAAGGTAATGTGCACACACTCTGCTTGGTAGTGTATTCATGACTTTCCTTGGAACTGTTACTAATGGTCTGACCAAGATCTGTTTGTTGGAGGGTGGTGTGGTCTGAACATCTGATCCTGAAAGTATCAGCAATCCTCCAAGCCACGCCTTTCTTCTTCAAGCTGACAGTTGTAAGCTCCAATTTAGAGTGTACAGCACAAAAAAAAGGTAGCAAAGGACTGGAAAATTAATCTGCACCATGCATCTTTTCACCAGATTCAAGCCTCAGCTACTAACCCAGAAAAACACTGAGCACATAAGAGCTAAACTCGTAAATGAGAACAGGATGAAGCCACCTTCAGATATGAAAGCGGTGATACAGTTTTTCTTGAAAAAAATAATATATGGAAGCCTGCCCAATCTCACTCAACTTTATTATTACTAATATAGTATATTATTACTAATGATATACACCAAGAAAGATGTATTTCTCTTTTCAGTGTCCTATTAGCTCAACTCTTTGTCATCCCTTGCTCACTTGGTCCTGCCTTCCATTCACAAAAATTGTGTGAAACTAGCACCACAGCAAGAAGGCTGCAAGCTGCCTCTTGTATCCAACAAAACTAAGAAAATGGAACTGTATTACCAGCATCTCTTGAACCCCTGTGGGAGCAGTTGTGACAATTATCAAAACTTAGAAGAAATTAATCCCATTCTTGTTTTAGGGTCCTTTTAAGGCTAAAACAGTGTGAGCTGACTCAGTGTAAATAAGGCTCATTAAGTTTAATGCTGATGATGTCTGGACAGTGTTAGTGCAAGGAAGGTTTTTCTTGCCCTTTCACTTCTATTTCTACTGCAGCACCTTCTGTTTCCTTCCTGAGACTAAGGGAGTTTTTAGCTATTTATGGGCAAACAGTGCAACCTTAACCTAGATTGGGAAGCAAGGAGCATGAAATAGCTGCTGTCCCATCCTTTCTCATAGTAATTGCTAAAGGCAAATTATTTTGAAGGGGTGAAAAAATCTGCATTTTTTTCCCATCACAATATTTTGCATGACATCACACAAACTGTTCTGAAAAAAAAGTGTAGAATTTCTACTGTGAAGTGTCTGTGGTAACAAGAGGGGGTTTTCATTCAAAATGTAAATGCTGGTAGTATCAACATCTGGAGGACTGAAGCCTTAGGCACCATTACAAGAAGCAAGAGATTTGGACAGGATATATTCAACCTTGCTTTAATGCTATGATGCTCTGCCAAGATAATCTTCTAAGCTTTGACATATTTTATGTTAAAAATATTATCATCAGGTGCAAAGGAAATTCCTCTTCACTAAGGAGAGTTTTGTAGCAGTGTATCTGATGACATAATTACTATGTGACTACATATTTCATTAACAACTTTCCTGACCTGAATAAACAAGCAACAAACATTCTTCTGATGACAACCTCATACACCAGTGGAATTAAATAACAACAAAAGTAAAGGACTCAGATTCTCACTAATGGCTTTGCAAGAGAATTATTTTCCATTGGCATGCTGAACTTTAAATCCATTGCTCCTAATTAAAGCAAGTCAGCTGCTGAAAAGCCTCTTACTCCAAGCCTCTCTGCCTTCAGCCTTCCTAAGGTTCTCAAGACCTCACAACATTCCAAAGTCTTCAGTTTTTCCATGCCTCACTTCCCACTTTGATTAAAAAAAAAAAGCAGTTGTGGCCTCTTGCTGTGACTGCCATGATATTATGTGTGGCACAGTTCTCCAAAATTGTCCTTATGCACATTCCTATGGACTGTTCAAAACTTGTTGGTACTTGTTAGGATTCTCTGTCCATCTCTGTCCTCTTGGTTCAGCTGCAGCTTTGAAATGACTCCAGGAAACAGCTAGATGTAAGGATGTACTCCCTTTTTACCCTGCACAAGGCTCTAATGGCAGAAATAAAAAGGTCATGTCTGGGAAAAGTGAAATTATAATACAGCTTTACATGTTTGCCTTATGAGCCTTTAATCACCAAGCAGATATTTCTATGAAGCGAGAAAAGGAGGATATAAAATTCAAGTAGAATTACAGGGAGCATGCCAAATCACCCAATGCCAAAATCTCCAAAGGCGACACATAATCATAAGGGTGACCTAGGTACTGCTAGATTCACTTCTGCATACCTAACTACTAGACATCCCCAAATTAGGACGTATGGTGCTGAACACTTCTACCTAGGGGCAAACATCTACTTCCAAAGAGACCTGAAACCATTTTTCTTAGAGCTTTGGAGCTCTCTGTCCCAGATAGCTTATAGTACAGGAGATACTTCAAGTAAATAATGTTGTGATGATTGTGAAAAAAAGTTCTTAGCTGTTTAAGTCAGTAGAAGTTTACCAAAATCAACCAGATAAAAGTTAACTACAAAGACGTGAACTAAAATTGTAGAATCACATTCAAGTTGCAATGTTTTATAATAAATCCATCAGAAACATTAATAAATCCCATTTTTTTTCTTGGACTAAAGAAATTTAGTTCAAGAATTTTAATTGGACATTTCACTGATAAGCACTTTGCACTGTCTCCCCACCCCCAGTCTCAGCAGCAGCTGTTCCTGAGATGTCATTCCAAAACCTGCTTTTCAACAACTCAGACACTCTCTTGAGTCATCTTTGCCTCCATAAACCACACACAACACAGATGTAAAAAGTCATACCTTTTCTATCTAATTCAGTTGTACTTTTTCACTGTAGCATTAACACGCCACCAGTATTTCCCAGAACTATTTGTCATTATATCACAGGGCTCAATTCATTCACTAAAGGAAAGGTTTGCAGAGCTCCTGGAAGTGGCCAGCTTCAGATAATGAGACCATTGGATTAAATATAGATTTAGACTTCTTTTTTTAATCTTTCCCTTTATCTCTATCCAAATCCTCACTCTCTTTTGGCTGCTGTCACTACAGCACTTCAGATTCTGGCACAGAACTAGTAAAGGAGGTATTTCAAGAGATGGTAAATCAAGTTATTCAACGCTTTCCCTGGCTTCCTTTCTCAGAGGTTAAATATGTTTTCAAACCGGTAAAAGAAGTGAAAGTTCTTTCAAGTCTCACATCTCACAAGGCAAGACAAGCAGAAGGGGGTTTTCCAATACTAACCACTAACGACATGCAAGCCTCCGAAGAGCTTCTTTCCTTCTCTGAGCCACAGGATATGCACAAAGGCTTACTCATTATCTTTTCATGTCATCTCCAAAATGACAGATACAGGACTATCAGCATAATGGGACATGGAATGTACACACACATCATGTTTCATTATTCACCTTTACTTTTAACTCATATTCCTAAGCCAGCTCCAGGAAAAAATGCCAGCACTTATGTGCATATGAGAACTCTCTTTATGTTAATTTTATGAGAACAAGCTTGCACAAATAACACAGTCTAAATATGTAGTTACTCTCTGTATATAATCATATCCCAGTTCCAAAGAGGATGAAACATGTATTTTTGTAAATATACTGAAAAGCCTTGTATTCATATTACAACTATCAAGCAAATATCTGCAATGACAGAATTCACAGACCAAGTAGAAATGTCATTGCACCTCAGAAGGAGCTGCAGAAACTGAGTAGACATTTTTATAACCTTGTTAAGCAGTGACACATCTCTCTCTATAATTATTCTGACCTCAGTTCAAAACCAAAACTAATGCAATCAAAATAATATAGCAAAATGTGTATGTGACCATCTTGATAGCTGGCCAAGCTAGACTCATCTGTTTGTCAAAATACAGATCACCACTTCAGCATTTCACTATGTATGCCAAATGCACCTTTCACTTTTACAGCAGTTGCTGACCAATGCTCAGCACTTACAGTCAAACATGATGATGCTCTACGAGAAGCAGTTTCAATTGCTGTTTATATGCTTTATATGTATATATGTTTATATTAAGTACTTTTGAAGGTTAACACAAGATATGTGTGGGAAGGAAAAGGAAAAAAGTAGTATCATCACTACAAATATTAGGTTACTTGTACAAATTACTCTTAAGGAAAGCTAATGGAAGTGGTGCTTTAGCCAAACAAAAACAAACAACACCCAATACAGACCAGCAGGAGATACCTCTATAGTAGGATGTAATATTAAATTATATAATGAGCATTATTCATAAGGCATTATTCATCTCACCCTCAAGCAGACATCTTAAAGAAAGTCAAATGGATTGTGGCAAGTGTTCTCCACTGACTAGAAAAGCAGCCTATAATGACTACCATAGATGTACCTCTTTGCACTGCAGCCGTTCCTTAAGGTGAAATGAATTCCTCCTTATCTTCACTTTCTACATCACAGAACATTTCCACCTTCATTGCAGAGTATTGTTCCCCATCATATTAGTAGAAACATACTACAAAATGAAAATTTAGTCATTTTTCACTGGCTTAGTTACCAACATCCAATTTTCCTGAAGTTCTCAAAACACTTCAAAGAAGTACCAACCACCCCTACCCCCTTTTACAAGTGAGGAAAAAATGAAAGTTAACATGAAAATTGACATGAGCTTGAGCATGATCTGCTACAGCTCCAAAGGTTAAACTAAAACTAGAATCAAAACCAGGACACACTCTTTCATCCTGTATTTCATCCTATCTTAGCATTATGATCATCTACCATGAGTCCAACATTACTGCACACTGTTCAACAAAGTCATAAGCCTGAAAGGTGAGTATAAATATTAATAAGAAAAATAAAATAGACAGTGAATGATATAAAATATTTCTTTTAATAGCTTAAGACAAATACTCTCCCTGTTCACACATGGTGCATGCTCGAACATGATGCAGTTGCATGGCTAGCATTGGTTAAGGTTCAGAATTATACACTCCAGAAGTTTCAAAATTATGCTGAACCCAGGTTATTAGCCTTGTGAAGGGAGAAAACCTACTATCCTGAGCAGTGGGTCAAGCAAATACAGTTTATATACCTTTGGTACTTGAGCTATCAACAATGAAATGTGCTTCACAGATTTATCACCCTAGATGAATTGAGGTGAACTGGGGGTGCTGCCCCATGTAGATATATCTTAAATCCTCTGTAGAAGCAGACAATTAATATAATACTGACATCATCCTTTAAAAAAGAAAAATATTATAGACAAGGATTCAACACTTTTTAAAAATTTCTGAAAAAGATAAACAGTTTTAAATTTTACTACAGGGTAAGTTGGAGTATAAAACCACACTTGTGCATGCGCGCATACACACACACACACACACACACACATCAACACATACACAGACACGCTTCTGCATAAATACATCACTCTTCTCCCACTGATGTTTACCTATATTCACTTTGCTGCTACTTCTTGTAAGTGCATTAAACTACCAAAGTGTGGTCTTTTTTTAATTGCTTAGAAGCTAAACATTTCAGTAGTATTTTCTCTAGAGTCAAAAACCAATTCCTCAACACCATGACACGCTGCAAAGATGATGCCTTCCAACCTTGTGTCTGTCCTGCTGGCCTGCCAAGAACAAGTCTTTACTGGCAGTCTGAAAGAAATGTGATCTTCTGACTGATTAATGCTGATCTAGCTGCCTGCACCCAGAATAAAAGTCAAAAGAGCAGGAATGCCAGCACAATGCTAGTATGTTTGAGACAATGATCTTGCCAAAATGTAATGCATTTAGCACTGTGGAAGTGATGCAATGAAAACTGTTGTTAGAAGACTTGGGTAATTTCAGAACAGAAAAAAAATTCCTAAGTTTTCACAATTATTTTCATCCTTAAAAATAAGTTTCAGCTCTTTTGAAATAATGTACATTTTTCTATCCTCTGCTAATGTGGCCCATCTATTCTAAACTTTGATATTAGACAGAATTACATTTGTGGATATCAAGAACATTTCAGTTCTGTTAAACAGAAATTTTTTTTAGCAGTGAAATTATATCACTGGAAAACAAATACCTTCATTACCAGAAAGCCTCAATACTGTAACAGCTCATAAATATTATATTACAGATGAAAAAACATTTAACATGTGATGTCTGATCACATGAACATAGCTTTGCATTACCAAAGCAGGATTATAGTTTTGGATGTTTCAGTTAACAGTAAAACAAGGAAGTCTCTCCTATACAATGATCAAAAGAGCAATTAACATCCAAAACGTATAACAGTGAAAACAGCACTAAATATATGTTTTTCAGTTTTCTCAGCTGTAAGTCAAACAGCAATGTTTTTAAACTCGTTTAATTAAGGGGTGCATTTTGACTTTAACTGCTTCTTCTGCATTGACATTTAAAACTACCTAAATTGAAAGTATGTTACAAAATAATTAATTTTGTTAAAAGCGAAGGCAAAACAAGTGAGCAGTTTTAAAGGATTTTTTAAATAATGTTTTATAACATTCAGCCAAAACTCCATGTAACCTTTTCTTCTCTCAGTCATACTCTCTTTGGGGTAGCTACAAGACTAACCTGCTGTCCTGTCTTCTGTCTTGTATTGTCTTATTTTCAACTTCACCTTAGTTTGCTACATACAGTCTGTAACCTGTCAAACCATTTTACAACAATTATGTAATACAATGATCAGAACAAGACACTCCTTTCAGCCTCCAACTGATCATGGCTCACTTCAAAGCAATTTTCTGACTTACAAGCTGTGGTTCATACAAAAACCCCTTGCATTTGCCTGGAAAAACATATAAATATATCAGGCATATGAATAGATCACAGAAGTTGCTGAAACAAATGCAAATTTGGCTCTGTTGAGTCTGGTTTCTCACCTCTAACAATCATTTGCTTTACCAGAAGGCAAACACCTTTATCATGGCTGGGATATCCATGCTTTGTCAAGGAAACACCAGGAAAGTTTCACAGAAGCCCATGGAAATTAAAGTGAAATGAAGGACACAGCCAGCTCTCTCTTGGGAGATTACGAGAAACATGCAGAAAAGGAGGAAATGGTGAGACATCCAAATATTGTAGCACCGCCCTTCATACATTTCTGCTTACAGCCAGAGATACATCAATAATTTCTGACATAAATAAACAAAAGTTTGACCTGCTGATTTACTAAAGCAGGGATGGTAATAATAATAAAACCTTCAAAACTCCATAAAGGCCTTTAATGTGTCTAAAGATATTTTCATTACTGCAATAAGTGTTAAGCGTTTCCTTTGCTGTTAACAGTTTTTACAGCAAAGCTTTGATGAATGTCCCACAGGTTATCAGTAAAGGCTCTATATGTTGCATATAAAATAAGAATTAACTAAACAATCCAGAAAACTACTTTTAAGTTGTGGCCCAAGACTAAAGCTGGAATCACAAAGGGCAGATCTGTTACTGGTCTCATCTGGCACAGTCCCAGTGGAAGGAAGCCATCTCAATTGACACCAGCTGAGAGTATAGTTTGATGCATCCAACCCCTTATTCACTCTTAAGTCCATATTTTTCTTTTTTTCCCTTTTATGTTCTAGTCACCAACACCATTCTGACCAGTCACTAATAGTCCTTAAAGGCTAATCTTCCTGTTAGCTTGCATTTGAAAATGAATCTCAGATGTAGGAAATTGAAGCCTTCCTCTCAAACATAAAGCAGATTCCAGTTGAAAACTAAAGAATTCACATTTCAAACCACTCTCCAAGGATGTCTTTTTCTATTGGTAACATTTGGACATGTTTGAAAGGAGCTAATGAGGACAGGTTTATGTGACTGGTTATAATTTTACCTTCCCAACTGCACATTTCACATTTGTCTCAGTGAATTATCTGGTAAAATATTTCATTGTAATAAGTAGTTTAAAAAGCTTTGCAACCAGAGAAACATACTGAGCTAAACTTTCAAAAACAGTCAGGAAAGTGAGCTTGCATAAAAATGCTCAACTGGCTAATTGCTCCAAAAGAGATAAAATATTTAAGCACATATAAACATAAAATGTTGCAATGCTTCAAAAAACTAAACAATTGAATATGATGACAAAGCAGAGGGATACAGGTAGAAAAGAAACTGGGTAAGAATGAGGAACAAATTATATAAGTAGCCATTTTACAAGCCATGTGAACAAACTCAAAGATCTTCTAGTATTCAGTAAACAACTTTTCCTGCTGTGGCGTTAAAAAGATTTTAGCTAAACTAAACTTTTCAGAGAATTAAACTAAGTGAGAACAAGTCTTCCTGATGAAGTGACATTGTGGCTTTTCCACTGACCACTGTGAGGAGAAAATATTGATGAAGCTACGAGATCTCACCAGTCCTCTTCCCATTTGCCTATTACCTGCAGCAGGTCAAGAGCAGCAGTAAACTGCCCCTCAGTGTAGCTCTCTCCATGACTGTAAACTGCAAAATATGAGTCTCCTAGGCTTTACTAAACTAATTTTCCAAAGAGTTCTTCCCCTGGCTTTAACAGACAGTAGAGTGGATATTGACTGAACAGACTCAAACCCTTGACTTTCAAAGAAAAACTGAAGACCTATGATGAGATTATTTATAAAGACATCTAATCCTGCTGCAGCTGAAGGACACTGATACCCTCAGAATCACTGGTAGATGACAATCAACTATTTGTAGCATGGTAATACAGATCAGTGTCTCAGCGTGCTGAACATATATTATATTCCCCATAATTTAAAAAATAAAAAATAAAGAAGTGGAAAAGCAGCAATTGTTAATTTTTTTCAGAAGTTAAAAAATTATTCTAACAAAGCAAGTTTATCATTGCTCTCAAATTTATGAGACCAGGTAAACTGAATGTTGGAAGACTTTCCTATGATCAAGGAGAGCTGGGTTAGAGAATACCTAGTCTGTCTTTACCAAATTTGTGGACAACACTCACACTCAAGTTAGGTGGGAGTGTTGATCTGCTGAAGGGTAGAAAGGCTCTGCAGAGGGACCTGGATCGATGGGCCAAGACACATGGCATGAGGTTCAAATAGGCCAAGGGACAAGTTCTAAACTTTGGCTTCAACCACCCCAACGAGTGCTTCAGGCTGGAGAAGAGTGGCTGGAAAGAGGCCAAGAGGAAAAGAATCTGGGGGTGTTGGTTAACAGCATGAACATGAGCCAGAGTGTGCCCAGGTGGTCAAGAAGATCAATGGCATCCTGGCCTGTACCAGAACAGTGTGGCCAGCAGGACAAGGGCAGTGATTTCACCCCCGTACTGGGCACTGGTGAGGCCACACCTCAGGTGCTGTATTCAGTTCTGGGCTCCTCAATTCAGGAAGGACATTGAGGGGCTGGAGCAGATCTGTGGAAGGGCAATGGAGCTGGTAAGGGTCTGGAGCACAAGTCCTGTGAGGGGTGGCTGAGGGAACTGGAGCTGTTTAACCTGGAGAAAAGGAGGCTCAGAGAAGACTTTATGGCTCTCTACAACTGGCTGAAGGGAGGGTGTAGCCAGGCAGACATCAGCCTCTTCTCACAGGCAACTGGCGATAAGAAAACATAGTCTTAAGCTGTAACAGGGGAGGTTGGACATTAGGAAGAAATTCTTCCAGGAAATGGTGATTAAATATTGGAATGGACTGCCCAGGAGGTGGTAGAGCCACCATCCCTAGAGGTGTTTAAGGAAAGACTGGACGTGGCACTCAGTGCCATGGTGGTGTTCCACCACAGGTTGAACTTGAGAGCTCAGAGGTGCCTTCCAACCTAACTGATTCTGTGATTCTAGATAAACAGCCTTGTTGTGAAACATGTCACTTAGTGGTCTTACCTGCAACGTTTTGAAGTTATTTTTGTTTTGCTTCACTTCAGGTTACAACAGTAAGATAACCAATGCTTAGGTGTTTATGTAGCCCTATATAAGGTTTGAAAATCTGTTGCAAGCAGGATGTTTTCCTGAGAAACTGCTATAAGCATCTGTCAAATCTGAAAAATACATTTTTAGGCCTTCTGGTTTTAATGAAAATCTTCCAACGCTCCCTGAGCAGCTATAAAGAAATCTGAGGGAAAAGACTAGTACACAAAACACTGGTCTGACCAATTGCTTTTGAAGAACCCAAATACACACAAAAAGCACAGAAAGAAAGAAGCTCTTTTTCTTTTCCCCACCTTTTGAAAGATGGTTTCTAACATATCTACGAACACTTGAAGGTAGAGCATCAAGTTACCTTTACCACTAGATAAATCTAGTACAAATAATAAATCTAGTATAAATCCTCTGCTTTTAGCAGCCACAGTACTATTCTATTATCAGACTATTTCTTATGAATCACATGGTTTCAAAATTAGTTCTAAAATAGAATTAGTCCTCTGATTACTAGGTAGTCCATAAAGTGCTTCTGGATGCACAGGTGAGATTGGCTAGAGACCTCTGTGGTGACTGTAAGTGAAATAACTCGCTTTTTTCAATGTCTTGATAATGGGAAAAATTATGCAAGCACTAGGTATTGTGGCTGGTAATTGAGAGTTTTTATGTCACAAGAACATCTGTATTCTTTGTAGGCCTTTGTGACTCTGCACTATGTTCTCATCTTAATGCATAATGCTGATGCACTCTGCAAGAACTTGTGGGAAAGCAATTGGTACCTCGGGCTCTTACAATCAGCTTACCTGGGAAATCTGCTTCAGTTTCCATAAGTGACAGTGGGCAAGTCCCTAAGCCTGTCCCACCTGGATGTAGGTAAATCAGCAAGAGAAATAGTTTAGATTACATACCTTCAGCAGCTACACAGCAGGGAGCAGCACAATTAAGTAAGTTTACTGAACATATGCAGGAACAAATCTGCTGCTCTAAATCTGGTAACTGTCATGTTAACTTTAATACTTACCTCCAAATACTTAATCCACCTGAAAATTTTACAAGTGCTATCTAACAGGAAGTATATTAGGTCCTTTTTAAGAAAAAAAAAAGGATTTTGAGCATTCATACCTACATCCTTTCTAGTCCTGCAGAGTTTCACATGTAGCTTCTGCTGGTTGATACAGAACAGGGATAAATCATCCCAGTTCTGTCACACTTCTGCTAAGTGCACTCAGAACACAGGTATTGGCCACTTTCTCCATGCCCTTGATTAACAAGACCATTTAAAAAATCTTTTACAGTGTAACATGGAGACAAGAGAATACATACATTACTTCTGAAAAGGAAACAAATGTACTGAAGGTGCTTCTGAGGAAGAAAACTGCACACGTATCAAGTAATAGTATTTCTTTTGATCTTCTCGATAGTTGCAGGCTGTAAGGGTGAATGAGAGTGTGTGTGTGTGTGTAGCCAGAGAAATTTGCCTCACACAGCATTTCTTAATGAATCAATGACAACAAATGGGAAGATGTACAGTAGCCCTGAGCATAACTTTCCTGTGTATTATGCTCAGGTCATCCAAGCTCTCAGCACAGGGCTTTCCCAAGCTCCTTGCTAGGTCACACTGTAGACCACTGGATCCACTTAGATTATTACTGCTGTATAAGTAGAGGCATCCTTTAGATTTTATGTACTTTTTTACACTTAGTTTTCTACTTTTCCAGTAATGAGTTCTTACAATGCCTTAATATACTTGATACACAACTGGTTTTCATTTGGACCCACTTCTACTATCAGCACATCTTAATCCCCAACTTTTTCCAGTGAAACAACATAATAATAAATTTACAGTAACCACTAGTAATTTCAGAATTTCATTTGCCTTGAGGCTTCTTGATGTATGTCATTTCAGGGACAAAATAGATCAGAGAAAGAAACGTAAATATTGATAAAAGAGCCCAAGGTGAGTGTCAGTCAAAACACCACAAGGATTTATGAAGTCCTTCCAAAGCCTTCCAAGTCTCTCTCAACTGTAGAAGACAAAGCAATAGATCTGGCATTTTAACATGTCTTTTTATCTAAAGAAAGTTACTCCTCATATACAGTAATGTTTCTCAGTGTACTGTTTTCCATTTCCTTTTGGTGGGGGGTTTTGTTTTTTATTAGTTTGATGTTTTTTGGCGATGAAAGTTACTTTAAGAGTGGTCCTATTAATGTTCTCATTCAGGGTGCTACAAAAGATATTACACACCACAACAGAGCTTTCCTAGAAGCTGATGATTTAAATCCCATGCATGTACATATAGAAAAAAAAATTAAAAAGACTGTTGAGGAAATCTAGGTGAAAATTGTATTGAATTAACAGTAAATAAGGTAGCAGCCCCTATCCATTTCTGGATAGACATAACAATATTTACATATATAAAAACGTTAAAGGCAAGACAGAAAACAAAAATAATTAAAGGAGAAAATAATATGTAATTGTTTATATCCACAAAGGCCATCAATTGATGAAAATAAATAAATTTTTCACACATTCTGTGACTTGCATACTAACTGTTCATGTCTCCTCATAAGCTGCAAACTGCTTAAGGTTACTGAAATGTGAGGGGGAAAAAAATCCCAACCACCCACACTTTGTTTTGGCCAGCCAAATCCTCCAAAAAGAAATTCATAAATCTTTGTGCTTTCATAAGACTTCACATCTTCAAAGTACTGAGAGCACATCTGCTAATCAATGAACTCCCCTGTCTTGAATCCGAAGTGCCTTAGAGGAATGGGGGGCCAAACCACCACAGTTAGGCAAAGCTGGCCTCAAATACTCTGCCAGCTTGATGCCACAGGGGCTGGCAGCGACCTCGAGAGCAGCAGGCCCAGCGCTCCTCTGCTGTACGATGCCCACTCCTGCACAGCTCAGAGCAGGGCATTGGAAGGTCACCGTCAGCACCCCGCTGGAATCCTGTGCGCTTGGGAGCTGCGGTGCAGCGGCTTCACCTTCCAGGTGTGTTTTGCTCTCAGCCACACCAACGGAAGGCTCCTGAGATCAGCCACCTCCTTGGTGAGGGCAGGGCAGGCAGGGAGAGCTGGGCGAGCAGAGGCGGGCAGCAGCTCACTGCCTTGGCTAGGGCCATGGCAGAGCAGGTACTACCCTCGGTGGGCCAGCCCCGCAGCCAGCCCGGCCCGCGGTGCTAGCGCTGCAGCACCACCGAGCCTGGGACACCGCCGAGCCTGGGACACCGCTCGGACACTGCCCCCACGGCTGCCCAGGCCGCCTTAGGGCACTGAACGGCTGCTGGAGCCTCCAGGTTTGGCCAGTGAAGAGTGACATGGATGCGAAGGGGAAACATCACATGGGAGAAGCGGGACTTTCCTGCCCAAAACTGCCGGAGAGGACGAGGCAAAGGGACACACGGCACATGCCTGCCTCACACAGGGTTTATTTCGCTCTCTGGCGAGCATCCTCCCCCTCCTCACTCGCCTCCACCGACGCCCAGCTCTCTCTCCCACCACTCTGCCCGCCGTGTTTGAATGGCCCGGGCTCGCCCCCACCGAGGCGGGACAGGGAGGCGGCCCCGCCGCCGCCGCCGCACACAAAGCGGCCGCCCGCCGCCACCCGCCGGCTGC
>VXBI01006900.1:578144-618781 GCA_013397375.1 Toxostoma redivivum
TTGTTCTACTCGTCCCACCCCCCCCCTTTTAAATAGGGAGTTGATAGGTTTGTTTTCATACTGTAGCTGTAGGAAGAAAATTGTCAAGGTTAAACATTTCTGGTAAAAAAAATCAGTTGTAGGATGTTAATAAAGTTACAGTTGTTAAATAGGAGATTTCTTTTGTACTTAACATGATAAAAAGAACTGAGGGTTGTAGGAAAGATAGCTTTTGAAAAGAAGTAAGCAATTAATTGTGTAATATTTTCTGAAGAATCAGTGCAGTAGCCAGAAGGCTACATAGAGAAGAATATATAATCATAGCCACAGCCATAACAAAAGATCCTTTTGCAAGTGTATCTAGAGTGGGGAGTCCATAAGGACTCAGTCAAAAAATGAATTGAGACACTATTGCCTGGTTTTTGTTGTTGTTTTGTTTTGTTTTTAAATTCATACCTACATTTGCATAACAAATGCAAACATATCTATCTTGAAAATCATATGTGGCAAGTACCTAATAGCTGCTCATTACAAAGCAAATATTGCTGATTCCTGAAGGGAAAACTGAATTAAGTTGATCTCAGTTTTACTGGATCTGCTATAAAAATTCCCAAGTTCTTTTTCATACAAGACAGAATTTGCTGATGGTGGTTTTCTCCAAAATCACATATCCTAGAAGATGCTCTCCTTCCTACCTTCTGTTTATTTTCTTAAAAACACCACTAAGAACACAAGGGAATTGTAACACCAAAATGAAATGATTCCTCCATAAATTAGTATAAGTAAAATACCAGTGGGAGACCTTAAAAAGTTGAAATGTGTTAATGGTGTCATTACCACTTGGTCACCTGTTGCCATGAGTGCTAAGGAAAGTGCATTTCTCAAACCTCAAGCTGCTGTTATAGCAACTTATCACCAGGTCTTGGCAGGACTCCTTGAGAGATCATGAAATATATAATTTACAGTTTGCTCCTGCAAAGTATACTGATAAACCAAGCTAGAATAACATTTCTTCAAACGGGTGGCATTCTTAAGCTTGAATTTCCTGGCTTCTGGTTGGTTTAAATCACATGTTATTTTATTTAAAATATTAATTTTGAGTTAATTGATGATTTTTTAATGTACAATTGCCAAATGTTATATGATCTATACCTTTGTTACTTTCTTCTTCTTATGTCCATTTCCCATTTCCCTTTTCCCTTCACTGTCTCTTTTCTCAGGAACACAAAGCCATCAAACTTAAAGGGATTTGAGATGTCACAGCAGCACTTTTAAATTAAGCAGGGATTTCAGTAGAAACTGGAGATACACAACACTTCCAGAAATCTCAGAGGAAAGCAATGAGGCAAAACGTGGAACAGAAGCTGATTGTCGAGCCAACATGATGGGTTTTGCCAGCAGTTCTGGCTGCTCCTGGAGCACTGACAAGTGTGAATTCAGTGCCCTTGCTCTGTGCCAAGACAAGCTTTCACTTCTGCTAGACTACCTGTCCAATTTGCTGCCCTACAGTAGTTTTTTGCTGCCTCTGCTTGTAGTGACCCTGCAATGAAGCTTGGCCACCGCAAACCAGACATTCTGCTGCTGTGTTGTATGATGTGATAAGTCCTGCTTGCCTGTGGATCTGTGAGTCTCATCCAGCTTTGTGCCCTTACTGGCCAGATCCTTCTCTCGATGACATTATTGATATTTTAGTGCAACAGTCAACTCGGAGAAGACAAAATGAATTCTTGATCTCTGAACCATGGAGATTTCTTGTATGTGTGCTGGATGTATAGATTAACATACATGCTGTGCGCATACAAGGGATTCTGTAAGTGTTGACCCATGAGCCCTGCTAAATAAAGCCTAGTGTATATTTTAAGTGAGTAAACCACTTGGCCCTTTGAAGAAAAAGCAAATGAAGACATTTTGTTTCCTGTACTTCTGATCACAATATGACACACCCAAATAATGCAGAAATTAAAAAGTATCCACAGTGTAATCATAAATAACAGCAAGTATTTTTAAACTCCATAGTGAAATGGATGGGTGTGTAGACTTATCAGACTTAAAATTTATCAAACTTATAACTGAATTGTGACCTATTTGTTAGTGATCTCTGAATTGTTACATTTTGTATGCACAATCATTGTTAGGCTCCATATATGTTATTATGGCTGCTCTATTTCTGAGCAATATAATTTGCCATCATATAGTGTTTCCATCTGACATTATTTAGATAAGTGGAGAAATTTTCATTTTATGGTAAATTAAGATTATTTAATTTTTCTTATTCTGTGCTCCCAATTTCCCAATGTCATTTGTCTGCTCTAAGTGTTTACTGCCTTCTATCAGATTTCTATCTTCTATACTGCATGCATTTAGGGAGAGGAACTGTCTTCTGTGTTAACTATCTGAAGCCAAGGTTATATTCTCTTTGTGAGTGGCTGTATCAATCATAAAACTATAACAAGAGTCCTGTTGTCTAACAGCTACGTATAGCTTAGTTTTATATTAGGAGTAGGATGAGTCATGCTGTCTACATCTGTCTAGTTTCACCTTCTAATCTACAAGCTTTACAAGTATTACAGTGTTTTAAGCACCTAGCTGCTTAGCTTCCTAATTCTCCTTATGTAGTCAGGAGAGAGATGCAGGCTCTTCCCAGAGCACAGTCCAGAGCATCTGCATTGGGCTTTACCTGGAACAGACCCAAGCACTGCTCTGTACCTTGAGGAAAGAGTGATTACTGCATGCAAGGGGTGATTATGGGAATGGTGTTAAGGGCTGCTTTATTGCTGCTGGGTAACCAAGTTACTTGATCTCTAGCTGATCTTGCCATAAGAAATTTAAAGCAATGATTTGGAGAAAACTGCAGGTTAATAGATATTTTACTTAGAATAAAACAGTGCATGAATGTAGGATATATAGTTAAATTTAATCGGCATAGTTGTTTTACTTGCAATTAAATAAAATATTTCAATGGCACTTCTCTCCATTTTGCTTCCTAACACTGTCAAAAATAAATACTTAGTGTTTTAGCATTCAGTGATTTCACTTCCTCACAGAACAAATCAGTGTAATTAATATTATTTGGATGGATATTTTTAGTATCTGTATACAAATAGATTTTTCTTCTGCAATATGTAGCAATTATGTTTAGGCAAAATTTTGCTTCTTCAGTATGATATAGACTTAAGAACAAGTATATTGTAATTAATATTGTAATCAATTTAATTCAAATATCTAATTAATATTGCAGTTTATGGTGTAGGAGATGAAGGAACTATCTAATATCATACATACAGTTCAATGTATAGGCTAGTACTTAGGAATCCTCAGAAAACATTTTTGACACCACTTAGAAAATTTCTTCTTTTAAATCCTAAGATCAGTGTTAAAATATCCCTGAAATATTGTTATGAATTTGCTTTTTAATATAGGAATTATTTGTGTCTTTTAAAACTGTCACTAGATTTGGCAGTCTGTTCTTTCTGAAACACTTTATTTCTTTTGAAGCAAATGTTCAGAAAGGAACAATGTCACAGAAAGGAAATCACACTGTTTCAGTGCTCACTCACCCTCAGAATTTGGTCCTACAGAACTAGAAGATAATATTTAGATTGCTAAATCATGTGCTGAAGTGAGAGTAGTGACACATAACAACCTCTCCCTGGAAGTGATTTTTTAATTTTTAAAGAGATAGAGGCTCATTCTTGATATTTCTTCTCTATAAGAAATTTGGAGCACGTTTGGTTGATCCCCTTAGAATTGCATATACTCTTAATTAAGGGTTAGATAATTCTTAGTAAAAGAAAATCTAACTGGAAAACAAACATACTTAGTTTTATCTAAAAACCTGGTCATGAAAAATGTAGTGTAAACTGTGGTTCCGAGCGCTTCTTAGTTCTCATTTGCTCCTACAATTGTTAGTTTTGGTCATGGTTTCACGGCAACACTCATGAGTCACATCTTCAATAATTATGATTACAAACATTTCTCTAAAAGCTCTGCTTCAGGCCAAACAAGCCTGGGTAAACCACAGTCCCAATGTATTATTTCTCAGGTGTACAATATTGGTTGTGAAGTGTTGTGTTCTGAAGCCATATCTTTATGCACATTTCCTTCAAGCATGTGCTGCTAATGAAGCTATGCAATGATTTCAATAATTTTTATTATCTTCAACCTTTAAACATTCTTATGCTGATCTGATTAATTACTTGTGTTTTCTTTTGCTTTCTTTAGCTAAGTAGCCCTACAGGAAGCAAGGGGGATTCATATGACCAAATATAAACTCCTTCTTATTCAATAACGAAAACAGATCTTTTTAATGGTCAATTAATTTTATCATTAAATGGCTATTTTAAATAACACAAATTTATCTCACCATGGAAGTGCTCATTTTTGGTGTGGATTATGGGGAAGCCTTGGAGGACCAGATACAAGAACAAATATTTCAGATGTCTAATGTGGGGTTTGGTTTAAGATACCTAAATCTGGGTATCTGTAGATATCTAACTGAAGGCTTGATATCTAGGTGCTGTTATAGTCAGTGAAGTCTGGAAAAGGATTTGGTGTGGATGTCTGTTTTAGGGTGAATTGGATTAGTTCTTGAGGTTCAGTTCTCTGTATTGATCAGCTCTCCAATGGCTATAAAAGCCAGTCCAAGTATAGAGTGAACATAATGCATCTATGCATTAACACCCAATTTCAGTGACTTAAACTACAAATTGAGTCCAAATACTCCTGTCTTTCTTTCATTTCACTTACACATTTTAAAAGTTTTTCTTGAACTACTCAAGTAATCTTAAACCCAGTTCTGTCCTAGTTCATCTTTTCTGCAACACTGAATATTGTTTTTGCTTTGGTTGTCTATTATAATATCTCCATATCTTTAGCATCTTTGGATTTCTTTCATCCTCTCACAAGCCCTGTTTATCACCAATATATAGCAATATTCATAATTGCCAGAAAATTGCTTGCATTACTGATAAAATTCCATAAAACATCTCTCATGTTACCATTTTGCATGATGGGCAGGACCTTATTTTCTCCTTCTCACACCTACACAAAGCTCATTTACAGGGCATGTTGATACATTTCAAATGGCGATATACTGACATTTTAAATGAAATTAAATGATAGCACATATCACCTTTTTTTTTTAAATATAAAAAACCCAAACAAATATGACAGGAGAAAAAACAGAAAGTAGATAAACATTTAGAAAAATTACTAGTAACTTTTACATCTACGTTTTTTATTGGATCTCTGATAGCTTGAACTATTTCCCTTTTCTTGTTTCTACAACCTTATTCCGGTAGTGTTTATATTGCTTTGGTTCTTTAAAAAAATAATTTATTTCCACAGCTTCTGTGGTCTTCAATAACTATTCCATATCGCCCTATGCCTATTACTCCTTTCATTCAAACATTTAAATGAGTCACACCTTTTTTCATGCTTTACAGTCTCACCTCTCCTACTAGTCCCAATTATGTCTCAATGTATTTTTTTATTTAACTCTAAAATACAGATTCTCATTCTGTGAACACTTGCTGGATGCCTGTAAGTCTGTTGACTTCAGTAGGAGTTTATAAAGTAAGAAGTCCAGACCTTCAAGACTTAAATGAATATTGTAGGTATGCCAAGTTCAATTGTGCTGTATTTTATATACTTTCCCATTCACTATTAACCTAGGAGCAGTTAAGTTACCATCAACTGCTTTGATACAGAAAACCATACATTTATAATCTGCTTCTGAGGTTGACAATATGCAATAAACTGGAAGCTTCAGTTATGTGAGCATGAGTAAAAAGAAATATCTATTAGAAGTAGTCAAGAGTAAAGCATTTGGCCATCTATCCTACCAGAAATGTTTAGAATTCACATTTTAGAACCCCATGTAAATGTGTTTTTTTCACTGTTAATAAAAATGATAGTAAAAGAAAATGAATATTGGATGGCTAGTTTATTTCTTATCAGAGCTCCTTAATTTTGAAATTTTAGGAATCAGTCTAGTAGCAAGTGTCAGAGTAAATGAATACTTTGTATACTGATTTGTGCCACTGTACAGCTGTGTAAGAATGCCTTTGGTCTATAGAGTGTGCATTATCACTTCCGCTCCCAGACAGGAGATCCAAGCTCACTTCACAAGAAAAGTCCTTTCTTTTTCTTTCATTGGCTGGGGAATAATGGCCCAAGGGATTTTATTTGTGCATTTGTTCTGGTGGCCCAGAAAAATGAGTGCTCTAAAGCAGGGTAGCACCTTGGGAGTCAATGGCATTAGGACAGATTATGTCAGCTGAGGAGCTGGAGTTGAAATAAATTGAGAAACTTGATTACAACTGAGCCGTTGTATATCTGTAAAAGTATTAGAAGTCATTCAGTGTTTTATTGTTACTGCATGTAGATATGATTTTTAATGCCTTAAACCTCCTTAGTCAAGATCTTAGTTTTAAAAATTGTTATTAAACATCTTTGCCCAAAGTATTTTTATATTTGATATACCAAAAGTGTCACATACATTTCAGCAAATATGCACTGTGATTAAAGGGTATAATCTCTCAAGAGAGGTTTATAATAATTTTAATTACCCTGGACTTAATAAAAAGACTTAAGAGATTTAATAAAAGGGCATTAAGAGATTGCCAAAGGGTTATATATATATATTTTTATAAGAAAAATTGTAAAGCTTCTGTGACTTTGAGGTGGGAAGGTGGTAAGACTTAGTGGGAAAAGAGGAGGAGGTGAGCAAAAGTCAAGATGAGGATTATTGTCAATTAAACTTCCCTTTGAACCTTCTAACTTGCATATGCAGAACCTGACACAGCTGAAAATATTTGCAATTTCCTGGCCCACACAGACCAGAGAGGTTGCTGTAGAGCTCACTGACCCATAGGAAACTGCAAGGGAGTGTAATAAAGGTATAAACTCAGCCAGTTTCTTCTAGCTCAGTGCTAAGACATTTTAGCTCTAGTCCAGGAGAGAAGATTTGAGTGAATGAGGGACTTTTGAGAGACAGTACATTAATTTCTCAAGACCCAAATATTTTGTTTGGTTTTGATCTACCTTAGATCAAAACTAAACAAATTCTCTGCCCTAATCCTCATCCTCTGCTCTTAAGTTTCAGGTTAGCATAGAAATCAGTGTTTTTCTAGTCTTCTAGGGTATAATAAATGTAATAAGAGATGAGAAGATGAAAGTGAACCAACAATCTCCAGACAGGAAATTCTATAGCTCTTACAAAACAAGGCAAAAGCCAACATGGAAGCACCTAGAACATTGCCTCACTTCACCCTTATACTGAATTAAACCTCAAGCCTTATCCAGAGAGATAAGGTGGTGATCTTAATGTAGATAACTGAATATAAATCAGCACAAGTTCTCCTGAAGGTTTTGTAGGCTGGAAATAAAATTACTTGCTTAGATTTTCCAGTTGGGGTTAGCACACATTTCTAATGTGTTTTCCATTTCCTAACACTACAGTCTTTCAGTGCTGGGATAAATCTTTTCTCCTGGTTGTAGGCATTCCTGTAAGCCTCAGGGATAGACGTTCTGCACAAGGAAGCACAGAGGAGTGCCCTGGGGCTTATAAAGCCTGTTTTCCTCTGGATGGAATTCTGGACAGGAACAGATTTCTTGAACAATTTCATACAACCATGTACACAATCCACATCTAGAAACCCTTTTCCTTCTGTCCCCAGAGACTACACCTCTCATGCAGAGAAACCTGGTGTTGGTGTCAGCATTCAGAAATGAAGATTAAAACACAAGAATACAAGAGAAGCAAATCTGTGCCTACCTTTATCAATGAAAGTAAAACTTCAGATAAATGTGGCAATGTAACATTATTTAAAAGAAAACAATGTCACCATCTCTTCGTCTATACCTGTGCATATCTCTGCTTTCTTCCCACCTCTTTATTTGTGAGTGAAAGCTACAGAAATTTGGCCACAGGCACTCAGCTCCTCCTATATTCTGTAAAATGCATGGGGATGTTCTTTAAGTCTACACTAAACAAATTATAAGTTTGAGAAGGACATTTTCTGTGGCATGAAGGCATGAGAAGAGCTGAAAAAATATGCATGTTTAGCTCATGCTCTGTTCATTGATCAAAGCATAATTGTTTCCTCACTTTTTTGAGATGTGCTAAAAATGCAAAGCAATAGCCATTTAAAAATTATTTTTGGCAAGCAGTGACTTGAGATGGCAAGAAAAATGGAACAGCAGAAAACCTTGTATTTTTTATATAACTGGTATGCTTAACTAGTTCTTATAGCAGAAATTATATAAAATGGAATTTTGAGAATTTTGAGCAGGTCCGTGCAACCACACTAGCTTTGTTCTGAATTCCATGAGGTTGTAATTCAAACAAACACTACCAAGCAAAACATATGTATTATTCTGTTAATGAATGAAACCTAGAGGGTTTTAATGTGTCTGTGGAAAGAAACTGATTCACTGCAGACTAATTCAAGATGATGCTTCTGCTCTTGGCAGAAACAAACATGCAAACAAATAAATTCCTAGGCATCTAACCTGCAAAACAAAGCAGTTTGTTTGTTTGCTTTCTTGTTTGTTTTTTATGCTGGGAGCTTCTCATAAATAGTAAAGCCAACTTTTGATTATTCTTTTCCTTTAGCTAAGAGTTAAGAGCCTTTACAGTAGAAATATAACATTAATTGTAAACCTTCTGAGGAAGGAACTGTGTTTCCCTTTATTGTGGACAGCAGTCAGCTTTACTTAGTTTCCATGTCTCTAAAAAGGTCCTGCAGGTCTGTCTAAATTGCAAAAACACATTATAAATTCAGCCATATCTATACATGGACAAGTTAAAGCAGTGAGGGCTTTATGCACCATTAGCATTTCATACAGGCTGTGTCCAGCCCCCTTGTCTGTCCTGGCTGCTGACTGAAGACAGGGCTGTGGCACAGCCAGTGCCCATCTAACTGCTGCCTGGTGTGGTTCCACCCTCCCTGGCAGTCAGGAGTCAGATTTGTTTAAATTGCTGTACAACCACAGCTTAAATTATCCTACCTGGGTTAGGTAACTCAGGTTGAGAACACACCTTCCTTTGTGGTGTGTTTCAGCATGACTTTCATGTTGGTTTTATGTTTCCCACTAAAACAGAGATTGGTATGGAAAGTGAATGTACTCAGAGGAAAACTACTAAGTTCTACCAGAGATTTAGCCTTTGGCTACAACAGGCACAGCCCTAAGTCCTGAGAAAATTCCATATACTCCCTGTGACTCATTTATACATACCTTGCCCAGGCAAAGCTTCCACTTAATAGGATATTTTTTAAAAGGGCCAGACTAGCAGTTACACAGGATATAGCTGTCAGATTGTCAGATCAAGTAAAGTCACTTGGCTTTGGGGGTGAGTCAGGGGGTACTACACAGTGTTTTCATAGCATAGGCAGTGGAAAATGTCCCTTGTAACAGTATTAGGGTTTTAAAAAAAGGTGTGTAAAAATGCATGGATATTATTTTTACCATTTTTCACCATTCTTGTCCTGTTTTGTATAAAGCATTTAAACCCATGCTGTATGTTAAATATCTAGGCAGTACTATGAACTTAAATTTAATTTCATTACATTTAAGCACACACTTAAATGATTTGCTGGACCAAGTCCAGAATGCTTGCTGAATCAAACTGAAATACAGCTATGTCTGTTCTTCCTCCTTAAACAAACAAGCACAAAATGAAATACAATAAAATAACATTCCCAGAGAAATCCTTTGCCACAGAAAGAACTGCTGCATTGTTGTGTCAGTAATTTGCGCTGTTCATACAAATGTAATGCAGCAGTTATTAGGTGAATATTACAATTTTATACTCATGTTATACTGGGCATAGTTTTGTAGAGGAAGAAAGTAAAATGTAAAAGGAAAGGAAAAAAGTAAGAAAACAAAAGCTGGAAATGTCATTCAATGACAAATCACTTGAGTCAAGCTAATGAATGATATTGCAGTCTTAACAGCATCAATGGAATCTTGAAAAAAGCTGGATTCACTTCCTTCAGTGCACTGATGTGCAATCCAGGACATGCAAAGCAAGACTCAGCTCACAGAGGTACAGATGCTTCATCAGGGCTAGTGAGTTAATGTCTTTTTCTAACATAAACTGTAAAATGAGAATAATGCTTGTTATTAGACATTACAAGAGAAATGTGTTGATTTTTTCAAACATACTAAAAAAATCCCACTTCCTATTCTAAGTAGAACCTAGTCAGTATATTTGGATTTTTTTTTGTGCTTTGTTACTAGGAGCAGTACATATAAAGTTTTGATAAATGAACCAAGGTAAGAGAGTAGAAAGACTCTAGAACAAATAAAAATTGGGCAAAACCAAAAATAATACCAAGTACCTGTGAACTGACCAGTGAAACAGCAAGAATATCTTTTACTTTACTGGACTGTGAATAAGGACCTAAGTTGCAGTAAACTGTTTCTTTGGGGAAGGCAGTTTTACTTTTTTTCTCCACCTAAATGGACAATGCAGTGCAGGGTTCACCACAATTTTTTATGTGTACATGACCCCACCCAAGCAGAGAAACATTTTTAGGGCCTTTTACATTAGGCTCTAGTAAATCTGTGATATTCCACTGTCTGCATGGGAGTCATAAGCATTTTTCCATGGATAAGCTTCCTTAGTATTTTGGACTGCCAAATGCTCCACATGTTCCACTCCCTGCTGCACTGAGGTCGACAGGTAAGGTAGAAGGACCAAGTGACTTGTGCAGAGCTATTGATGATTAAGATAACATGCCTTCGAAGTAGAAGCTTTTTCTTCCCAATCCTGTACCCAAACTTTACCTCCTCCTATGCTGTCTTCTTGCTCAATATTCTTTCAATGAAACAAAATAGCTTTAAAAACCTTCCTCAGACTATGACCCATCCCAAATTTTCTCCATTACACTTGTGAGCTTTCCAGCAGTCTCTTGAGCTGAGAGATGTGAAGCCCAAATGTAATTCCATGGACTCAGCCCTGGATACAATAGTCTTCTTGTCTAGGTGGAGAGAGAACGATTTGGCCTTGATAGAATGGCCTGGTTTATGCATTTTAAGAAATACAAGAGTTTTCGGTTTGCTTTGAAATTCTTAATCCTATTTTTTTTATTATTTCTCACGGTATTGTTATTGTACTATAAATAATTAGAACTGCAGAAATTAAGAATGTAATTAGAAAAATTAAACAGGGAAAGACCAACTGAACCTGTCCCAGTTCCCACCAAAGGCCTATTGATTTAGGCTTTGTATCTGTCAGATTATGTATGAGCTAGCAAGGGAAAGAGGCCCAGGGCACTGGTGGTGACAGATTGTCCCCACAGTTACAAGGCCAGCATGTATGCCAGCAGGGCTTTGATGGGGACAGTGGTCTGGGACAGCTGGGGGTTAGCATGGGATGGAGAGCACTCCCAGTAAGGAGGCTGGATGTGGCCACCCTGTGCTGGAAGGTCAGGGGACATAGCTGCATCAGTGCAAACAGCTGTGCATAACCACATGTGAAGCACCATGCTAGGCTAGTTTTGGACTTATATCCAGAGACAGCCCACTGAAATTATTGTAGTAAATATTACCAATAATTTTTCATGTCCTAATGGACAGGATCTTTCAATTTCAGTTTTTAAGATAATTTTACAGCAACCAGACCCACCCAAATTTAGAAGTCTTCTAAAAGAGCTTTTGTTTTTATAACAAGTAACTTAATTAACTTAATTAATTATAACAAGTAACTTAATTAATATGAGCCCACACTCATATGTAGTGCCAGGAAGAGTTTTTCCAAGGTCAAAGGATGTTTCCTGCGGTCCTGGCATTTGGACATATACTAGTTCCAACTGGCATATAGAACCAGGTATGAAATCCAGCCTCCAGTTTTGCCTTTCAGCTCTGTCTCTCGTCTCTACACTGCTCTGGAACTGTCTTCCTCATTCCTTTTGGTTCTTCTATGCAACAGGAATGCAGGCAGAGAAGGCTGTAACAGCTTTTTTTTTCTTAGAATTAGGTCTGGGATGCAAAATGCACATATAGGCAATTAATTACTTGCTCAATTTAAAGATTCAGTGTGGTGACATGGCATGTGTATGGTATGTCTTATTTAGAACCTCTTTCTGCACACAGTGAACTTTGCTCAGTTCAGAACATTCCAAAGAGCTTCAGTACATTTTATAAATCATGATGGTAATAAATACTCATTATATCAAACTCAAAGGGTCTACCTCACATTTGGATCTCGATAAGACCACATATGACATATTACCAATAGAGATGACATACGTGGCATTTGGAGGTATTTTTCTTAATTCCTGCCGTGCCTTAGGGTATACTCATGTCATTTTGCATACATACATACATACATACACACACTCCTGCAGAAAAGGAGTAGACAATTCCATATGGTTCTTTATCATCAGACAAGGATATTTGTACTTCATGACACACAATTCCTTTAGAGATATTTGGTAAGTCAATATAATTATACAAGGACACAGATTTCTGCTGGGGAACTGATTCCCAAGAGGTTTTGAGGAAAGCATGAATGTTTCTTGGTTGCGTAATAAGAACCAATTGCTCCTAAAAGTCGTGAGACCTTGTACAAGAAGAGACATTGGTCCCAAAGGTATAATTTTGCATGGAGAAAAGGCTGTGTTGTAAGAATCTGTGTTTTCTGAAGATTCTGTAGCTGACAGGGAGCAGAAGACATGACTGTATTCGAAGGAAGCACTGCTTTTCCCTATAAAGTTTCCCCAGTTCAGACTTGCTGTCTGAATGGCAAGTGGAGTTTGTCACCAGGGTGAAATGACGTAGGAAAATATTTCAGCTTGGTGGGAAAATGCTTTAGTAAATTAATGTTGGACTTAATAGGAGAGGATGGGGTTTTTTTATTTGTGTATAGAGATTGCTGCTGTATTCTTTCAAGTTTATGACTGTGTCCACTCCTCTTATAAAGATTTCCTTGTTTGTACACAGCTGTAGCTGAACATGTGAGAGAGGCTGCCTTTACTTTTTCCCTGGTGAGCAACTGCAAGACAGCTCAGTTACCTGTCAAGAGGACTTCGAGATGTGTTCTATCCATGCCTTCTTTTTGGTAGCCTATGGAGAGAATGGTTACATTTGAGAGCAGAATCAAGCTGTAGGGTGGACATTTTGATGTAAAACTGAGAGGACTGCCCTCAGACAGGGACTGAACCTCCTCCATCTCCCAGAGTGATGAGGTACAAACTGAGTCTAATCTCTGATACATTGACCCAGGGAAGTGTTGGAAGAGCAATTTCTGGAAGTGTTCAAAAAATGTGAGGCACTTGGGGACATAGTTTAGTGGTGAACACGGTGATGCTGGGTCAACAGCTGGATTTGATGCTCTCAGAGGTCTTCTCCATCCATAACGATTTTACGGTTCTGTGGTGATGGAGGTCTGAAATTGTGGCAGGAGAGACTCAACAAACGCCCATTTACATCCAGCTCCCATTTTTCAAACGCAAACCTTTACTGTCAAACCTGCCCTTCTGCCTGGGGAGGCAGGACCAAAAGGGAGCCCGGAGCCCTGGATGGCGAAGTGCCTCCAGGATGACCGGTGCTGCGGGCTCTAACACGCTTTTCTGTGCCTTTTGTGTATTTGAAGGTGTACCCTTTTTGTGGGGGGAGGCGAGGGGGCGGGCAGGGAGCAGGGCAGAGCTCGCTGCAGGCCAGGCCGGCCCCGGCTGCGTTTGCGGCCCATTGTGCCGCCGTTGCCGCGGCGATGGGAGCAGCTGCTGCTGCGGCGGCCCCGGGCGAGCTGCGGGCCGTGTTTGCCAGCACCGGGCACATGGGCCCGGCCCGAGCCCGGCCGGCGCATCCAGGGATCCCGCGGGCAGGCAGCCGCACACCCCTGGGCACTCCGAGTGACTCTTCCCCTCACGGCTCCTGGCACCCGGGGCTCCCCCGCACCGGCCCCGCTGTGGCTGCTCCAACAGGGCTCGGTGCTGCTCTCTCGGGCAGGTTGGTTCTCTCGCAGATTTACGGCGGGAGATTTGCTGCTGGGGCTGACCTTTCTTCCTCCGTCCGGGGTAATGAATGTTGCTATTTAAACGCTCTGCCTCCACAGCCCCTGTGCTTCAGGTTTTCAAAGAGTAGCAGAGTACCCAGGGGAAGCCCTTTGTTGCCTGGCTGTGAAACCTGAATATGGGCTCTCCTCTTGGAAGCTTGAAAGGGAGAAAATAACAGCTGGCAATAGATTTATAGAGTGTAACTTTGCCTAAATCATGTCACAGAGATGGAAAATATGGAAAATACGGCAATCAGTATAATGCCATGGAGCAAAATGCTGGCCAGCATCCATCCAGCAAGAGTAAGGAGTGGGCAGAATATCCGGGAAGTTTCCTGATCGACAGCATGTAATCACTTCAATTAAAATACTCTAAATACAGGAATATTAGTGAAAATGCCTTGGAATCTTTAAATATCCATGACGACTTTAGGATCAATATATTCCTTATTCATATATATATATGTATGTATTTATATATGTATGTATGTATGTATGTATGCATGTATGCATTTATTCCTTCACAGTTTGAATGGCCAGTTTCAAGAATATAAGGCCTTCTAGTATAAAAGGGATATATTAACACTTAATTATCAGTACCACATCGTGGAGCTAGTCCCTAGAAAGCCTACTTTTCAGAATATTATGTTGTAAGTAGGTCAAAAAAATATAAAATAAGGAATTATACAGTTAAATACATATCCTATTGAATTTCAGTTTTCAGTAATATGTCTCATGAAAAATTCACATTTATATTATTAATCCCATTTCTCTATTCCTAAACTGATAGAGAAGTATAGTAATTTTTTGGTAACTAATCAGTTATACCAAGAAACATTTCAAGAAAGAATCAAAAGGTTGCACAAACATTTAAAAAAAGTTTTAAGATTTCAAGTAAAAAGTTATTCAACATTTCTGAAAAGTGACGAGAATAATAAGAGGAAACAGTTAATGGATTAATTTCCACTCTCTGTTCCGTATCCCCATTCCTCTCTCTCTTATTGCAGGGAATGTGTATTGGGTTAGTTGTGGATGTGAATTCAAATGAATGTAGGGTCGCTTGTTTAGCACCTTAGTCTGGTGGTGTACTCTGGTGCTATACAATTCAGAGGCCAGACAGCCCATTAGACAAGATTATACTCAACTATTTCAAATACAAATAGTCCGTTAAAATTTGCTTGACCTCAACAAACTCACTGTACAGAAATACCTCAACAGGCTCCAAGTGAAGGAAGAGTTTGATGTCACCATGAAGGTTGTATTGTCCCACTAAAAATCTGAATCCAGTCTTTATTTTGGAAGAATAAAGCAATGTGTGTACATTTTGCAGATGGGATCCTAAATACCTACAAGACAAAGTGACAAGACACTTTCAGCAGAAGGTTGATTTTCTATGATTTCTCCTAAATCACACAGTAGTTGTAGAATCATTGAATTATTTAGGTAGGAAAGAACATTTAGGATCAATGAGACCAACCATTTACTGCCAAGTTCACTACCAGACCATGTCTCCAAATGCAACATCGACACCATATTTTAAATACCTCCAGGGATGGTGACTCAACACTTCCCTAGGCTGCCTGTTCCAATGTTGATTAGCCTTTCCTTCCTTAAAGAAATTTTCCCTAAACTTCCCCCAGCATATATTGAGACTTTTTTGTCTTATACTATTGCTTGTCACCCAAAAGAAGAAATTGACCATCACCTCCTTTCAGGTGGTTGTAGAGAGTAATAGGGTATTCCCTGAGCCTCCTTTTCTCCAGGCTAAAGACCCTCAACTCCCTCAGCTGCTCCTCATAAGAACTATGCTCCAGACCCTTCACCAGCTCCATTGCCCTTCTCTGCACTTGCTCCATGTCCTCAATGTCTTTCTTTTCATGAAGGGCCTAAACTTGAGCACAGAGTTTGAGACTCAGCCTCACCAGTGGTGAGTACAGAGTACCCTGTGGTGGGTACATTAGGTCCCTTTCCTAATCCTGCTGGCCACACTAATTCTAATACAAATAGTTAATTAAAATTTGCCTGACTACAACAAACTCTTATTCTAGAGAAATATCCCAGGCTGGCTCCTGGTGAGCCAGTGCACTGAACAGCACAGGGCAGTGCTGGACAAGGATAGATCGAAACAATAGAAAGCTTCTGAGGTGGATCTCCAGCATCTCTAGCCAAGCATTTCTAGAGCTCCAGTGTACATTTAGGCACTCAGAAGACAAAAACTGAAGCAAAAATAAAGCAAAAGAAAGCAACCAGTTTCATGCCCAAAAGAGTTCATGATCTCCTAAAATGTCAATTATTTTAACAGCAAGACTCTTGGTGGATACAGGAGAGATGTAATCTGTTCAGTATCTTAAGAAATCTCTGCAATACGTCTAAGAAATGTCACAGAAGAAAATAGTCACTTTTAAGGAAATTAAGCCTTAATCTGAAATTTTCTGGTTTTGCTTGCTTTTTGTTGTTTTGTTTAATAAACTTTGATGCCAGAAGAAGCTGAACAAATAGTGATGGACTTATATGTTAAAGGAGCAGCCTGGATGCTCTCAATATAATGTGCATGCCAGGAATATTGTCAGGCCTCCAATGACAGAGGCTTTGATTCAGGGCATTTACAACCCAAATAACAGGGGACCTGTGTCATTTAACAACTTAAAAGGATTGGTGTTGAACTGCTATGTACAAGCAAATGAAGAAGCTGATAAAATTTCAGTCAGGTGACAAAACTCAGGAAACATCTGTCAGATTGAAAAAATTAAAATACATTGCTTGCTTTTTATCCCACTTGTGTTTTTTCTTTTTAGTCAAAACCTCTGAGTGGTCAACTTAAAAGTTTAAAGTAAAATAAAGAAAAGGAGAAAATTATTTTATTTATATATTGCATTTTAGCTTTTCTGTAGTTTTTTTTTTAATTGAACATTGACATTTTCAATAAAAATCTTTGTTTCAGTAGAAACATATTTTCCTACTCATCGTCCTGTGTGAATGTCACCAGCAGGCCTGAAGCCTGTGTATGTATTCATTAGCCAAAGGTGAAGCTAGGCTGGCTGCTGCTAACACAGTGCTTCTAATTCTAGCATATTGCCTATTGCTTTCTCTGTTTCTGATGCATGAACTGGACATCTCAGCTAGCACAGTGCTACAGGAGCTGTTCTGGCTACCTTGCCAGACCCCTTCTGATTTTGCTTTGTCACTGTGCCCTTATATTCCTTGTCCTCATCTCTCCCAGAGCAAAGCTTCTTGAAGAGCTGGAGAGGAACATAGCCTAAAGCTCCTCGTGAAGCAAAGAGGGGCATGGCCATGGACTGGGGTGCCATGCATAGACTTGCAACTTTTCTGTTGGCCATTTTATATAAAGATTTTCACAAAGAATTAGATAAGCCTGCAGTTGTATTTAGCATTGAATAAAAACAGCTTTTATAATTCCACTGTACACCTTACTTCATTTTTCAAGGAAACCTTTAACTGTAGGATGAACTTAAGAAACTGCTACTGGGAAATTAAATTATTTTTTCACCAGCTGAAATCTGCACCTTCATTGTATTAGCAATGATTTGTGATAAAAGAGGAAATCTGCATGTAGCACCTCTTAAAATAATCAAGAAATAGGGTTTGAAGAAACATTAATGTTGTTAGATTAAGATATGAAAACTCCTTGTTTCCTCTTCTTAATTATTTCCTTCTCATCGAAGCCAAAATAATGAATAAAATGAGCATTCATTTTAACATTGCTAATAAATGCTTCAAATTTTAATTTTCAAATTTTCTATGATAAATGTAATTGTATTTTTAAAATAAGAAAATTAAGCGAACACAAGTGTATAAGAACAGTTTTGATAACAAAATGAAAGATTTCGTATAACCCAAGACTGAACTGGGCAAGGAAGGGGATTCTCTTTTGTTTGTTCTGACAGGAAAATATACTCACGTCACTCCATTCACAAGTTGGATACTGTACAGAATCCATGTCTCCCTTTTTCTGCTTAGGATTTTGTGCTGGGACTGGTCTCTCCACTAGAGATTTGGATTCCCAGGATTTTGTGCTGGAACTGGTCTCTCCACTGGAGATTTGGATTCCTCATGAGTTCTATGAACTGTGTGAGTGACTGTACAAGTGTCAGTACTGGAGTAGGGTTTGAGGCCAAATTTGCCATCCCTCTGCATTGCTTGTTTACATAAACTCCTTCAGTTCAGTTGTGGAGCAATCCAGATAGCACTCCTGGCAGGCTGCTGGACTTCCACCAGTCCCATTCTCCTGCCCACACTTCTGTTTCTGGGACTGTCAGTGATTTGGTGCAGACATGGTTGCAGTGTTTAGGTATCTCTGTAAGAAAGCGTTCATAAAACTTCTCTATGCACTTTTAACTTTCTTGGGGGGAGGGGGGGTGCTGTGCAGACAAGATGCAGATTGTGGGATTATGGGGCATGTTTTCATAGATATGGTGGTTTTAATCCTAGATAATCCTAGATTAAAAGTGAAAAGGAGCAGTATAGGCTCTGCTTTACTAACAAGAATACAAAATGTGAGTTGCTTGGTGGCCATCAGTTGGCATGGTTGGAGTGGGTCCTGGAAGAGTAAAGAAAACAGAAATCCTTCCCTAGTCTGTTACCAGCTTTCACTCCCCTTCTGCCATTTTCCTAGCCAGGGGCCTGAGTTTCATAAGCTGTTCTCTGTTAAAGCTTAGAGCAACAATCTCTCTGGTTGCTAGCACTAAGGTAGAAATCGTGCCATGGTATCTTCATGGCTACTGTTAACTGTAGAAGATGGGTCAAAATTGTTCATGAAATATAATCAGGCTTCCTCTATTTATTATGCTTCTATATCCTAGAGGCTGGAGCACCCCATGACTGTTGAATGCACAATAACATCTCAGCTAAGGCTGTCAGGGTATTACCATTCTGAATGAATTTCAGCAGCCATCCAAAGTCTATATGCAGAGTAAGGAAAACGGCTTCCAAACTGGACTGATTTAACCATGAACTAATTGGATCTTTAACTTGGTAAAGAAGGAAACTTGTACAGCTTCAGATACTAACTTGCATTTGGATATAAAAATGGTTCCACAGTGAAGTAAAAGAACTTAGAACTAATTAAAGAGAGTGATGCTGAGAAAAAAAAAAAGCTTGATTTAAAAAAAAAATATTGTTTTAAACAGAGACCAATATAATTGGTAAAACTGGATGCATTGTATTCTTTTTGATAATAGAAAGAAACCAGCACAGGGAAAAAGCTTTCATGGTAATTTGTGAAAACATGTGGGTTTCTTTTAAATCTTTTAAAATCTTCTCTTTAAAGCTGCTCCTTAGAGCAAACACTCATTTCTGAAAATAAAACAAAGCAACCAAGCAAACAAAAAAAGACAAGAAAAAAGACCAGAGATGGGTTCATAATGTTTTTGTTTTCAGTGGAGCCTAGACCTGCATAGCTACTTTTTAACAGTATCAGAGTAAACAATTAACACATTAAATAATTTTAGTATGCATTTGGAGCTAGAACAGTTCTGTGCTGCTTAGATGAGTTCAGCCATGAACTGAACTTTTTCAACAGTCATTGGAAAATAAATGGCTACAGTTCAGCTTTTGTTCTATGATAGAGAATAAACTGGAGAATGAAAATCCCTTTTTTTTTTTTTTTTCTTCTCTCTGATAGGTATTTTGCATGTTTGGTATGAGCTTTAGTGGTGTAGGAAGAATGCTGCAAGTCCCTCCAAAATTCCTTCTTTGTAGATGCTGGATAGTCATGTAGTAATTTACCTTTGGAAAGCATAATGATAGCTGGAGCAAAGCAGCAAGATGTGACTCCTGTTCACATTCTGTTTTGTGTCCTTGCTCTAGAAAGACTTAGCTGCAGTGGGCTTTTCTCCTACACCTGCAGCAGCTCTGGGAGGCAAGCTAATGCAGTAGGATGGCAGCCAAAGAGGCTTTAGCTCCGTTCATCTTCTCTGCTACCAGAGAACAGGGCATATAGACATTAATATACTCCAGTCTTGTCAGGCAGTTGTGGAACAGAGCTTGTTAGGCCTTGATGTGTCTTTTATGGTCACATTGCACAGCCACTACTGAAATCTGGGCTTATAAAATTGAATATCCTTGCATGAACCTTTTTAAAGACTTGTGTAATTTCTATTCTATTCTATTCTATTCTATTCTATTCTATTCTATTCTATTCTATTCTATTCTATTCTATTCTATTCTATTCTATTCCAATGTTATCCTATCCTATCCCATCCTATCATTTTTTACACCATGGCAATCAGTGGTGTCTATTGCTTATTTTACTGTAACATTTTTCCTTCACAGAACAAAAAGAGACATATTCATTCCCTGACCTCCCTCAGAATTTCTCCTTGTGAAAAAATGAAAGGAATAGAAAAACCTGCCCAAGATAGTCTCACTAAGACTGTAAGAACCCAAGATATGACTGAGCTCACAAATTCATCTTGTGAGAGACTTCAGGTAGTCTTGACACATGGATGAAGGTATATTTGATAACAGCAACAACAGCCATTAAAGTATGTTATAAAGTATATTATAACATGATCTAGTATTATTTTTAATTTGGAAGGTAGTCAAACTGCTTCTGTGAAGCCAATTTTTCTCCCCTTCCCTTTGCACTGCACTAATAAAACCACCAAATGTGTATGTTGATTTGGGGTGGATTTTTTTTTGTTGTTTGTATGGGGATTTTATTTTTTGTGTTTCTAGAAGAAACCTTCCTACAGAAACTTCTGAAGGACTAATTCTCCCTTGAAGCCAAGCATTTGAAACCAATGTCACAATATCATGTAAGCCTAACAGGTGAGCCAACGCTTCTAAGCCCTGGGTCTTTTAAGAAAAGCTTCTTCTTCAGTGTTTGAGTCACTGGTGAATAGCTCACTGCAGCTCTGTTTATATAGACATATGGTGAGAAGAACACTAATACAGTTGTCTGTGCACAACTGTAACAAACAATCTGCTTATTGTGTATTTTTTAGGCAACACTTCATGCTGTCTAACAGGTGGCCCAAAGTTACAATAGGCACACTGTCGGGGTAGAACAAACCCCATTTACACAAGAGCCTTGACTGGAGATAGTGACTAAGACAGCCTGAAAAATCAACCTTAGAACATGATTGTTTAAAACACTGTAAATGCCACGAGCCTCCAATGAATATGAGCCCTGCCTTTTATGTCCTCCTGTTGCCCTCAATCTATCTCAAGGCCAGTAGAGTTAATTCCTTCCAATGGATGAATGTCAAGCAACATTTAAAAATCCCTCACATATTATAAGTCTCAAGTTTATGTATATAATGCAGTATCATGGTGCATTATGTATCATAATGATTTATGTAAAAATTGAAGTTATTTTCATTTTAACTTGTATGCGGGTTTTCAGTTTGTTAGGAGCATGGTTTCACCTGTAATCTGAGTTTGTAAATGTTGTACACTACACCTGTTTCAGACCATATTGAGGCACAAGGTTTGTCCATGTTCACTGCAAAGGAGATTAGGTAAATGATTCAGCTTTTTCTCTAAAGATATACTTGTATTACAGTGCTCATTTCATTCTCTTTTGTGATATTTTCCCCAGAAATTTCCTCCCCATTCACTGTTTTTAGTTGCTAAAATTTTCTTCTTTGGATGTGCAGTCCTGGAACATTATAATTTCACTAGTTCTGGAGGAATTTGATGTTTATGGCTGTGGTTTTTCTTCTTTTTAAAATATATTATTTTTATTTTTTATTCTATAGAATTTCCATGGTGAAGAGAGATATTGTCAGGACAGGATTTCTTTGAAATTTCTTTAGCTCTGGTTTTGACAGCTCAATTCAGCTGTCATTGCTTTTATAGAATTGGGTCAAGTCTCGAGAAAATCACGAATGGAAGTGGGATGGTAAATGGACAGTCCTATCAACCTGTGAAGCTGACACAAATATCTGCATAGTAAAGTGGGCAGTAATTTATGCAACATGCAGAAAAGTACCAATATTCCCAGACTTTGTTATATTTCAATTAGCCTAGGTTATATGTATATTGCAAGAAAATCTTCTAGAGTGTCCCAGCAGCCCATGATGAGGCATAGGCACCCCTAGAAGGGAATTCACCTCTACCAAGGCATGCCATCTCTCCTTTGATAGAAAAAAGTTCCAAGTTGTTTAATGCCTAACTTCTAGTGGCTGCAGTAAGATGAGACCAATGCCCGCCATTTCAAATGAATGTCTGAAAACAATAAGCTTTTTTTGGCCAGTGGGACTAGTAAAGGGATTATTCCCCTGTACTTGCCAGTCGTTACACTTCACCTGAAATCCTGGGTTGAGTTTTGAGCCCCTCAGTACAAGAAGGACACTGAGGGTCTGGAGTGTGTCCAGAGAAGGGCAGGGAGCTGGGGAAGGGTCTGGGGCACAAGTCTGATGAGGAGCGGCTGAGGGAGCCAGGCGTGTTTAGCCTGGAGAAAAGGAGGCTCAGAGGAGGCCTTATCATTCTTTACAACTGCCTGAAAGGAGGCTGTAGCCTGGTGGGGTTCAGGCTCTTCTCCCGGGTAGCAAGTAATAGGACAAGAAGAAACAGTCTCAGCATGTGTCAACGGAGATTTAGATTGGATATTAGGAAAAATTTATTCATGGAAAGGGTTTTCAAGCACTGGGAAAGGCTACCCAGGGAAATGGTTGTCACCATCCCTGGACTTAGTTAAGAGATGTGTAGATGTGGCACTTGGAGACATGGTTTATTGGTGAATTTGGCAATGATAGGTTAATAGTTGGACTTGATGATGTTAAAACTTCTTTCTTCCCTAAGTGATTCTGTAAGCATATTTGTGAGATGATGTCGTCCCTCAAAAAGTGTTTTCCTTCAATTCTGCAAAGAGTTGAGTGCTTTCTGAATTGCTTGAGTTCAGCAAGACTTGCATGATTTTTATTTGAAGGAATGAAGCGTCTTGATAACTTGGATCAAGAATTATTCAATCAAGATTTTGATAAGTTTCACTCTTCTGGTGAGATACTGGCTTTCATTTTATGATGATCAGTTTCAAAGGTTACTTGCTGGAAGTATTCCCATTCTTCTTTTTTTTTTTTCCTTCAGCTTCTTCATCCCACTCCCATCCCTTTTGCAAAATGTGGGAGAATTTTGATGTACACCCAGGTTTTCTTATCAGACAATATCTGGATGTGATTACATAGAGCCTGAACCAAACCTCACAAAATCAGTGGAAAAATTCCAGTGGTTTCAGAGGTATTTGAGTGAAGCTGCTACTATGCTAATTCATGAGGATACCTTGCTTAATTTAAAAGAAGAGTTACCTTAGGCATCCTGTCTGGAGCACTTCAAATAATTTGCTGGGAAAGTCTGAAGGAACCTAACTTTATTGAACAGTATTGTACACATGCACATCTTGCAGAGTTGAGGCACAGAGCAAGCTAAAACTTCCTTAATGATCAGTCTTAAAGACTATACATAATTTAGGAATATAATTCTGCAGTCAAACCCATGGGACAAGACTTCATTTGCTTTCTTATACTGACTCAATTTTTTGAGAGGTTCACCATAAAGGATGTCTGAGATGGTGGATTGAAATGAAAAACAAAACCATAAAAAGGAATATTCTCACATTAAGTGTTTGTGTTTGTATACTTGGATGACTGAAAAAGTACATTTCCTGGAATCTGGACAGGTTTTCTAAACACCACTATGGTTGCATGGAATAAGATCTAAAGTTCATCAAGTCCAGGATTCTGTTTTTGGCTAAGGCCAATATCAGATAAAGATAGAAAGACTCTCTGCCCCAATAGTATGTCTTTTTCCAGCCTCTAGCAGGTTAAGATTGTCTTCCAAATCTGAAATTAAATGGCTCCTCCAGTAGGTAGGTAGAAAGGTAGATAGGTAGATAGATGGGTAGATAGATAGATAGATAGATAGATAGATAGATAGATAGATAGATAGATAGATAGATAGATTCTTCTGGTTGCTACTGATCTCTAATGCATAAAATATTCTTCTTTTATTTCCTTACATCATGAAAGAGAACAAAATAAATGCATGTAAATATCAATCCTTATTCCATTCTTGTTGGTTGTATCTATTCTAGTGAACTTATAGATGCCAGAGCCATTAGAGAAGCTAAGTAATTTATTCTGACAAACATCCCCTGGCACAACTTTGATCAAGGCTAATCAACAGTCAACTCCTAGGTAAAGTTCATGAGTCTGAACAGGCCAGGGGCCTCTCCCAAAATATTGTTTGGATGTGGCTATCTTGTTCCAGACATTAAAAAAGTTTAATGTCATAATCCTGACCAGACCACACCAGTTGGCCTCTGGGCCAAGGAATGAGCCTTGCCAAGGTTTAACTTATCAGTAGGGATGTTCCCAGTCATTTCCTGCATCAGCATGTGCTGTAATCTGAGTTTGTATGATCTGAAAAAATGTTTCCTTGGCTTCAGAGTATAACTATTACAAGAATCACAACTGAGGGTTTTGAGTTTTTTTTATTTCTCCTGATGCCATTATAACATTTTTTTTTCCTTTCAGGAGCAGTAAAAATATAATCATGGCAAGAAGATGAGGAGTTTATTTAGGACAGTTGATACAAATTTTCATATTTTCAGTTGACAAAAAAGGGTACTTTCCCTTGTAATGATCTGTTTAATGTGATCTAATAATCTGGGTCTAACAGTATCTTTTACGCAGAGTTATTTTTAAACTGATTTAGACCTCAATCCAGCATTTAAAAATTAATTTCTCTAATACCAGCAACTTCCAACGATTAAATGAGAAAAAGGAATGTGCTTTTCAGTATGGCCTCATGCATTTCAGTGGAGGGGGCAAGACTGCAACGCTGATGGATCTCCACAGGTGACTCTTCCAGCCTTTGCCTTTGCAAAAGATATTTAGCTCTGGTGCCTCTACAATGGTGCCTGATACACAAAGGGGATGAGAGAAGTGAGCAGGGAGAAAGCAGAGCTTTTGAATAGGTCTGTGTGGGACATCAAACGTTGTATATGCTTACAAGTGGTAATTTTAATGAGTGCCATGTGGTTTTGGTACCTTGCAAAATGCCACCTTTCCTTTTGTAATTGCAAGTGACAAAACCCATGGGTTTATCAGCTAACCAAAGAAGAGGAGAATGCAGACATGCAGCAGAACTGGAGGCATCCTGTGAAAGATACCAAAGTGATGTCAACCAACATATTGAACAGTTTCCCAGTAGAACAAACAGGATTTCAGTTTCTGTATCGTTGGATAAACAAAAATTTGAAGTCAATGTGACACTGAATGCCTTTGAGATTGCCTTGAATTTACACCTTACTTGAACTTAGAGTTTAAATGCTTGGTAAACTCAAGTAAATACCGAGGTGCCCTGTTATCCACTGGAGAGAAGCAGATGCCTTTCAAGCCTTCCAAAAGAGAATGTCTGCGTGCTTTTTTATTAACTTCTAGAGCATCACATTCAGATAACAATGGTGAGTTCTGGTCCTTAGTGAATACTGTTCTGTGCTCTGTTAAATCACTTCAGCCTCTTACCACTGAAAAGAGAATAAATGGAAACAGAAATAAAACTCTTCTTCCTTTCAGTCCTGCTGTAATTTCTGACAGCTGCATAAGGCAGCTGTTATTGGGAGGGAGAATTAATGCTAAACTCAAAAACTTCAGATGGTGTAAGCTCAATGTCTTTGCCATATGTTTGAGGAAGACTGATGCACCTGAGGCACTTCTGAGTGCAGGCATCTGCTTTACAGTATGTTACATTCATAATAGCTCAGTCTAGCAGAGGTCACAAGCTCCTCAATTTCTGCTACTGCCCTAGGGCTGTAATTTTTAAAGTTCTTCAACTAAATTTCTTTTAAATGTGACACCATAAGGCCTTCTATAAACATCTCTGTGTGTCTGTATGTGTATGTATACATATATATCTACATGTATGTATACTTACTTAATCTCCTATTTACAAATTCTAAAATAGAGCTAAAATAACTTTTATTCCAAAAGAATAATTATAAATCATTCTGTGAATTAAGGAAAGCCAGTGTCAGCAGTTACCATCCTGTCTTCCCTGGAGGGGATTCTCTGTCTTTAAGAATGAACTGAGGTGCAATAAAGCCAGCATTTTCTTTCTGCAGGATGGATAGTTTCCTTTTATAGGTTTACACTAGCACCTCATGTCCTTAAAATAAATGTTGCATTTTAAAATGCATGCTTTAATTTAGCTTCTGGAAAATGTTTTATTGCCTGTACATGGGAAATCAAAGTAATTTTTGAAGTTCTGTACAATATATCACTCTGTAGGAGGAAGTCTCAATCTTGGTATCTCTCTTCTTTTAGTGTAATTGAAAAATACCTACATTTTTTTCCTCACTTCTCAGCCTTTCCTATAATTTATAAAGCTGGAATATTGCCCCAGTGTCTTCAAGACTATGTCATCTTCCCTAATCAGACAGAAATTTTGAAAGACAAATTAGGAGGTGTAACCTATACTTTGTGGAGAGATGGATGTAGCAGGATGGGTCTTGTGCCTTTGCAGTGGCTCCATCCCTCCATTTGCTAGACTACCAGTGTCTTCAGAAAGAAATATACAACAACAATATTAACCACATTAGTCACAAGTAACTTACATATGGAACAAGGTTAAGTGTGTTCTTGGGTGGGGGTTTGAAGGCATCTGCACAGCTATTGTGTGTACCACACAGGAGTGTGCTCTGTAGTGGCTAATCCTACTGGACCCTACTGGTAGCTACTGGACTTCCCTGTCCTTCCCAAGGGTCAGCCCAGTTCAGAGTTACTGTGTCTACCTCAAGTGGCTTTTGCAAGGGCAGAGTCTACCTATCTTCCATCAATTGTTCCTACTCATTTTATGGGGGGAATGCCATTATTCTTTTCCATTTTTGATACAACACCATCAAGCTGTGTTTTGCTCTGCCTGTTTTCCTTCAAGTATTTTTCTCTCTCTGCATATTCTGATACATCTTGGGGTATGGTGGGGTTATTTTTATTTGTTTAGTTGGTTTGGGTTTTGTGGTGTGGGATTTTTTGAATGTGCATGTGTTTTTTTTTTATTGTTTTACTAGTTTTGTCACTTAATATTTTGATACTTTTATTTTTCTTTTCCTTCCTTATTTCTCTGCCTCTTATTTTTTCTCCCCATCCTGTTTCCTACTTTACATTCCTTGCTCCCTTTCCATATATTTTTCCTATATCTTTGCTCTAAAAAGGCCACCTAAGGTTGTCCTGCTGTGGTACAGCCTCCCTGGCTTACCTTGGAGTGAAACAATATTTTCCCTGTGCTCTGAGGTCTGTGGTTCAAACACTCTCTCTTTTGCCTACCTAATGGGGTGAGAACCAACTCTATCCATAGCAGACTATTTTTCCCTTGAGTATTATGCTTCTGTGTGATCTTCTGAGAAGTCTAACACTAGATGTTGTCTAAGAGAATGATAGCATTTATTAAAAATGGTCTAAAAGGCAGAAATCATTAACCACGGAAACATGCTATAAAAATGAAACACACAGAAAAAGGCTCTTTTAAGATGCTGTTTGTAGTCCTGGAAATGTGGTTACTGAAAAAGATGATATAAGTCATGGAAACACCCATTCTTAGAAATCACAGCTGGCCTTCTACCTCAGGAGCTGACAGAGCTAGAAAGTGCCCAAGAACAACTTCCCAGATCCTTGCCCTTCAACTGTTTCTTTCTCCCTCCTATTTTTCTGGGCTCACCATTCCTAACTTATACTCTTCAATAATGTATATCCTCTTTTAGCATCTCGAAGTTTTATAGCCACTTCATTAATTTCTTGATTTCTTTAATATCTGATTTCAGGCAGAAACTGTTCCTGCCTTTGAGTAGGAGGGGTAACCCTGGCTGTGTGCACAGACTAGGGAAAGAGCAGCTTCAGAGCAGTGCTGTGGAAAGGGACCTGGGTGTCCTGGTCACTGGCAAGTTGAACATGAGCCAGCAGTGCCCTGGCAGCCAGGAGGGACATCCCTGTCCTGGGGACATCAGGCACAGCATCACCAGCCAGGCAAGGGAGGGATTGTCCTGCTCTGCTCTGCTCTGCTCTGGGGCAGCCTCACCTCGAGTGCTGGGGCAGTTTTGGGGGCCACAATGTAAGAAAGGCTTTAAACTATTGCAGAGTGTCCAAGGGAGGGCAACAGAGATGGGGAAGGGCCCTGAGGGGAAGCCTGTGAGGAGTGGCTGAGGGCACTTGGTCTGTTCAGCCTGGAGGAGACTGAGGGGAGATCCCACTGCAGGTACAACTTCCCTGCGAGGGGAAGAGAGGGACGGGCACTGATCTCTGCTTTGTGGTGGCAGGGACAGGACCTGAGGGAACGGCCTGAAGCTGAATCGGGGGAAGTTTAGGTTAGATATTAGGAAATGATTTTTCACCCAGAGGGTGGTTGGGCACTGGAACAGGCTCCCCAGGGAAGTGGTCACAGAGTTCAAGAATTGTTTGGACAATGACCTCAGATACACGGTGTGACTCTTGCGGTGTCCTGTACAGGGCTAGAAGCTGGGCTTGATCCTGATGGGTTACCACAAACTCCCCATATCCTATGACTCTAACTAGGTGTTACTAACCAACATTTCTTTTTTGCACCCAGCGCTGCAGTGGTTGTTTTAGTGGCTCTACACATCCCAGCACCAGCTGCATTTTGAATGCTTTGTGTGTTATCTGATTGTTGGACACCTTGTGATCCTTTACAATCACAGGTACTTTATCAATAACATAGCAGTCATGTACAGGAGTACACAGCAGTACACAGGAGCAAAACATAGGAAGTATTCCAGAAACGGAAATTTAGTAGCAAGGCATCCATTTTTCATTCATGTGGGAAAGGTAAAATTTGTAACCTGTGTGTAAGAGGCTGAATTAATATTTTTTTTTATTTTAATGTTGAACAGTCTCCTCTTTCCCCCATCTTTTTCAAAACATGGACTAGATTCCACCCCCCCCACTCTTTTTGTTTTTTTTTTTTAAATACCTTGATAGACTACTCGTAATCTACCACTAATCCTTTCTCCTCAGTACACACATAAAGAAATAAAAGATGCCAGTTTGTGGCTTAGCTGCATTCAGGAAAACTTCCGTATTGCTGCCAAGAACTGCCATCTGCCACCTACAAGCGCAGGTGCCAGGGAGTCTCCTCTGTGCACAAAGCATAATAATATAACACAAAGGACCAATGTGCACTAATAATTGCTAAACACACAGAAAGAGGGGCCAGAACATTTTTATGAAAGTTTACTTAGTCTGTGGAGATTTGCATACAGATGGCTAGGTCAGGGTGCTGTGTATGCCGCCTGGGCCACTGTGGGGTAGGGCTGCCTTCAAGCAGCCTTTATAAGCACACACGGCTTTTACTATAGCATAGTGTTGTGGAGAGACCTCATTCTGCACACACTGAATAGTCATTCAAGTAGCTTGCTTTGAAATGAGAAAAGACCTTGGATGGGGGGAAAAAAAGCAAATTCTTTTCTTTGTGAGACAGAGGAGGAGTGTTGGGAAAGAGGCCAGAGGACTTAAAGAATGTGGGTTAGCAACCAGGAATTAGAGGAAAGTTTCTGTGGAGACACACAATTAGATATGTGGCATTCACCCCTCTCCTTCTAGTGGGCAACAAGAGCAAGCACATTTCAAAGGGTTCATCATCTGCATGAAACAAGGATAGGGGGAAGAAAAAGCACCCTAATTTTTAAAGTATAAAGCAAAGTGTAACTGTCTTAAAATAAAACAAACCCAAAGGTTAAGCAGCAAGAAATTTCCCTTCGACTAAGAGCATGAAGACACAAACCCTGAATTTAGTGCATTTCTTTCATGTATGTGTGAATCTGAAGCTGTACATATGTATGCCTACATATACATGGGGGTGCCTTCTGATATATTTAGATATTTTAAATTTGAAATCATTGCTATAAGAATTAGTTTGTCACAAATTGATGGAACACTGTTTTTTCTTTCTCTAAAATATCCAGGACTTACTGACCACAAAATCCAGAAAGATGCTACCTTGTGTAGAATGCTTATGGCAGGTGTCAATATTTAGTTAGCAGCATAGTAGGTACCTTTACAAACATTGTATGTGAATAGAGGGTGATTTTCAAAGGTGCTCATCTTTTATGGATTTTCAAGTATAACTAATTATCAATTTTGCCTTTAAAATAGTTCACTACCCTAGGTGTGTGGTTCAGTTTCTTTCTTGCTTTTTGCATCCTGATGATTTCATCACACCTGTGAATCAGTTCCTGATTCTGAAAGAAAAGAGAATTAGTTGCCTGGGCTGTCCACCGCTTCAGTGGAAAAAAAAAAACCCTAAATCTATTAATTTTCTTTCTGTTCCTTACCAGAGGTTCTTGAAAAAAACCCCCGTAAACTATTGCACATGCTATATTTCTTCATATACTTAATTTTTATAGGTCATTTTGGAAACTAGTAATATAGCTTCAAAAAAGATACTGCAATTAGATCAGTGTGTCTGGAGGTGAAAATCACAATCTTACATTTTCAAAACTCTGTATAAATTGATGACATAGAATTTAACTACTTTGCAATCATGGATTCAAAAACCTTGCAAAACCTCTGTGAGGTAAAAATATAAAAACATGCTTTAGAGGAAAAGAGCAAGAGATAGGCTTGCCCAAGGTCACAGAGGAAGTCTAAGAGAGGTAAGAATTGAATCCTAGTCCCCAGAGTACCAAGGCAATTCTGTATCCATTATCATTCATCCTACTTTGAGAGTGCTAATTGATTTTGACTGCTTAGCATGAGCTCTTTAAAGGGGCCTGATTTTCAGGGCTGTTTGTCTCCTGCAGAATGTGGGGCTGAGGACTGGGGCACGATGAAAAGGGCAGCAGCAGAGAGGCTTTTCCAGAGTTTTGATTACTGCAGGGGTGGGTGCTTCCTCCCTGCCTCCCCTTTTGCTCCGCCTGTGGCTGCAAAGTTTCCTTCAGCCTTTGCTCTGCACCAGCTTCTCGGGGCACAGGCCAGCTTGGGGTGCTCATTGCCCCTGCTGTGCTTTCAGTAGCCTGAGATTTGCAGTTCTCCCTTAGAACTGGTTCTGCCACAAACAGTGCTTCCCGTAGGCTTGCAGAAGTTAACTGTAATCATACGTGAACCGTGGAAACTGTAATCATATGTGAACTGCAGGGAGAGAGATTTTTCTGTCCCATACACGTCATCTCAGATTTTGTATGTCATGCCAAGGATTCTCAGAGTCTATGCCTGGTTACTGTGTTAGCATGTCCATCCTTTGGCATAAATAAATCATCTGTTATTTACATAAAATTGCAGCCTTAAAAGGCAAAATAAACCTCAAATATTTGTGCAGTAAACCCACCAATACTTTAATTTTCTTATTTGCCCAGTGTAAGATTTTCATTTGACCTGCACTCTTGACATTGTGCTTTCTTAAGGCATTGTGGCTGCACAGCAAATCATATTGTCCTTTCCCAAAGCAAACCTCCACCTCTTCCCTCAGCACAGGAATTCCCCTTTCATGACACTTCATGTACAATTAGGGTGTAGAGGTAGATCCAGCAGACAGAGAGCAACCAAGTGGGAGGTCTCCAATAACTCAGCAGCAGTCTGCAGCTGCTCACCAGGTATGTTCTAGCAGCTGATTCAGGAGTCTAGCATAGTGGATGCCAAGCTGGAGCCTTAGTTACACATTTAACTTGATCTTTTCTTTGAAGATGTTTTTCCTTTTTGTAATATAAATCCTGCATAGAACAAGGATGAGTACAAAAGCAGAGATCTTTTTGAGAGTCATATACTTAAGTGCCAGCATGACTATGGTAGAGCACAATAGTATCTCTTTTCTCAAATGTAGGATTTATAATGCATTTCATAAGCCTTCAGGGCAAATTAGGAAAAAAATAATAAGTTAGCAATGGATAGAATCCAGTTTCCTAAACACCAAACACTGCAAAATTTCCATATAAATTATCCCTTCAGGAGCTGAGTTTTGCTTTGAATACCTTCTTGGTCTATGAGGTCTGAAATTATGCCAGTCTGAGGGAGTTCCAGATATTTTCCATAAAGTTTGCTTTCCAAAATCTTTGAAAGCAATCACAGAATGTCCAAGAATGTCCTAACCACTGTCCTTCTGAGCAGGAGGACAGTGGTTAGGAGGACTGTCCAGGAGGACTGTCCTCCTGGTTGTTTCCCCATAGTGGTAGGTCTGAGTTAGTTTGGTCCCCTGCAATTACTTTAGCAAGTGTCAGAGAGCTAATGTGGAAATTATTTTAAAGCAAATGTTTATTACAAGTAATTAAAAACCATAAAAATTTTAAGACTCAGCTCCCCAAGAAGTTTTATGTCATTGGTAAAATCCAGGATCATTAGCTAAACTTTGAGACTTAGAGCTCAGGAATTAAATTGCTGAAATTGAAATGAAATTAAGTGAAAGCTCCTCTTCAATGCCTTTAAGTGAAACCTTGACCTCACTCAAATCAATAAGGTGGCCACTGACAGCTGCAGAATCAGAATTTCTACTTCTGTGCTCCGTTCTCTTTTTCTAAAGCTGAAATAACATAACTTTCTTACTTCAGGACAGATGCATTCACATTTACGAGACACTTCTATACAGCTCTGAGCTTGCTTTCCTATCTTTGGAAAAATGCCTGCTATCTCTTTTGGTTTAATGCAGAAAGGCTACACTGCTTCTTAGTGTGTATATACACTTCCCTGTGCAGAGCATGTTTTGATGTAATCTGTTGATGCTGAATATATTAAAATCCTACCAATTGTAAAACCAAATTTTCTTTGAGATGACTTGTGCTGAGTTCACAATATATTTTAGAATTCGTGAATAGATATTTGAAGTATGGTTGCCTGCTTCTTAAAACGCAGCTAGTATGAATGTTTAACAAAGACAGAAGAAAGCTCTATTTCTCTCACTTTTCTTAGAATCTAAGGAAACTGTATTACAGATAAATAATTTTCTTGAACAAATTATAGGACATATCTAAAAAGCATTTAATATCTGAGTCCAGATTTATTACATTTTCACTTCTCTATTCCATAACTTGCCTCCAGACTTCCATTTTGATCTATAACCATTGTCTCAAAGAGAGATTACTTGAGAAATGCCAATTTGAAATAGATTCTTATAATAAATTGGCCCCTCCAACTATAAAGGTATTTTTCTGGAAGATCTTTCTAATAAGAAATCTTTAAAAAGTACCCCACACATGACAAAAAATAGGCACTAATTTTGTGAGAGCATGTGTAGGTCTGAAACAATTGGTTGGAACAATAGATCAGTCTTTTGAACTAAGTGTCCAGTCTGCCTCTAAATAACAAACACTTCTAAGTGGAAGGCTGGTATGTGGGGTTCTAACAGCGCAGTTTGAAGGATAATTTGAATGCATTATTACTCTCTGATAAATCATGCCCCTTTTCTGTTATAAAAAATTTATGCTCTGCTACTTTTAAGTTACCGATAGGACTTGGAAAACACCTTTCTCTCTTGCAATAGGTGAGCACAGATGCAGCTGTCTACAAAGTGTGCACACAATGTGTGAATTAACATCTTGGAGATATGAGGGTACAGTCCTTGTCTGACTTGGGCAGATGTTCTTGTCAACTGTCTTAAAAATATATAACTGAGTTTATCAACCAAGCAATAAAAGCGGGTTAAATTTATTTGGATTTTTGATATTTTCATGTCAAAGGGCTGATTTTTAATTAGAAAGACAAGGATCCAGAGTCAACTCCCTTGGACCTAGACGTTTAACTGATAGACAGGGTTTTCTGAAGGAGAATGGGTCATTTGGAGATGTAAAGAGGATGAGGTTCTACATAGTTCATAGAAGGAATTTTCTGAGATTTCAGGATAGCAAGTTACCAAAAAACAAGAAAGCAGTGGAGGAAAGACTGCAGAGCTTCCAGTCTTTTCCTAAGTGGTATCTGTGTTTCTACATCTAAATCTCTTCCTCTTTTCCTGGCCAATTGTCCTAATTTGAAACAACTTCCAAGGAGGCAATTCAGTACTCAGAGGTAACTGACTATTATTTGAAATGCCTTCGTTTTACTAATTGTCCTTTGCTTTGGGAGTGAGGAGGACTGGAATTTATACTGGGGCAATTCCTTCATGTAATACAATTAAAGCAACTGTGAAGAGGCAGAGTAACATGGAAGGTTTTGGTGGCCAGAGGCATGTTGTTTATTGCCACACTTCTAAATCCATTTACCTAAATACAGACTGAGGTGCCTAAGTCTAGTAAGTGAATGTTTTAAATCTACCATCTCATTACCTCACAAGAGGAGTAGACCACAATGTGGGTCTGCCTCTAATACTTTGGAAGCAAAAAAGGACCACAGAAGTATGAATGACTGATATAGAAGAACACTCCATTCATTTGTAAAAATGCACCTCCTTAGTCCTTCTCATTCCTATTATGGCACCATATTTGCAATCAAAACAATGACTTAACTTTCTCTTATATTCAAAATACAGAGTGAAAATAGTAGGGGAAACCTAGTTTATTGATAAAATAAGCTATGTAGCTTTTTTTTTTTTTTTNATAGAGTTTTTTTTTTTTTTTTTTTTTTTTTTTTTTTTAAAGCTGAGACACAATTCTCAAAAGCCTTGAAGCAGCTTTTCCATTGACTGCAGTGGGCACTTGATCACCCGTTTATGTTATAAGAGGAATTAGAACCATCTTTAAGAAAACAATGTTTTCCCATAGTGGATGCACCTTCTCTTCTCAAATTACAAAGAGCTTGTCATGAATTATTTTTCTGCTTCATACAGACAAGGTCTACCTGCAAAGGTAACTAAAATAATAACCATGGAGATGCCAATTTTACGGTAATTAAAAAAAGAAAAAAAGCAACTTTTCTAATCAGCAAACCCTTTGATCTGGTTAACCCTAAAGGTCAAACTACCCTGACCCCATCAATGTTCTTGCTCGAACGTTGCCCCGCTTGGATCATTTCTTCCATTGTTTTATTCATCCCATATTAACTTCAAAACGAAGCTGCACTGTTCCTGTGTACCTAGCAAATCTTCCTGATCTTGCATTGAGGTGAAGGCCCATTGTTTCACACCAAATCAGTTACCATTGTGCTCATTCAGCAAAATCGTTCATTTCCCCAGCCTAATGACTATATCCTATTCGAGGCTGTAAGCATTTTGTCATTCTGACCCCAAAGGCTATTTAAACTCTTTGATCTTACCTGTTATTGCCCCACTCTTCAGCTGCTGAGCTGACAAAATAGGCACTGTTTTAGCTATGAGCATAAGTGACTGTATTGCCATTTGAAAGGCATATGTGTGAATAGAAGAGTATGAATGTGCCTCAAATCCTCAATTTTACAGCAATGTGTGCAACTTGTGGAGAGCTGGGTTTTTCAAACCTGCTGTGTGTTGGCCCCTGCTAAGAGGTTGCTGTTTCCCGTTGATGTCAATGAGAGTTTTAGCTTTCATTTCAGTGGGAGCAAAACTGAACCAAATCCTTCAGTGCTTTCAGAAATTACAGCCTCATTTTCATTGAGCGTTCATGCCTTTTAAGCAATGTTTTCCAGGGGGAAGAAGGATGAGATGGGCCAGAGACAGCATCCCCAGGAGCCTCCAGAAACTAGAGAATTTGAGGTGGAAGTGGGCAGCTCTGGGCTTCTCCTCTCTTCCCTTTGTAGCCTCCATAGGCTGGAGAAAGAGTGATTGCTTAGAGCAGATTTTTCTGGTGGTAGTGGATTAAAACAAGATAACAAGGACCTGTTGCTTGTAGCCCTTGGATGTAAAAGGTAGGAAAAAAGTGATAAAGGACAACTTAAATCTAATAGAAGATCCTCTCCTAAAGCCAAACACCTTTTCTCCTTCTAGCTGTTTTCTGTTTGGAAAAATTCTTCCTTTGTGGAAACATACCTTTTAGAAGTGGCATTATAGGAACTAAGCAGTACATTTCAGAATTGTCAAACACTTTTGGCTTTTAGAGCAGCAGAAATTGAGCCCAAAAAAAAGTCCCAATAAAGTGACAGATACATGCTTCTAGCCCCAGTCCTATTTTTGTTTTAATAGGACAGGATGATGTTAAAAAAATTAAATCCATGTTTTGGTCAGAAGAAGATTCAACTGCTAAATTTTATGTGTGTGAGGAACTGGAACATCTTGTCCAGATATCTAAAGTGCATGATTTGAAAAGTAATCAAGTAACATAAAGGAGCTGAAATTACAATTCCTGTGAAGCTCGTTGGTAGCTCATAAAAATTCATAAATTAATGTTGGCTCAATTTAAAATTAAATCTATATTTCCAGATAATAACTAATGCCACTGGAGAAAGGACAGCCTGAAATTATGAGCCCCCTTTTACAAATTATAATGCAGGTGTTCAAGGTTTGGGTTTTTTTTTCAGAAGAAATCTTCAGAAATTAGTAATATGAGCTATCCATCTGTTTTGGGATTTTGCAAGGTACTTTGTTTCCTGATTTGTGATCAAAAGTTATACTCACATACACTAACTTCCACAGGAGAGGGCTTTGCTCTGGTATTGCACTTTTGAAAGGGAAAGTTTTATAACAGATACAAATTGTAATAATAAGAAAAGGCTAATGTGACCTGTTCTTGCTAGACAGTTAAATAATTCATGGCTTTAATTAGTCCCTGAAAATATTACCAAAACTCTCAGTATAACCTACATTGCTGCTGTGACTAAGATGTCAAGAACTGGTAAACAAATCTATGTTTTATACTAAAACTTTCTTTAATTCATAGGTGTGTTTATAAGAAGTCATTAATTTATGCTGGGAGACCACACAGAAGGAACCAGAGGATTTATGACCTGAGGGTGGTCAATGTTCTGTTCAAAATACATTTTTAAAAGAGATCAATTTTTAAATCTTTAATATTTGTTGGCCAATAGCCCTGTACAACCATTTACCTTAAAGCTTGAATTAATAATAATGAGTTCAAGTCTTAACCCTTAGCTGTGTCTGCTAATAGTAAATCAGATAGGCTTAAATAAAAACTGCTACATGTTCTGCTTTATATGCTAAGTACCTCAGCAAGGAATAACAGCCTGAAATATAGGGGAACAGAATAATGCATGAAATGCCTGAGAACATGGAAGAACAAGTTTTTAAGTCATTTCAGTAAGAAAATAATGCAGTTACTGTTCACTAAAATTGTAAGTTCACTATGACTTTTGCTTCCATTGGGAAACATCAACTTGACATTAATTTCAAAGATCTTCTCAATGGCATTTGTCTACTGTTAGATACAGAAAGGGACATAAAGCTTGTTATTTGAAAGCTCATTTGGTACTATTTATTTTTTTCATAATGAATTATTATTGCAAATTCACATTTGCATTGTGGTATGCCTGCGTCCTCAGATACAAGTACAGGACCTACATCTGCTATATGACTTGGAAAACTGTAGATAAAAAGAACTTCTTTCCCCGAGTGCCTGTGCTTTGGTTTTGTCATTAATATCTTAGTAGTGTTTGACATTTTCAAACACAATAATTCATATACCAATGACTGAGAGAATTTAAAGTACCATTTGAATGTAAAAGGATGCTTCTAACAAATTTGTAGAGAGAAGGTGAGATCATAGAATTGTAGAATGGTTTGCATTGGACAGTACCTAAAAGATGATCTGGTTACAACCTCCCTGCCATGGGGTGTTGTCCTCATTGATAACTCATAAAACAGTTTGTGAAAGCTTGTGAGGCCAGCATAGCCCTTTAGTTATAGCATAGTTTTAGTTATACTTGGGAAACGTTATAAGCTTGCATCACCCTCATCTGTGATGCTGCTAAAGAGAGCAGAAAAATATGATTCATTGGATTATTTCAATTTGAACTGGAAAAAAGTCGTATTAAAGAAGATTGGTATACTCTCCTCTAAAATGAAAATTTATTTGTGATTTGTTGCTAGAAAATTTTAAAACAAAAGATTTAGTTGCTAGGGCTAGCAACTAGGGCTAGTAGCACAAGGTAAATGCTCAGAACCTGAGAAATTTTAAAGGTATATTCCATAATAACAGTCCCATACCAACTCTTTTTAAGATCTGCATTGTGAATATACTTAAATTTATGCAAAAATATAATCCATATACCATGGTTCTAAAGTTTAAGGCAGTTTCCCAGATGAAGCAATTCTGCAAGGCATTGCAGAGGGAAACTGAAATATTCTGGACTTGTATATCACAAATTCTGCAGGAAAGAGCAGGAGTTCTCTAGGGACTTACAGGAAGCAGGCTCTCACTCCCACACTTCCCAATAGTTAGGAAAAAATGGGGCACTGACTGAAATAATGCTAAAGAGTTTAGGATAGCATTTAGTTTGATTTGGTATATGGAAATATCTGATAAAAAGACATTTTCTGTATACATGTGCAATTAAACTTTTCTTTGTGTTTGAAAGAGATCTTGAGAAATGATTATTTGGAATTTCAGTGTTGTTGAAAATAGTGGATTTGTGTCAAGGGGCTAGGCACCCTAGAAATGTGTGAGCATAGTGCTGTGAAGGAACAAGCAAATAGATGATTGATGACAAAAATCTGGCATAATTATTATGTCCTCAGCAAAACCTTCATGGCAGAGCTGAGTGGAAGATAGTAGTGACAGAGATAGAAAGTGTATAGCTAAACATTATTTTTTAGGAAGAAGGAGTAAGCAGGGGGAAATGCCAACAATCTGAAGCAGACGACCTAGACCACTTGCCTAGATTTATACTAAATAATAAAACAGTCCATGAACTGTTCTGGTCCTGAGGTTAATCTGGGCATGGTATAGTTCTTATCCATGCACCACTCATACCTGCCTGAAATGTATTGACTGTATCAAAGTTCTCTATTGGGAATGGTCCCTGGGCCATGCTAACTCCTGAAATAACCTTGGTGTTGGCTGGGACAGCTTTTAGTTGCCACAACCTGAACTATAGAGACAATGCATGAGCAAGAACCTCTTTCCTGTGAGGGTGACTGACCACAGAAGTGGTGGAGTCTCCTTCCCTAGAGACGTGCAAACACTGAATACAGCCCTGGGGAATGTGCTCAGGGGACTCTGCTTCAGCAGGGAGGCTGGATTGGATGGCCTTCCACTGTCCCTTCCAACCTTAACCATTCCATGATTTTGTAGTGTGATGGCTGTGATATGGACCACTGCAGATCTGCACCCTGGACTGGCTAAATTTGCTAGCGTAAGCACAGCTGGTGAGCACAGTCATAAATCAGAAAATTTTAGTAGTCCTCAAACAGGTGCTGGCCTCAAAATGGTCTTTGAGGTTTGGTGTTTTTTTAATTTGATTCCTTGTTGCTTAAGGAAAGAGGGTTCTCAAGTCAGTGCTGAGAAACAGGACTGCATTAAAGAAACTCTTCACAGTCTCCCTCATTTTCTTTGGTTGGTGAAACACCCAACAGAACTCAGGTTTTTATTAGATATGGTAGGATGAGGGTATAATCATGATCTGTATGTAAGGTTGGACAGGAGCCACGTAGTAGTGTTGTATTCTGTGATTGAACATGTCTGCACACCGTGCCAAACTGCAGCATATTCACTTTTGGAATGAAATTTTCCATATAATTGTTGTGTACTAGCTTGTTGACAGGATTATTTTCCAGCTTTCTGTTCCCACTGAGTATTTTATATTTCTGATTCTTTTCCCTGAGAAGTACTAACATGAATTTATCAAAGTCATTCGTGTTTTTTTTCATTTCTGTAGGTTTTGTGCATCGGTGGTACCATGTACCTCCTAATGCGAAATGAATCATGACTTTATCAACATGCTGTTTTTATTTTGTTTGAGAGAATTAATGAAGATTTTTAAGATCAGTACTTGCCAGGTATCATTAAAAACCTTCTTCCAATTTGTTGTCATTTTTTTCTTTCAGTTGCACTCATGAATCATCTTATGCATTGCACTTCAAAAGCACAAGGAATTATCTTCTTTTTTTTTTTTATTTCTATATATATGTATACTTCTGTCTCTTGTAGCCAGTGTAGATTTGTATATTTATTCTTTAAAAGAGCATCACTGAAAGATTGTTTTTTCTATTCTGAAAACCAAATTCATCATAGTGGAAAAAAACCTATATTAACTATAAAAATATTTATAAAAATATTTATAGCACCTTTTCCTAATAAATATCTCTTGATTATTTGTAATACTTTTGTCTCCCCTGTTATTTTTTAAATACATTTTTTTCATTTTCAATAAAAATACCACTTTAAGCAAGAACATAAGCAATACAAATCACTGATCCTACTATGATTTAGAGAATGAGGCATTACTCATTGTGAAGATGTGTCATAAGATCCAGCTTTATTATAAACTAAGATTGCTGTAAGGAAAACTGCTCTAAAATATGCTGTTATCAATTACTTGCTTCCCCAAGTAAGTGCACACAGACAGACAAGTAGGCACTGCTTGCACATGGTTATGACCAAAACTTCTATGAATATCTGTTAAATTAACTTTTTCTTAATGAAAAATATGGCTATAACATATATATGTTGTATAAAAGCAATGCAGGGTCTTTTTGATTTTTTTTCACCTCTATACATGTGTGAAACAAAATTGGTCAGTTTTGTCAATGACATGGCATTACTTGAGAACACTGTTGATCTGCCATACAGATATAGAAAAAATTAATTAAACCCTTCCTTCCTTCCTTCCTTCCTTCCTTCCTTCCTTCCTTCCTTCCTTCCTTCCTTCCTTCCTTCCTTCCTTCCTTCCTTCCTTCCTTC
>VXBI01006900.1:618852-785802 GCA_013397375.1 Toxostoma redivivum
TCCTTCCTTCCTTCCTTCCTTCCTCTCCCTCACTTTCTCATTCTTTCATTCATCTGTTTCTTTTCTCAAGCTGTTTGGTTTTCAATTGCTTGCTAGCTTTTCTTTCTGTTTGAAGTAAACATCCTTATCCATAGTGATTCCATACAACTTCATAAAAACATATTTTGAAATAGAGGCATCTGGCATCACTATATAGTGTTTTAACCTTAACTTTGGGTTTTGTTGACTGCTATGAAATCTCTTACTGCAGTTTTTCTGACACAGTGTTATAGTGTCATAGCTTCAGGAACTGATTTTTGCTAGTAAAATGGCAAAGTGATCTCAGTAAGGTGAAAGTGTAGAAAAATTTCATGCTTTAATGGTCAATTGCAGACTAATGAAATCTTATTTCCAGGTTTGTGAGTCATGTTGTAAGGTTCACATGTACCAAGCTTTGTTACTAATTACCATTTCACTGTTTTACATAATTGCACTGAATAGTAAAGGCTGGGCCTAACAGAAATAATTTAATGGCTGAATATCCCTTGGCATAATTAGCATCATAGGTTCTTATTTCTTTGGTGCTTGCAGGCAAAACACTGTCTGCTGGAGCTGTGGTAGTAAGTGAGAATGGCCATTTCCATAGGGCCCACAATATGCTACAATGACTGAGTATATTTGGTCAGATGGGTTTGTGAACAGGATGTAGGTATCGTGTTATGTGTGTACTCTGAAATAAACTACTTCAATTCTAATTCTTGAGCTGTACGGTTACATATTGCACAGTATCTCTGTTCTAGATATGTTTAACTCAGTCATTCCCCCAGTGATTTACAAAGCCTTTAGCATAGCTCTCTTTTTCTTACTGGTTGTTGCCAGTGCAATACCTGATAGCAGCGATGTTTGGTGTGGCTAAAAGGAATAAAACATTCTTCATCTAGGTCATAACCCAGAGGATATGGAACCACTGTAACCATGACCTCTGAGGAAGAGCTGTCTTTCCTGACTTAGAAATACAAAACTGATTCAGTCATTACAGATAATTCAAGGAAAATGTTGGGAGGCAAGAGATTAGGATCTTCTGAACACTAAGAGCATACAAAAAGATCAAGACTTGCCTAAGAGCTTTTGTAGCCAACAAGGTGGATAAGTACTTACCCTTGTGGTGAAAGGGACTAACTAAGGACTGTTTACCAGGTGCTTCTCTACTTTCAGGTTGTCACTTGCAACCTCTGTGTCTGAATATCTATAATAATTAATACATAGCCTTCAGGACTTGCCCTGAACAGGACCAAAGTGTTCAGCATCTGATAGGGCAAATTCCTTGCAGATTCAGGTTAAGTGGCTGAAATGAATCATCTTCCAGTCATATCTTGTAAATACTGTCAGGAGTGAATATAGGGTTTCCCATCCCAAGATACTGCCATCTGAACACAGACATCTACATCCCTTTTCACACAAATTCCAGGTGATCCAAATATCACTAAGTGCATTCATATCTTCTCTGTTTTGGGGTCAGACACACAGGATGGGATGAAGCAGAACCCAGATGCCTGTTTTGTAAGATTTGTGTTTTTCTGTCCAAAGTCTGAACTCTTAAGTGTGTCTGAGAGCTTTGGAGACTGTAGTTCGCCAATATGGCAGGCAGCTTGTCGGAGTCTAAGACATCCCTTTGGGAGTCCAGAGTTGCTGAGACCCTGGTCAGGGGGCTCTGAGACCCTGGAATGATGCCCAAAACATCTGTGGGTTTGATTATAGCCCTTGAAACAAATTGCCAGCTTTATATGAGAACTTAAAAGTCACAGAAGTTTAAGTAGTGTTATCATAAAGTGAAAATATAGATTGTAGGATTTTTGGGAATAGGGTGTTTGGAACACAAGATGGAGGAAAAAGCACATGTTTGGTCTTTCTTTGTTCTTCTTCATCTCCATTTTCTATTGTGGAGTTGGCACTTTTGGATTGGTTTAGAGTAGAAGTTCACTGTCTAACATAGATGATAGTAATTGGGAAATAATTGTAAACATAATGTACGTAGTTTTTAGTATAAAAAGATAACACCGCCCTGAAGGGGCAGAGAGTGTGCCATGGCTGCCCTGCAAGACAGACCTCACTGGGATGAGAGAAAATATTACAGATAAGAAAATAATAAACAGCCTTGAGACCGAGAAAACTAAAGAGCTCAGATTTATTCCACCTCGAGTACACGAACTGGCAGACAAGAACTTTTACACATCTCGGGGAAAACACCGAAACGGATTCCGAGAGCAGCTGTGAAAGTTTTTTATTGCAAAATTTGCAATTGTTCTAGGGGTGACTGATTTTCAGGTTTACCAATAGCAACCAGCCATTTCATTCCCAGAGGCTTCAGTATGAAAATAGACACCATTTGTGCCTGTGAATGGATCTGCTGAAAGTTTTGTTAGATCACACAGAAGATGCATAAGAGGGCCAGATATTGGGACTTACAGCTGCCTTTATCTTGCTGCAGTGCATGTTCACAAACATTGGTCATTCTAGATCAGTCTAAAGCCTTCTTTTCTTCTACAGTGTCCAAAAAATGGTTGGTCCGGAAAAATTTAAAGCACAGCATAAACACATAGAATATTTCCTCAGAATGTTCTTACTCCCTCCATCACTTTGATAGGCAGGAGCTTCTGGGGGCAAAAATGTGGGGATTGTCTGTGAAAGTGTATGTGTATGTGTGTCTGTGGTGATCATCCCTGAAAGCTTTTTTTCATTCCATTTTTACTCTAAAATATCATGTGATTTATTTAACATCCATTACACCCTATTAGAAGGAGATAAAAACTTATTTATGAAACACTTTACAAAGTATTCAGTTTTGGTTTTTGGGGTTCCTAGTTCTTATTTTGGAATGAGCACAGCAGAAAAACTCTGACCTGCAATGACTCTGGACTTTCAGGTCTCCATCATGTTTCCTGTTTAGTTCTTTCTTTTTCAGGTGGAAGGGCTCCAGACCACTTAATCATTCTTTTATGTACCATGGTTTTTCTTCCTTTTTCCTTTCCTGCTCATGAAAAAGGTATCATTTAGGTCAGAGTGGAATCATATAAAGCACTAGGGGATGCCTCACAGTACTACATGGCACAGATAGCTGGATCACTGTGAACACATTTGACCAGTGCTGTATTAATATGATACGTCATAATGTGATATGTAAGTAATGTCCATACTCTAACAATAACAGCAAATCAAAGTGGAACATTAAGAGTATGATTCACAACTGCTAATGTGAAAACTGTTGATTTTTCATGAGTACAGCAAAGCTGTTTGCAGTTGCCTAGCTTACCTTCAGCTTCAGCTGCTGGACCCCTGGCATTTCAAGCATGCAAAAATAGATGGCAAATACACCTATTTACACCCAGATTGACAGGGATTCATTTTGCCAGGCAACTCCAGTGTCCCCATGTTAAAAACTAACTTGGACAATCTTGAGCAAACTATTCATAAGACTCCAATATGTCTTATTTTTCTCATTAGAATTTTTGGGAGGAGACTAGATGGAGGCAGCAACACTGAGACAAGTTTTGCCAGGAGGTATGTTATGGAGCAAGAGATGTCTTTTTAAACCCTGCTCAGATACATGACCTCATTCACTGAATTTGGGGCAAATTTATCAGAATTTTATCTTTGTTCTGGAAAACAGGAAATATTTGTCTTGCCAGTTCCATGAAAGTTTCCAGAAGTTCTAGCTAACTGACTGCTGCACCAATTCTGTTGGCAGCTGGTATCAAGCCTGGTGTACCCAGGACATGTATCTGCTGCCTAGAAATAAGAGACTCATTCCCACATGTTGTGCAGCAGAAGTGCCCATATTTCCCAGAGGATAGAAGAAACCTCCAGGTGATGATCCTTACTTGTGTCCAGTTTTCAGTGGAAAGATATGTTTTTATCTAGGTTTTAAACCAGTGGGCTTACATTTGTTTCTATTGCAGCCTGTTTTATGAAGGTCAAACTATTTTCTATAGGGTCAGTTATTTTTTAAGAAACACTATCTTAATTCAAAGGTGAGCTATAGCCATAAAAGCCATAAAAATCATCCAAATACTATGTTATGCTATATAACCACAGGCAAAGTATAAATGGCAGTCTTATGTGACTGCAGTGTTAGGGTGTTAACCCTTTAGGTGCGGTGGAGTAAAGAGACACAGTCACACGGTCATTCTCAGGATGAAAGAGAAGATGAGAAGACGAAGTTTATTCAAAAACTCACTGCTTAAATAACATGACTCACAACAACGAGAACAGAATAAAGATGATTGGTCCAGAGAGAAGACACCCCATTTCCAGGGTCTGTTAACAGCAAACAGGTGTCTTTATTATTAATTTCTCTGTGTTTTGACCAATTTATCTTTCCTGGGAAAGACTTCTTGGCCTTCAGTTGAAACAGCTTATCAGCCTGAGAAACGGTTCAGAGAACAGAGCTGAAAGGCTCTGGCCTGGAATAATTTTCCAGGCAGTTCTGTAACGATACTACAATCTTATTTAATCTTACTTGAAGAATTATGAATATCTCAGAAAAAAAAAAACAAAACAGAAAAACCAAACAAAAAACCCCCACACTTAAAAAATCTATCCAAATCATTTTTGTACTCACAAACCTGAAAAAGTATGAAACTTGCAACTTTGTCAAGTGGGCTTGATACATTTAACACTGAAAGTTCTAGGAACAAATTCATTTAGCAGGTCTGTCTCTAGAAGCTTATGAATTTTCAGTCTCTGTGATTTTGGAACTGTTTTTATTTTATATGAATGAAAGAGTGAATGTGTGATGCCTTTCTTTAAGGAGTTAACACAATTTCTAAACTTAAGCTTCCTACAAATTCTAGTGCTTAAAAATACAGTTTACCTAAATTCTCGGTATTATTGCCTGTCAAGATATTCATTTCAGTTTTCACAGAACAAAATACAAAATATGCACAAAATCATTGAAAATTAATGTCTTTAAACTTCAAATGAATTTTAAAAGTCATATTTTGCAATACTTGCTTTGAACTAAAATCGTTGAGATTAAGAAATTTAAATCACTTAACACCTACATGCTTAAATTTAGTATCTGGCAGAGAGAGTGAGCATGATTTTATCATAAATGGAAAGTTAAACTAATTTTTTTAGTTACTTCACTAGAAGCACAGTAGTACAATTTTAACATTGCTTCCTGAGTATCAAACCAATCTTTGAAATAATTTGTCCTTTTCCAGACAGGGAAAGCTGTATTGCTTGTGGCTGTACAGAACAGTGAACTCTGCATGTAGTTTTAGCTGAACATTGGCTTGGCTGAGTGTCTAGCATTGTTATTATTACTACTGTAAATGACCTTCAGGCATGGCAGAAGGGCTATAAAGGCTGTATTGAATGTTAATGTGATGATGAGAATGCTTAGTTTTTTGACATGGCATTTCAAGTTTCAGAATGAAAGCATAAGCCATCTCTTAATTGATGTGGCAGGTCTCTGAAGTGGGAATTAGCCTGTGCAGCTCCATCTAAGCTGGTGTATTGCTGTGAATTGTTACATGTGTTAACAGTAAACAAAAGACTTTTTGCCAGGAAGACTGAAGTGGGGTACAAGACTGCTCCAACAAGTTCCAGTCTTCCTTTTGGCAGAATCTGTGTCCCTTTTTTTCTCTAATAAATTCATTATTTTAAGGAAAAGGAAAGTTTACCTGCACTGGTAGCTTGTGTTCAACTTCCACGTATTTCTGCAAGCAGATGGTCTCAGTGTTTTCAGAACAAGCTAAGGGCAGTTATTTCCTTGGTCTGTTGCTAGTGGGTGGTTTGAGGCTGTATGTTGTATTCTGTGGCTAAAAAAATAGTGTGATGTTTTGATTTGATTAAGTATGAGAGCTGATAGACTAATTCATGTTGTGGTTCAGAGCTGGGCTAGTCATCTTAGTACTGCGATTAGCTGGATGTTTTAAAATGTGCCTGAGGCCACGTTCTCTCAGTTACACATCTACATCTAAAATGCTACAGCAGTTTAAGTTAAATTGCAATTTTCAACTAATTTGGTTAATCCAATGTGAAATGACTCCATTTAAATTCCTTTTGCTTAGGCTAAGCTTATAATGTTTCAACCTAAAGCAGTTTGGAACAGGACTAAGCTAGACCAAAATAAGAAATTGAAAAAAGTGTTAAATGTGTGATTTTACCCAGAAAAGCTTAATAAAATCGGGGGCTGTGTTTGTGTAAAGTGCCTGCCTCCTTCCTGCCTATTTCTACATGTAAGTGATAATGCCCTGAGCTATACCTATGCCTATACATGATTTATACCTAAACCTATATCTATACCTATACATGATTTTGTAGCGTCCTTGCAAGCTGCAGTGCAGCCTTACCATTTCAGAGGTGTTGGGTCTCAAATAACCATTAAACCACTGATGGTTGGAAGTTTTGCTGTAGGAAATTAGATATATTTTTCACTACTGTGTCTTTCTGTGGTATCACTGTTGACCACTGATGGGAATGGGATGCTGGGCAAGATGAACTTTTGATTTTACATGACATGGCTAGTCATACTCTGCATAGAAAATATGACCTTTGGGCGCCAGTTCCCAGGCACAGGAGAGTGTTCAGGAAGAATATTCTTCTTGAAATGAATCCTCCCTTTACAAAAATTATCTAAGCTCTGTTGAAATCAAAGGGGAAGAATGTGAGGGAACACATTTCCTGAAGGGAGGTGGAGGGAGTTTCAGAACCTTTATTCCAAAGATGTAGTACTTGTTTCTGAACCCATCTTATGCACCAGCTGTCCTGGCACACCCAGCATTCCTCCTGCCCACACTCTGTGTGATGCATGCTGCACACGATTTTGGGAGGAGCTCAGGGCTGGGCACGGGCTCATGGTGTCATGTCTCATGCTACATCAGTGGTCGGTCAGCTGGTGTCCCCAGGAGCAGCTGTCTCCTGTCCTTGGCACTCTCACAGTCACAGTGAGGGATGATATGATCAATCACGACTTTAATGCAGAGTATCAGCCAGTTCACAAACAAAACTGGGGCTGTGGAGAGAGTTCATGCCCCATAAGTTAAAGGTTAGTGCCTAAGGAGAGGAGCATGCTTATTTCTGGGACATTAGAGAAGCACACTGAATCATGGAAAAAAGAAATGGAAAAAATAAAGACAGCACATAGAATTAAACAGAAAGCAAAGCACCTTTATGTGTCTCTAGACAGCCAAATCTCAAAGCATGTTGAAGATTTTTCACTCTGGAGAACATGCTTGTTTCCTGGAAGTAGCAGACACAAATAATTAGACATTCTTTAAGTCTAAGACTCTTTAAACTTTTGGGTACCAAAAAATACATGCCAGTTTTGTGTCCTTTTCTTGCAGGGCCTATGGATGCACACGAGGGAAATCTATAGGACCAAATTAAACTGTGCCAGTGCTCAGGCCAGGCACTGGGACTTGCTAAGCTCTGCTGTGCTATCAGCTGAACCATCACTGGCACTGGCACAGACTCAGAAAATAATCTGGGGATCAGCAGAGGCAGAGACCACTGCTGCTGCAGCACAGGGCTGCTGGGTTCCTCCCTAGCATCTGGTCCTCAACACCTGATAAAATTAGTGTCTGTCCACTGTTGTCTTCTCTGAGTCTTGACTCCACAGAGTACTTGGCATGGCTTCAACTGGGATTGTTAATTAGAGGTAGGATTTAACTCCAAGCACTCCATTGAACTAGAACAGCAATATAGTTAATTTTCTGCTTCCTTTCAACAGTTTGGCTCCCAGAACAGAACCACAAAATCCTACTAATCCAAAATACCTAGAGCATTAAAAGAGAAAATAGACAAGCAAGACTGCTTTATCATAGTAGGTTAAAATATGTTAGAAAAATGTTTGCTTGCTTTTTTTTTTTAAATTATGCCATTCTAAAATTGTATCAAAAATTATAAACTTTTAAACTGAGCATGTCACTGCATATATTGTTGATTATATTATAAAACTCCCATTTTCACAGACAAATGGCTATTCATTTTAATAAGTCCTAAAAATGTATATACACATGCAGAGAAAAAATCCTAACACTCCAGTTCAGAAAAGGTAATAGCTGCATGTTCAGAACTCTAGATTCTGGCCTGTATACATCACTTATTTTTATTGGTCTATGCTTCCTCTGAATTTTGATATAGTTGAAACAAATGCATCTTCTGTTAGTGAACTATCCACAGTGAGCCTTTCTGCCCAGATGTTTGTGTGACACTGTTCACAGAGCAATGGTATATCTGTGTTTAAATAGCCAGAGTACCAATGGTTGATCAGGGGAGTTATTGTGGAATTTATTCTCGCCTCTGGCTTGTGGCTTTATCCATTTTTAAGTTTAAATCAAGTTACCCATCTGATGCAAATGGCTCCAAGTTATGTGCTCTATAAATGTGAGAAGCTGTCATCTGAACTCAAATCTTTGCTTAATGCTATAAAAGATAGCTGTGTTTTACCAGCTTCTGTTATTTAAATGAGCTGAACATGTTTTGCTGATCACTTGACTGAAACTAAAGCATTGTGAGTATGTGTGCTTTGTTGTCAGCTACTACTGAAAGATCAAAGAGATGGTACTGAACACTGTCACAGACTCTAATTAATTGGCACTTATTTGCTTACATCTCAAGTAAGCTCATAAGCAGTTCCCTAAATCTGAAATAATTGGTGACTTGCTATGCTTTTTAAATAATGCCATTTTATTTTCTAATTCTTTATCTATGAATACTATTGTGATTGCAAGGAGTATTAATTCTAAATCTTCTGATCTAATAAGGTATATTCCTGATCTTAAGAAACACCCTGCAAATGTGATGTGAACATATTTTGTGATTGCATTGTCCATAAAAGAAATATTCCAACAGTAGCTCAACTCCTAAGACATATCATATTTATTCTAATATTGAAACAGAGTTATACTAAACATAAATGCAGCACCTCTTAGTTGTAGCTTCAGATTCAATCCCTTTTCAAAATTCCCAAGGCAGCAAGAGAAGCTCAGATTTTAAAACTCGTTATAAATCTGTATATTTTGTTTAGAGACTTTTCAAAAATTCCAGCTTTAGTAATTACCAATTAAAATTGTGGCTTATTAGTGGACAAATAGAGATGAGTTTGGACTTTTTAATTAATACCAAAAGACAAGTATCCCAATAAAATACAGAAAGTACCACTATGCCCAATATTAATTGTTTTCTCTATTTTTTGTAAAACATTTCAAGGTGGAATGAGTCAAAAGATAGAATTATAGCTTCACCTTTGCTGAAGAAAGTTATTGATATAATTATGACAAGTTTGAAAAGCTTTTGTGGCCTTATTGTTTTTCTGGGTTTTGTTTTGTTTTTAATTTGCCTCTGCATACCCATTAAGCAACTTCTTAAATTTTGTGTGAAATCTGTTTTGTTAAATGCAATGAAATTTCTTTGACCACCTGCCTAAAAGTAAGGTTATGTGTGAAAATTGTGACATTTAATACTGTTTAAATTTTCTGTATGAATGTGTTTTTAAAATACGTTTTTAGAAATACAGATTCCATGTACTTTCTATCTAATTAGTCATATATTTTCAAATACAAGAAGGTTCATAGTTCATTGAATGGACATTCAAACCATAGCAACACACAAAAAGCAACAAAATTTGTGACTTATTTCCCATCAGTCCTCTTAGGTATAACTGAAAGTAATTGCCTCTCAGGCCAAAGTCTATTACTGCAAAACCTAAATAGAATAGCATAAAAAATTAGTTCCCACAAAACGTTCTGAATTCCAAAACAAATTTCACATACCATATTCTGTTTCCTTAGAAGAGCTGTAGACCAGAGCCTTTGTACAATAACTAAGATGGTGTGACTCAATACTGTCTTGACAATAAGGAGCAAAACCTTGAGATTTATTTGGTGGAATAAATAGATGAAAGATCTGAGGAGCCTGTGACAGCTTGTGGGACACAGCAGAGAGCAACAAAAGAGTTCAGGTGACCAGGAACTTGTTGATAACTTCATGCTGGTTGTGCTGCTGTTATCCAGGTGTGTAAGAATTGTATGGTCATTTTTGGGAGGACATTCTGTCCTCAATGTGAGGGAAAAAGTATTTTTCATATATTTAATGTAATAACTAGTTGCAAGTAAAGAGATCAGGAGCTTTCCAGGAGGTTCTCAGGAGTGTTCCAAGTGTATGAAATGTAGATATTTACTCTTAACCATAAATTACACCAGGAAATGAACTACAGAACCTCCTCACCATGAGTCCCTGCATTCTCTTTGATCGACTTAAAACTGGCTTTGCTTTGGTGGTAGTGACATGATTTTTATAACAAAGAATAGCTGGAGAAATATGTGTTATTTATTGGTAACACTCAAAATTTTGTCAGCTTTTCATTTTACTTAATGGCTACATGAGAATAAACATGAGAAAAAGAATAATGGTTCTGGGACTTCTTTTACCTTATACTCACTGGGAAACAGAGAGCTTTCTGGGTCTTTGAAGGTCATGGAGTTGAACTGTAGAATCATTAAGGTTGGAAATCAAGACAATCAAGTTCAACCTTTGACTGAATGCCACCATATCAACTAAACCATAGCACTAAGTGCCACATCCAGTCATCTCTTGAGCACCTCCAGGGATGGTGACTCCACCACTTCCCTGGCCAGTCTGTTCTAATGCTTGACAACCCTTTCACTGAAGAAATTCTTCCTGATGTCCAACCTGAACCTTTTCTGGTACAGCTTGAGTCTATTTCTTCATGTCCTGTTGCTGGTTGCCTGGGAGAAGGGACCCCCACCTGGCTACAATCTCCTTTCAGGGAGTGTAGAGAGTGTTAAGGTCCTCCCTGACCCTCCTTTTCTCCAGGCTAAACATCTCCAGCTCCCTCAGCCACTCCTCATCAGACTTGTGCTCCAGACCCTTCCCCAGCTCCATTGCCTTCTCTGGACACACTCCAGCACTCCAGTGCCTTTCTTGTAGTGAGAGGCCCAGAACTGGACACAGGATTTGAGATGCAGCCTCACCCGTACCAAACACAGAGGGACTATCTTCCCTTACTTCTGCTGGCAGCGCTATTTTTGGCACAGGCCAAGTCAATAGACAAGTAAAAAACTAAAAGGCTGATGTATCAACAGAGGATTTTTTATGCTTTCATGTTATCACAGATTGATTGGAAAGTTTTTTCCCAAACTACCAAAGCTTCCACTTATCACTCTTTTTAAAAGAACTAAATGGTTATATGTTCAGAGATATAGAATTTCTTTAAATCTGAGTTATAATTGACTGCACAACGCCATAAAGCGTGGGTTTAATTATAGCTGAAAATAATCTGCCATACATTCTGAGTCTAAACAAAAATGTCTTTTGCTATAAGGTTTAATGTGACTTGGCTGTGTATGTCTAAGTTACACCTGGGCCTGTTGCATGAAGTTGTATAGAACTGCTGTGGATCACCTCAAGGTGCAGAAAAAAGCTCAGGCAGAGTAACTTTTTTCTTAAGAAATATATTGCAGAATTCCAGTAGAAGAAAACTAGGTCACTTTCAGTAGTAAAAGACTAGGTCACATGCCAGAAGGATCACAATACAGGGTTGTAGATAACCATAACGGGGGCAGACAGCATCTTTTTCTGCAGCATCATTTCTCTAGCTCTTTGTGGTCCTCACATTTATCCCCTCTATTCAGTTTAATTTTCTCTTTATGGATTCAGGCCCAGGGAATGGAAGGGAATTACATGGTTTTGATACATGGTTTTGTTTGCAAATCTACGCTTCATGTTTAATATTTCTTAATCAAATGTGTATTTGAATGATGTCTTCAGCTGCCTCTGCTTGGGATTTTAATTGGCTGCAGAAGAAACCTCAGAAAGAAACTCTTTCCAAATAAAGTTCCTTAAGATCACTTGTTCTTCCTCTTAAGATTAATTTCCTATACAGGAAGTGAAAAATAAGATGTGAAATGTGCAGAGAAAGTATTCAGCAATGAGTAATATCCGCTGGTAAATTGGGGGACTATCAGTTCTACACAGTGATTGTCACATCTTTTTAAACACACTGATTAATGGGTGGATCTATTACTGAAAGCATGCATGCTTAATTTATTCAGAGAAGTTGAGTGTATGTCACCACTCCAAGGCCTGTTTTTCTAGCACAGCGTTTCACATTTACAATGTTATAACTACTGACAACTGAATGGAAGAAAGAGAACTAACTCATAGCACAAAGCACTAAAAATACAGCATGATCTGTAAGTGATAGAAGCTGACATATAAGAAAATATCAGTGGGGTAATTTAAATCTACTAAAAGTGAAACTGTCAGTATTTGGATACGTATTCTTAGAGTAAACATTTTCAATTGTGACACTTAGTTCCATATTCTTTTCTTCCACCCTGTTTTATGGGCAAATGTGTTATTTGGAGAACAGCATGTGGAAACACTATGGAAATGGCAATTCTGTGAAATACCATTCGAGAACTGAGACACACTTTTAAACAAGGAATGGAATTCAGGTCAAGCATCACAAATGAAATGGTTATTGTAAAAGCAGTGAGAGCTAGCCATCTGCCACCGCAGTGCTCAAAAGGGCTGAGATACAGGGTCTCGGCAAAGATATTCCTTAGTGCAGTATCAGTTAGGGCCCAGAGAAGGCTCAGTTACAGACATTAATACAGCAACAGATTTCCAAAGGGACAAATACACTACATGGTTACCAAATGCTGTGCCTGTGTTCGTGAAGTCAAGCAAGGAGAAGAACAGTGTTTTGGTAATTTTAAAAGAAGGTAATTTGTGCCTTGTAAGGGACTGATCCTGAATTATTTACTCAGAGTCTGATTATAGCTCCTTTTTTGGCATGAATAAGATGTTCTGTGTGTTGGTGCCATGCTGAAGATTTAAATGTCCCACACATTTGATCCAGGCTGGGGCTGTGGCAACTACTGCACAGCTGATGACAACAAAGGCTGGTTTCAAGCTCATTGTCATCACCATGGTGTTACACCAGATGAATGGGTGGCATTGATTCTGATTGGCATATTCATTCACATGCATTCAAAGCTCATGAATTTTACTTAACACGTCTCTTTGCTTATTGGCTGGGATTTAATTGGAGTGATGTATTGCAGCACTGCTAGATGAAGTGGAACAGTTTCTTTTTTTTTTTTTTCTCCTTGGTTTTTTTAAATTCTTTTTCTTCCAAACCTCCCAACTAGAGACACCACAGCATTATTTTTCACAATCACCAAGGCATTTCCATGTATGGAACCTAATTCTTGGCTTTGTATTGAAGTTTGCATTTAATATTTGGAGACAGAAAAATAAATAGACAAAGGGAGAACTCACACAGATTTAAGTGTTGACTTTTGTTACTGAGTTTGCAAATTGTTTACTTAGCATTTTCTTTACATACCAAGAAAGGAAGAGGTCTTTTTTGTGCTTGTTTTTATGAATTTTTTCCAACTTTCCCATTTTTAACATCTTTCTCAGCTAGCTGTAATGGAGAATCTTGACCTATCAACTAGCAGATTATCTTTCCAAAGAATGAATAAATATGTGATTATGTGCTTGCATCTAATGGATATACTCCTGTGTGTAATTGAATACACCACTGATGTGTATTGATCAGGAACATTCAGACAGAAAAAAAAGTGGAGAATTTTTTAAGAAGAAAAATGTGTTTTCATTGCAGAGATATCTATGTTGAATTTTTCCCTATTACCAGTTTTAACCTAAAAAGCAAAAAGTTTCATCTGAAACTCAAATATTTATGTTAGCAAAATTAAAATAAAATACTTGGTTTGGGGTCAGATCTATTCAAGTCAAGTTATTCAAGTTTGTTGAACAAGTTTAAAGGGTTTCATTTTAAGGTAGTTCTGCATAAACTGTGGAACATATTGGCAGAAGCTAAGTGGATCTTGGGTCAATACAGAGAGCATCCTTTGGAAGTAATTAATAGCCTCCGTGGTTCATGCTCTGAGCTATTGCTGGAGATCTCAAGGCTTTCTCCATTGTTTCCAGAGCTCAGACAGACTCATCTTCTTGGGGAAGAGTTATCACTGTAAATAATGTCTGCCTCAGTCTGCACAGGGTTTGGTGTTTCTTCCCTCCCAACCTCGTTTTATTCCATTTGCCTGGAGGAAATCACCTGAGCCAGTGCATCACTCTACAATGTGTTAAGATGTTCTCTCTCCTACAGAAACTACAAAGAAATGGTTTTGTGGGAATTGTTGGATGGATTGCAAAGTCCACAGTGTGATGTGCAGAAAAGTTTACACATTACTGCTGAGAATTATGCATGCAGTAAATGCTGTGAGTACACAATGATTCTGTGCATATGCTTAGTATTGTTGCTATTATATATAATAAGTTAAACAAACATCCCATGAAAGTTTTTTAATCACTGTGGATGTAAAGCTATAAGTCTGTCAGATAAGTCCTAGAGGGGATTTGAACTACAAATTATGATAGAAATGATGTGGCACTTCTTTGGCCTCAGCTTAGTTCATCAAAGTTCTCCACACAGAGTCAAATTAGTGTGTAATTTATGAAAAAATGAGAAAATCTGTATCAAGCATCTTTATGTATTGTTTGATGCTTCTATATATGATTAGATTTTCTACCTGGTGGTGTTATTCTGTAATTCAATGGTATCCACTGCTTGTTGCCTTCAGGAAGCTGCCAGACTATACAGTTCTGATTTCTCTCTTTTCTTCCCAGCTGTCTAATCCAGTGATGTGCTCATAACATACTATAGCTATTGGAACCCTGCCCATACCATACACAGCTATTGGAACCCTGCCCATACCATACACAGCCTGAACATCTCTGAGGCACAAGTCAGAAAAGTCACAGATAATCTAAATTTGAAATATTTTTTCCCAGATTTTTGCCATGTTTCTTTTTTACTTTTTCATGGTCATGACATTTCCTGATTTATTGTTTTTCATGTGTTGAACCAAACACTGCTGTTTGGAGATAATAAAATTATGAACATCTGCCTTGCTATAAGTGGGTCTTTAGGTTTGCCTGGCTTTTGCTGTGAATAGAGTTGTATGTGCAGCATTGACTATTCTCCTCAGAGATACACAAGCTTTTACAGAAATGCTTGTACATACCTGGGCTATAGTAAAATGAAAAAAAAAAAAACCAAACAACTTTGACATTTGGTATCTCTGAACCAACAGTCCATTATTAATTTGACAGAAGATACGTCTGAAGACTATCGCATTTTCTTTTTCTGCAATTTCAAATAGCATTTTATGGGCTGAATTGCATTCTGTGGAGACACCCTAAACTGTGCTTGAGGGATTAGTGAGCTGTAATTGAGGGTGTGAAGCTTCACAATGAAATTTTCCTGCAAGTTTTTTAAGAAAATCAGACCTGACTACCAATTCTGACCACTGGTATGAACATTGACCAGGCTACTGGCATTTTATGGGAGCGTTTCTATCCACTTTTAAGTGTTTGATTAACATTTATGTAGTTCAAAGAAGCCTGAAATTAGATGTAAATCCGATACTGGAATATAAGACAAACAGCTTTTCAGAAAAATTGATAATGGCATTTCCTCAGTGCTAAAATCCTCATTTTCTCAGTTAGTTATTTACTTCAAAATAATATACAAACTGAAATAAATCTACTCCTTTTGAGAAAGCATCTAAAGGTTAAAGCCTCTAACAGAAAAGTATAGATACAAGTCAATGTTAGTGACAGTGCATGGGAAGCCTATCTTAGTTTCAGCCAGGGGGAATCAAAGCAGATCACTGCACGTACTGAGTTACCAGGTGGAGCTCCAGATATGATGTTCAGGCACCAACAGTGCATTTTCTCATCAGTTTTTTTCTCACAGCCTTGGTAAGAAGACAAAACTCCATTAATAACCTCACGTTTAGAGCCACAGGCCGCAGGGGTAAAATTCCCCAGTAAATGACGTGGCAGGGAGGTGGGATGTGAGTCTGGGTGTGCTGTGGGTCCAGACAGTCTCGGCTGGAGCTGCAGCACATGCAGGGGGGCCAGGGTGAGGTCTGCTCCTGGGGGATTAGCAGCATGTCAGGTGTTTCCCTGTGGCAGAGGAGAATGCAGCTCAGCCTCAGCCTCCTCTGAGGAGAAAATGACTGTCTCAGTCCAGTTCTGCAGCCCTTTCCACAGGAAAAGCAACAACAAGCACAACCACAAGGGAGAAAAGACTTATCCCACTGAAAGGAGCAGTAAAACCCTGCTGGATGCCCATGGTAGCACCAAGAGGTGCTGCTGGCTCAGCGGGCTTGGGGCTGTCCCATGGCATGTCCCTTTTGTGTGGCTGCACATTCCAGCCTTCAGCAGGGCACTGCTAGCTTAGCAACATCCGTGGGCTGTCAATATGTATCTGCCCAAACCCCACCATTAAGTACGCTGCTTACAGCTGGTCTTTACAGATAATAATTACTGTCCTACCCTACCTTCTAAGCCACTCCTACCCTCCTACTGCCTCCTTCAGAGAAGGGATCACTGTAAGCCTATAAAGGAGACTCACCAGTTTATAGCACCAGCTTTTTTGAGAAAATGAACTAAAAACTTTTGTTTGGACATAGTTGTTAGTTATACTTATCAAAAAATTTTCAGATTTCCTGTATGATGTATATTTTTGCAATATTTTATCCACTGTCAGGTATTCTCTATTAAAAGTGCACGGAAAGTTACCTGTCCTCTATGTGCCATCCTTCCCTTACTTCTCTCAGTCCTGCTTCTTGGGCAGTTTAAAACTACCATATGGATGACACAGAAGTTTCAGCTGGCTAGAATGAGAAGAAATGAACAATTTGGGCAGCAGCAGATGCTGTAAAGAAATAGAAGATAGAAGGGAATAACTTTCCAGATGTTGTAAGAAATCAAAATATGGCTACTCTTTTTTGCCTTAGTCAGTAAGCACAGTCTGTCACAGCCAGCTGGATTCCTGAGAGCTGCCCCTCCTCCTAGTTCCAGCCATCAAAATTATGATTTAAAAATATAATGAATCTATATAATGAATGGTCAGAATCTGAGGAATAATTCTATGTATGATCTTGGTTTCAATAGGGATTAGTTAGATATTTATCACATAGCTCTGCATCATTTCTCCCAATACAAGGCAGGGAATAAAATAGAAACACGAACAAATAGATTAAAGTGAAAGAGGCAAGAACCTTCTGCGTTATCTTAACTTGGCATTGCCAAAGGAAGTCTGGCATGGCCTCAGGACTGTTCTGTCAAAGTTGTCATCTCTGTAAGTCTTCTTTTCACCTAAATACTTCTGTCCAAAGCCTTGGCACTGTTGGGCTCCTGCACTGTAGACCTCTCCATTGGGCCAGGTGAAATACACTCAGCCACCCACAGAGGTGACAGAGACAGACTGAGAAGTAATTTGGACAATGAGTTAGTAGGTGACGAAAGACAATTCTGTAGTAAATGCCAAACAGATTTACCATTAAACATGAGTTAGGAAAAAGCAGAAAATCAGTTTTAATGATAGCTGTCTACAGGTAAAGAAATGCAAGGGGCCAATGTATTTGCCCATGAATTAGTGCACAGTGCCTTTTGAGATAAGCTAAGGTGCCAGAGATAGGCACCTGTGCAAGGCTGCAGGCATGGCACAGGACCTATGCTGACCTGTGGCTTATTGGAGGTGCAGCAGGAGAGTGGGTGTCATTCCTTATGGCACCAGGTGCCACATCCCACGTGGAACCAGATGCCCTCATGCAGAGGTCTCCAAAGTGAGCATAAATACACTTATAATGGTGCTGAACAGAAATTGTAAATGTTATACTTCTGTGATAAGAAATAGAAATAAAACATATTCATTCTTTTAATAAGAGAAGAATGTTTCTCTTTGGAACATAGTCGCCTTTAATATATATAACCTTATTCACAATAGAGAAATGTGCATACTGTAAGTAGTGTGGGTTTAATGGGATGCTCAAAATGATGTGTCTGTTGCTGAATATGGTTTTATACATATGCATAAAAAAATTACATGTATATGTTTCTTAGATCCATATGCATTTACATATACACAGGTATGTATATTTCTAAGGCCTAAAAGCAGTACATAAATCTCGAAATACATTACTGTTAAGCACAGACATACTGGTGTAAGAACAAATGGATTCACATTTCTCCATAATAGAATATATGTGGGGACACATCCATAGCTGCACATTCATATACATACAGCCCAGCTCTGTGTGAAATGAAAGGCAGTCATGGACACCACGCTGGCTTTGCCAGTATGTATTTTTTGTTACGGATCTGTCACCTTCCTAGTTCACAGATGACTGAGCAGTGAGAGGAATTTGGGTATAAGCCTGCAGTACCAGCTTCCGCTTGACTCCAACCTCACTTTGTCTGTGAAGGCTGCTGGTAACAGCTAAGAGTTTGCTGGTGTGATAGGTGAGCTTCATCTGTCATGGCTAATGTCCTGAGACAGTTGTGCCTCCTTTTGTTTCCATATTCCCTTGAGGACACATTCTGGAGGCCTAGCTGTGTTTACCCTGCAATTTATTTATTTATTTATTTTTTAAGTCAGTAAGCATGTTTACCTTCCTTCCTCCCCCAGTGCTGTTTGCCAGCTTTGGTGTGGTGAGATGACTAAGTCAATGTATATTAAGGAATACATAACAGTGTTGTAATGAGAATTAGTGGTACTCTGAAAAGGCAGAGACATTGGCTGCTATGTTTTGCACTGTTTAGTCTGGGGGTAATGAAGAGCTCACAGATGACCTGATTTCATTAAAGTAGGTCAGATTTGACTGAAACAGCTATGGCTCTCTCCTAGCAGTGCAGTGTCTTTTCCCCCCCATCACTGCCTCAGCCACGCTGCCTGTCACCTCAGCATTTGAAATCTTTCAGGGAATTTATTGTAGGGTTTTGTTAGCATCTTAGCCAGATGTATACTACAGAACTTAATTTCCACTACTCTCTGTGCTTTCTGCCAGAAGATGTGTGGTGGAAAGGATGACCATACTTCTGTCTTTACTACAAGAGAGGTGATGATGTGAGAGAATGGCACACTTGATGAGATGGCATTTATGTACCATAGATATTTCTCAGTGAAATCCAGTCTGGAGAGGATACCGGCGAGTTTTACTGAGGCAGCTGAGTCTGATTAAACCTACATTTATGCACAGCTTTCATTCAATTTTCTATTTATTTGCACTGTTTCATACCCCAAGTTTAACACTGGAATAGGTAATTGAGATTTGGCAATGTCCTAGTAGAAAAAACACCTTTAAAAAGGTACTAAGAATGTCTTTACTAACCTTTGTGCTCACAAATAAGAATATATTACCAGATATAAGAGTTATTCAGAATTTCTGATGGGGTGGATGTGAGATGCTGGAAGCAAATACAGAATTAGGTATTGTCATCCCACAGGATGTCTGCTAAGAGAGTTTCCTTCTAACATCAGTGGGAGTAAGGTGGGATCTACAGACCAGACCTATACAAAGACATTAGGGAAGCTATTCAGACAGTGTTCACCTTGAAAAAAAATTAGGCCCTGTTTGGTGGAAAAAATTATACAGTAAGATGTATAGAACCTTTTACTGAAAGATTTTGAAAACACTTTATTGATAAACATGCTCAGGTTTGCTGTTCAGCTTCTAAAACTACACTGATCTTCTATGCTGTTGTTACTTTTATTACAGCCTTTCTACAGTTATATGATTTCCAGGGAGACACAATATCCTATGTTTAACTACTTGTCACTGTTTAAGACTATCAGTTTTTTCATGTCAAAATGTCTCTGCAAAGGTGTCAGCCAAAGTATATTGCCTTCTTTTGCAGCCATATTGCATTTAAACAGGTGGAATTTGGGAACTCCACTTCCCAACTCCCTCCTCCTCACTTCTCTTGCTTGCTGTTAATTGTTGTGATTGTGCCTCTCATGACTTCTAAAGCAGGCGTTTTGTTCTCACATTTGCTTCAGGTCATTACAGTAAAATCTTTTCATTCCTGAAATCTTTTTTCCCCCCCATTAGTCCTGAGACAAATAAATTGATTGTGATGTTCAGAGGCAACTGGGGTGGTCAAGCAAATCCCAGAGAAGTCTGTAATCAGATTACTTGTGTAAGTAATCTGAGGACTGTAGGCTTTTGAAAATCTCAAATATTCTGGTACATTTTGGGTTTTTTTTGTTTTTTTTTTTTCAAATTTGCTTTCCATTTACAAAGGGTATAGTGGCTTTATACAGCTTGCATCACTATAAGTAGAACCAACATGTATCCTAACGCAGAAATGTCTTGTTTAATTTGGAAAAACAGGACCACCTGGATCATCAAACACTGCCTTCTGCTCTTGCAAGCAACTGCACAACATTAGTTTGTTCATCTATATCTATATAGCTATATCTATATCTATATTTTATCTATCTATCTATCTATCTATCTATCTATCTATCTATCTATCTATCTATCTATCTATCTATCTCTCTACCAGGTTCTATTGCCAAACTGCTTCCATTTTCTCCACTGATTCAGTACACTCTTTCAATAGTGGTCTGTTTGAACTGAAATACTTCCCAGAAACTAGTTATATCAGATAAAAGCTATGTTTAAAATAGTCTATAAGATTTGATTAAAAACAAACAAACAAACAAAACCAACAAAAACACATTATTTCACTAAAAGAACAAGAAAAGCTGTGTTTTCCTGAGAGGTTTTATCAAGTGAAGAACATGTGGTCTTTCTACGGTGTGGGAAGTCTTTGCTGCAATGCTTTGTCTGCTCTTCTGACAGTCTGTCTGTGCTTCAGGGGTGTGTCATTGTCAGAATTTTGCCAGGGAGAAAGGAACATAGGAAACACTGGGACAAGTTGCCTGTGAGCTGATGGTCCAAAGAACAAGTCAACAGAAAATCAGGCTCATGCCATCTAGAACCTCTTCTGAGCAATGCCATAAGGCTTGTCCAGCTTGGGATGTTCAGTGATGGCAGTGGTATTTTTGGCCTTCTTAATCCAAGTTTTGAAGGTAGTACTACCTGGGTAACAACTTGGGTTACTCCAGAGCGGATTCTGATGTTTTTATTAACTACAGTTGTGTTGACAGCTGTATCAGTTATTTCTTTTCTAACTGAAAGATGCAAAAGATGCGTGCTCACTGATTTTTCTCAATGCAGATTAACTGGAAGGATCTTCATTTTCAGCTTCAGATTCATCTTTTATAAGCTTCAACAAAGGCGTAATACTTCAGTTTACCACTGCCCTCAAATCAAAGGAGAGAGATCAAAAACCCTGTCTTGAAAAGATTATGCAACTCAATAGGACCTGATCTTGTTGTATTATTGCATCCATTACAACAGCACAGTTCAGGCAGGTGTTAGTTTCAATTAACCTGGGATTCAGGTATTCACAACATCTTGTCTGCCAATTACTCACATAATTACATGGCCCAGAACTGTAGAATAGAATCAGCCATCATACTAGGCATGTGTGATTACTGAAGAAAAGAGGAATTCAGAGGATGTATGAGTAAAGCACAGCTTCAATGATCATGGACAAAAGTGGTCTTTAGTGAAGAAAGCTTATTTACTAGGCTCTTGCTGATCTCTTGAATGCAGGAACTGTGCCAACAGTGTTTGTGTGACTCGCAGATGCCTCACAGCTGTCTGTTGTTTTTGTATTCTTATTCAGTCAGTAGGTAAAGTGAGAACTTATTTAGCATTTTTCACAGAAGAAACTGAAAGGCATTCCAGGGAGCTAATGGCACAGCCATGTATGGCAAGAAATCAAAATATCAGAGTCAAGTAAACGTTAAATGTTAAATCCAACTTTCTCAGACCAGGATGTCAGCTGAGAAAGACAACTGCTGACATTTTGACCTGAAATATCCACTGACTTGGTCAATATGAATACCTTTTTTGTATGACTCTGTCACTGTACTGTCAAAAATCAATCCACCATGGGCCTCCACATAAAGATCTTTTAAGGTCAAAGGCCAAAGGTCTTTCTGAGTCTTAAATGCCATGTATCTTTGTACTATTTAAAGCTATAATGCCAAAGAAAATGTGAAATTATGGATGAATGTTGTGAAAAGTACCACGTAACTTCATCGTCTAAAATTATATACACTTAATTATATATACCTAATGTCACTGAAGTTTAATGACAGCATCCTACAAGAATCAATAGAAAGGCGAGCTGTTTCTTTCCATTCATATAGATCCAGACTAGGGCAGCCTAAAATTCTTCCTAGCAAAATAACAATTCATTTCAGTGGAACAAAAAGTGAGGAAGGACACTGCTCAGCCCTGATGACAAAATACAGACCTTTATTTCATCGGGAAACTGACATGAGTATGATATAGAGCTAATATAATTTGACAGTGGTACAAGTCTACTTCTTATTCTAAGGGAGAACCTAGTCTATTGTAGCCACCTTTTGTCATGGGAAATTTTTGATATGTGTGATAGATTTTGTAGTGTTTTGTTTCTGTTTTTGGTTTTGTTTTTTTTAATACAGGAACCTCATTAAATGTAATGCCTACTATTAAATTTCTTCAACGTTTTCTCAGTAAGCACAAATATTTAAACAAGGAAATTCCCAAAGGGCATACATATGCAAATATTTGAATTTTTACAGAAACCCTTTTCCCCTAGTAGAATGCATAGTATATGACTACCTACTTTACTGTGCCTAAGATGTAATTTTATGCCTTTCTATGTATCTATTTGTGTTTGTGTGTATATTTATTTACATGGGTAATTTAAAAAAATAATATGTTTGGTAAATGCTAAATTGAGGGAATTTTGTGGTTTTCTAACACAGGAGTTAATATGACTTCTGCTGAAATTCTGCATTTTATTATACCAAGATAAAGCAATTTGAATGTATATCAGTTCTCTGGGAACTGTAGTGGCAAAAGCTCAGGATATTTGTCCCACAATGCAGCCTTTTCTCGACGTCATATCCATACATCTTATATCAATCACAGAAATAATCTGTTTGACAGCTATGTGTTTGGGGCATTGTGATACATGAAAGTTCCAGATTAATACATGAGCTCAGAGTTATTTGCTGTCAGGAAAATAACAGTTTTAATGCAGTTTGAGTGTTGTCTGTATTCAGAGATCAGGTTCAAGAAAAGCAATCAGTCCCCAAACCTATCTCTACTGTTTTAAATTACATGATCGTTTTCCAGATGACATGCAGATTTTTTTAACATAGGACCAAGGCAGGAATTACCTGGTGCGATTATTCCTATGCTGGGAAATATATTGCTAATGGAAGACTTACCCACCTCCCACCCAGAGGCACTGGTGTGAAGTAGCAGTCTCATGAAGGTTTCTTCTTGATTTTCTATTGCTGTCCTTAATATCTATAATATTGTTGTCCATTGGAGGACATCTCAAGCTTCTCAGAGCTTCTGCAGACATTTTGGAGTTTAGCCAGGGTATCCCTTTTTTGTGGGGGAGGAGACAAAGGAGAAGAAGAAATGGAGTGACAGCAATGGGTCATTTGACTCACATAGCAAATATGGGTGAGGTGCATCTTGTTTCCCATGAACATAGTCTGGAATGTATAGGCAGGAACATCACCCATAAGACATTGCAATTACACTCCTGAATTCATCAGGTTTGCAAAATCTCAGCTGTGACAGTGTCCATACTGTTTTGAGATATGTGTTACATGGATGATGTAACCCAGCTGGACAGAACCCAAAGAAAATTATAGAATGACCAGAGAATGATCCAGGAAATGTCCCACTTGGAGAAAGATAGAATCATAAACTGAGAAAAGACTGGAGAGACATATTTACCTGGTGTGTGACAGGTATATGTGCAGAGAGGAAAGCAATATGACAAATAGAAAGTATGGGGATAGTTTAGGCTAACCATTAAAACAATCCTTCTCTTGGAAGTTCTTACAAAGCACTGGAAGAAATTGCATGTTGAGGCTCTGGAGTGGCTGTTAGAAGAGGCCTATATAAGGAGGTTAGACAAACAGCTCCCAGAAATGAACTAGATATGATCCTCTCGTGTAGGGAGATGGATCAAGCAATCTCTGAAGGGGTTTTTCAGCTCTATTCTCTCTGATTTCATCTTTAGGCAGGTATAAGTCTGCCATAGTGTAGCAGGTTGTTATGTCTGATAGCTTTTATAGTGCCCAACCTTCAGGATAAGCTTTGGGTGACCAGTTCACAGCTGTCAGCACTGCAAAAGCCATAACCATAACTGGCTCTAATTAGCAGCCTATGTGGCAATTTTAGCAGTTAGGACAACAACTTGACTATAAAGGATGAATGATCCTTCTGCCCCAGTGGGTGTTTCTTCAAGCTCAGCGAAACTGGTAAGTGGGAGGGAGGGAGCTGACAGTGCTGCTATCCATGATGTATCTTTTTTCTCTGTACTATACTGCAGAGGACGTGGGTCTCTGGGACTGTGCATTCAGCATCTTTGACAAGCACTGCTTTCATACACAGAATAACCTACTTGTGCTTGGTGCTCTGTACTAAAAATCATAGGGGTTTCAGTGGAGAGGATGAAGGGAGAGAGAGGAGAGATTTACGATAAGCAGGTAGTTGGCTGGTCTTTGCCCAAAGGCATGTAAATAGAGCAAAATTCTGACATCAGCACGTTTTCAAACTTAGGCACTGTTGTGAGCTCTGGTTTTAGATGTATGTTTTTAGACAGGGCAGAAAGATGACCCTAGAATTCCTCTCAGCCTCATGCATAAATATTTGCATCATAGGTTTCAAGAGCAGAGAAAAAGCAGTGTTACTTTGCCTCCTCCTCTCTCAAATGTGTATCTGTTTCTCTTGGTTTTCTACTACCCCAATGGCAAAAAATACACTTTTCATGTGTGATGAGCGCTTCCGATTTGTAATCCAGGCCAGTCTGTGTCTTTGCAAACTGCCAAAACTGTGAAGGATGCTGGTCTTTGCCAGATGCTCATATCTGGGGTCAGACAAAGGCTGATCTTTTGAATTCTGTCTGCACTAAAGCCAGAAGGCGTATGTGCTGTACCTGCCTGAGGGTCGCTTGAGATTGCAAGGCTGATATATTTCTGTCTGTCTTTTCAACCAACTTCTTTGTTTCTACCACACTGGAACTCCATAAATTCACATTGGTTTCTTTGTTATATCTGTTTCATTTAAAATACACAGGAAGCCTTGTATGAAAGTGAGACATTCTGGAGCTTTGCCTCTGATACCTCCCAATAGGAAAAACCCAAACAAATTCGTGACAGAGCATTAAGGAGAGCTGTTGAGAGGACACCAGTTAGAGGACACATCAGACTAAGCCAGTCGTTTGGCATGTTGATGCAAATGGTGACTGCTTAAAGGCAAACCAAAGAGAGCCCACAAGACTGTAAATGTGGAAAGGGAAACAGTGCAATAGTGTGATTTATCTAAAATCACAGTGCATGTAATTTGATGAAATTAGGGGGAAAAATGAATGCTCCCCTAATTTCCACTTACATATCCATCTCTTAAAAATCAGTAGGGTAACTAAAGTGGCATATGAGCCCTGTGGCAACTGTCAGATAAATTACACAACAGTGAAGAAACCTCCTGAAAGTAATGCAATATCCAGCTAACTGCTTTTCCTCTTTCAGAAAAAGACCTTGAGCTGCTGCATTTGATTCTACTTCAGAAATGTTACAAAATTTCTCACTGAGAAGGCAGATCTGTGTTTTTGTGCATGAATAAGCCTTTTATTTTCTAGACAGGGTGCAAATGGAGGCATAGTGAAAATTATTAAAGGGCACTAACAAGGGAATAGCAGTCTTTAGGCTAATTTTTGGGTAACTATTTCTATTTATTTTTTCATTAAACAAAGTCTGCAGTTGCACAGATTGTTGTTATGAAGTCCCTAAAGTCCTATAAAGCATGGTAATGTGAGTAAGTTTTCAGAATTTAGTAAGTCTAGTTCTGGGATTTTACTATTACCTAATGTTTCCATTCTAAGGTATTATGAAAGCACTATAAATGGCACCTTTCATGAACCAGCTCTTCTGAGCCCAGCAGGCTGCTTCTGCAGTGTGCTGGTGGATCTTTCCTAAAACATGCACAGACATGAACACAGTCACAAATACACAGACACGAACAGAGTCACAGACACACAGTCACAGACACAGACCACAGACACACACAGACAGTCACACAGACACACAGATACACAGATATACACAGACCATCACAGTCACGGACACACACAGTCACAAATATAGACCACAAACAGAGAGACACAGACACACACAGACACACAGACAGACATACAGACAGACACACACACACAGACACACATAGACAGAGATGCAGACACACAGACACACACGCTCACAGGCTAACAGACACACACAGACACACATACACTCAGACTCACACACTGACACAGACACACAGACACAGACAGTCACAGATATAGACTACAAACACACAGACACACACACAGACACACACAGACTAACAGACGCACAGACACACTCACAGACACACACTGACACAGACACAGACACACAGACACAGACAGTCACAGATATAGACTACAAACACACAGACACACACACAGACACACTGACACAGACACACACACTCACAGACAGACAGACACACAGACACACACAGACGCAGAAACACAGACACATGCACTCACAGACTCACACACTGACACAGACAGACATACACAGATTCACAGACACAAACTCACAGACACACACACTCACAGACAGACAGACACACAGACACACACAGACGCAGAAACACAGACACACACACTCACAGACTAACAGACGTACAGACACAGAGACGCACACACACAGACTCACAGACACACAGACACACACAGATTCCCAGACACAGACTCACACAGACACATACACACACACACACTCACAGAGACTCACAGACACACACATGCTGTGACCGCTGCATTATGAATGCTTTCATAAGAAAGCAGAATTGTCCCACTCCTAGCCATCCTATCTGATGACATTTTTAATACTGGGCATTGTTTGGAGAAAGAAGCTATTGTCTGAGATTGCATATCTGCTGACCAAAGCACATGGAATAAGCCCAGCTTTGGACACACTGAGCCTGGCCCCAGGGAAGAGCTTAGCGGTGAGTTTGTTTGAATGTCCTGATTCAGTGGTGAGCTCCAAAGAGGAAATGCTCACCATTATGTAAGGATTGCCGTTTACCTAAAGTTTGGAAAAACATTGTTTGTTCATTTTTGCCATAAAGGTCTTATTAAAACCAAGACAGTGTTAATGAAAAGCTGCCCGAACAGAAAAATAGAGATAATAATATTTCTGCGTTAGAAATCCTCTAACTCACCTACAATATCTTCCTAGTAAGCAATCAGCAGATGGTTTCAAACACAAAACTTTTACAGTGAGTATAAAGACTCCAAAAGAGACAGGAAACATCTTTACATTCCTATATGTTATCTGTACCTGGACAGTTTTGCTTTGACAATTATTAAGAAAAATCACATGACACTCAAATGAAAATGCCAGAAATCATATAAAAATAACTTCAGAAAGTCACTGGAGCATTTTCTGTTTTTCTTATTTTACTGAACTTTTACTTGCAGTCAATGGACATTATTCAGCTTCCAGTGACTAAAAAAAAAGCAGAAAAAGTGCATTCAGAGCAGTGCAAAATTATTTATTAAATAATGAATTATTAAAGAATTATTATTCCTTTTTCTGTTTCTGAATTATTTCTGAAGTAATTCTAGGTGAATAGTATACTATTTAAAACTGTTCATACATTGTTTATTTTGTATTTTTTTGTTTTTGGATTTATTCTTTAGAGTTCAAAAACTTCATTATGAAGTCACAGGCATCTTTGCAATCATAAATATATAAATCATATATTTAGCCTGAAATATATCTTTTCTGTTTGAAACTGAGTAGGAAATATTTTGAAAAACGTTTGGTCTTGGTTGAAAGCATTTGATAGTTGCTTCATTGGCTAATTACCCTAGTTGTTAAAAAAATTGTTCTTAATTTCTAGCATTAGATGTTTTTAGCTTCAGCTTACAGCCATTGTGTTTTATGTTTTTGACCTAAGAAATTGCAATCAAAGTTTACTTTGTGCCCTTATAAACTTCACCTTCCCTCTCAGACTGAGTTTCTGGAATCTTTTGGTGCAAGAAAAGTTCCTTTAGTGGTTCTTCTCTGATTCTCTTTGGTCCTTCAAAAACCTTTGCAACAATGACACAAGAACCAAACAAAATACTACAGGAGCACTTGCATGAAGGTCAAATGCTGAGATAACATGAACTTTGAATCCCTATTCAAGATGCTTTCTACATGGAAAGATTGTATTATCCCTCCTAAAAAGATTGACATGGGGAGCTTTGATAAACATTACCATTCGCACTTGACCACATTAAAATAAAATTTGCATACAGTGCTCCAAGCTGTGTACCATGAACCTGAGCTCCTCATGACTTATTACTATCACAATGATCACTTACAAAGTTTAAATCTGGTTATTTTGTAATAAAGATTTTAGTGATATTTATTACAGATTTTTAAATAAATAATTTGGTAAAATATAGTCAAGAACAATTCCATAGAAGTGGTCTGATTTTATAAAAATATTTTGAAGGAGTTCTGTTTTCTGTTTCTAATCCATGGATGTATGTTTTATGTGCCACACTAATTTAACATCATCTAATTAAATGTAAAGTAATTTAAAGTTGAAAGTCTAAAAGGGAAATCAGGGTTAATACAATTTTCTTCATCAATAGGCCCATAATCCCACAAAATCATAATCTTACTTTGACAGACAAAATTATTTTTTGTAGTTTTCTAGATTGACATCAGGCATATTTCCTTCATTTACCTCTTTGCCTAGTCCTCTATCAGGTGGGACTCAATGCCTGTTCTCCTGCGTTCAATGTCAACCTGACAGCTTCTCATGACAGCAGTCTTGCTGTTGTTTTCAAATATTTGAGTAGCATTTTATTTCCTTACATTCTGGAACTTCTACAAAAAAGTGTTCAAAAAGATCAGAAGTAGCCTCATGATTGAGATGTGATTTGGAGAGTATTAAAATTCATACTGGTTTTGTAAACATTTCTTAAATTTCTATGGAAGTGTTTTATTATCACCTATGAGAGATCTACTTATATACATTCTATCCAAGTAAGATGAAGATATTTGTTAAAAATGTTCAAGTGTATTGATCTGTTTAAATGCTGCTACTACCTTCACCTAGGAAGAAAAATAATCAGTTAGGCTTCTATGTTTTTCCCACCAAATTTCCCTAAAATACACACTTCTTACAAATATATACTGTATTATTCTTTCTTTACCCTGATAAACCTCTATTTCTGGGTTCATGATTTGCCTACAAGCACTTGAGTACAACAGAAAAAGGTACAAAAAGAGCAGCAAAAGTGATCGATGCTATGGAACCTCTGGAAAAGAGAAATTACTCAGCTGACTGGCACTCAGCCTTATGAACAGATGATGAGAGGGCACATGGTGCTGGTCTACAAAGTCATGTAGGAGCTGGAGAAGGTTAATAAGGAACAATCATTCTGTATCTCTTTGGCCATAAAACCCAAATCGTCAAATAAATTTATCAAATAAAACTAATAACTGGGAATCTAAAACAGGGACAGGATGCTTCATGGGGTGTATAATTAAGCTGGGAAACTTTGTGCTGTTCGATGCTTGCAATGCTCAGAGTTTACACGGATTAAAAAAAGTAATAAATTCACATGGAAGCAAATCCTTTCAGGGCTGTTAAATGCAAAGGCATTTAACACCAGCTCCGGAAGTCCCTGAGCCACTGAAAACTGGATGTGTATTCTAAGGATGCATTGCCAGAGGCATGCCCTGTCCTGCTAGTCTTTGCTAAGAGCATCTGCTGCTCATTGTTGTATTATATTAGCTACCAGCCTTGTCTTGACCTAGGATGGCACAGCCCTTCCTGTCCCTGCAGGGGAACATTTGCACCAATGTTAGCTCTCGTGTGCAGCTGCTCAGCTGTGTCATATGCTGCTGCTCTGTTCCTTGAGTAGCTGAGTATCTTTTTGTAAACAAAACAAAAACAACACAAAGGCGAATAAGTGCATGACAAGCAAAAACCAGCTAATCCACATGCACAAATACCTTTGCTGGCATGTGAACACGGCTATTGTTCAGAACAGCTATCTCTGCAAAGATAGTGTGACCAAAAAGCTTAACTGCAAAAAAAGTAAGTATGATCAAAGATGAGCTAAACAGCTGCCATAAACTGAAGAAAGCCTCACAAACACTGCTTTTGTGCTCTCCTACTGGCTCCAGGCCACAATAATTGCACTGAAGTTGATGTGATTAATTCAGCAGTACACCACTGTGGCATTAAGTTTTAATCCAGTACAAAATCAGATGGGATGTTTCCTAGGTGCTGACGTGTGAGTGTTTTTAATGCTCCTTTGTTGTATCAGGGTGCAGTGTGAGTGTGAGCATTTGGGGCAGCAGGGGCAGTGCCTGGTGCAATTACAGAGTGAGGTGCCAGCCCTGAGCAGTGAGATAGTTTGAAATGACTGATGTGGGGCTGCACTCTGACAGATGGGTTACAAAGCTGGGCTGCATGCAGGGATACAGTGATGTTAGTCTGCTGCCAGACTCCCCAGCTCTGGAGCCTGGCTGAAGCATATTTCAGGAGGTTAGCTGCCTTGGGGACGATGAAGGTCATGTGAGGAAGCCTATTTCTCTTTACTGACTGCAGAGGAACCCTCCGGTGATTAGGTTAGATATAGATATCAAATTGCTACATTGCAGTTTATCTCATTTTAATTCCCTGGAGGACTGCTCATCTCATCTTAAAATATGTACCTAAGAAAGGTCAGATGAATTGTCATGTGAAATGGCTATGTGAAATGGCTATTTCTCTCTACTGACCACTAAGGCAGTTTAAGGTCGATAGCTTGGACTGAGACATCTAACTTTTATATGGTTAAAGCTGGAAATGAAGAATATCGCCCTTTTGTTTCATGTTGAATGGATTAAATGCCATGACAGATACTCTCTTACGCAGTAATAAATGTAGTGCTGCATGTTTCACAAGTTGGCAAGACCTGCAAAGTCTTAATTTTAAATTAAAATTCACTCAAGATAATGTCAGTGAGCAATTAAACATTTTCAGGAAATTCTATATTGCCTTAGGATCTTTATGACTTGATATGAGAGCAAAGACAACCAAAGCTGGGACAAAAGAAACTATAAATACCAGATGTGTCTGTGAGTGTGTCACAGTGAGTCACTTCCAAAGGCAGAGCAGAGTCCTAAGATGTCTGCAGTGTGTATAAAATGAGATTTCCCATGAATTTATGAGTTATCATTAAGCATAACCAAACATTAGGCTGTTTCTTAGCATAAGAGTTAGTCAACATTCTTTGAGGTGAAATGCTGTTGTATCAAAATAAAAATGTTTCCAGTGATTATGTCAATATGTACTTCTAATGGAATTACTTCAAACTGCTGTCATATTAACTTATAGATTAGCAAAAAGGACTTTACTGGCCTTTTATTTTAAATCAAATTAAATATGATGTTAAATTTTACATTTCATTTAAGAAAGGCTACTTATGTAATGCATTTTATTTTTGCACTTTGTTTTGTGCTTCTAAAATGCAATATTATACAATACTTTAATAATTTCAAAATATTTTATTTCAACATTATCAAAAAGGAAATGTTTGATAAAGTCTGTCTACCATTTATGAACCAAAAAATTTTAGTAATTTTGGCTTCTGAAAAATATTTTGAGATATTAATCTTCATTCTCTATCATGTGCCAGAGTTCAGCAGGAAACTTACGTTCCCTGCAAGTCTGGGGTTTTTGGCTATTTAGAGTCTCACTGACAAACTGAATTGTCAATGGAATGTATTCATTCATTTATATCAACAGTATTGTCCCTGTCTGCTTTGTTTTCCTCTGGGTCCTTATTTTTTCATCAGGAGCTTGGAAGTGAATCAGTGTCTGCTTATTTTCAAAAGGAACTGTGAAGGGAAGGGCTGTTAATTGTCTCATAAAAATATTTTTCAGGAAAACATGTTTGTTTTAAAATGCACTTTTATCCATGAATGATCTCATGCCTTAAAATTTTCATCTTTTAGGCACATTTGAATTCTCACAATGTCCAGAATGTTATTATGCAGCCAGACAAGCTATAAAATACAAAAAAAAAGACTGACTCAGGGTTTGTCCATGATTTTGCTTCCACTTCTGCCCATATTTTCTCATTTCCTGGATGTCAAGTAATAATAATAATAATGATAATAATAGTAAAATCCATAGTAATTAAGAACCATTTCAAGATTTAACTGAAATATTTACTTCAAGTATTAGGAAGTCTGTGAATGTAGAAAACTAACAGAATATCCACTGAAACAGGCAGATAACAACCTGAATGCTGCTGATGTATTCTGATTGTTCGTGATAATCTTTGCTTCCATGAATAAAGAAAATCCCAGAATCATGTGTTTGAGAAGGACTTTAAAAGTCACCTAGTCAAAACAATTGTTTAAAATTCTAAAATATTTGTTTGAATTTTTGGGATTTGTCACAGGGAGCAGAGATACAAACATAATGAATAGAAATGCATAATGAAAAGAAACCAAAGCCACCTAATCTCCAGAAAATGGCTCTGTTGGCTTTCTCATTGGTGCTTGTGTATCTCAGAGATGAATATTTTGGAATAGATGAAGTTATAGTACAATAAGATTTGTATGAGTTATAAAAACACATTTGACCCTCTGCTGTATGAAGAAAATGTTGACACAGTCTGATGCAGCACTGGACCAGAAGGAATTTTCACAGAACTAGATAATAAAAGGTTTTAAAAGGGACCTCTGGTAATCCTTTTCCCTCTGTTGCCAAACTTGTCTTAAAACATACTCCTCTGTGTACAATACTCTGGGTTTGGACATCTTTATTCAATAAAATGGAGGAAGAAGGGAAATTTAAAAGGTATCTCTGTATCTTTTCCGAACAAAAATTTCTCAGCAAGGTGGGGTTACTTGTAAGGTATTTCTAGACATTTCTAGACATGGAACTCTCTTTGCATTTATTTGTGAGTAAAGGTCAAAAGGATCATGAAAAAATAAGACCCAGTATAACAGTCTTGGAACTGTGGGTAACAGCATCTCCATTTGTTTCATATATATATATGTACATATATACTTGAATAAAAATAATGTTTCTTTGGACAGACTCCTTCCAGTTTGATAATGCTTGCATTATCTGTACAATCTCACTGGATCATAGAGTCATCTTTGAGGTCCTTTCCTTGGGTTGGAAGGCATCTTAAAGATCATCTCATTCAACCCTCCTGCTAGGGGCAAGGACATCTTCCACTAGACCAAGCTGCTCAAAGCCCCATCCAGCCTGGCCTTGAACATTTCCAGGGATGGACCATCCAAAACTTCTCTGGTTCAACCTGTGCCTGTGCCTCACCACTCCTACAGTAAAGAATTTCTTCCTAATTTCTAATCTAAACCTACTCTCTTTTAGTTTAAAGCCATTGGCTGAGTCTTATTTCTGCTTTTTTATAAAGCTGGTAAACACAGTGTCTACTGCTGTGATGAATAAAACTAAGTTTCATTGGTGTGACTTGAGAGATAAATAAAATTATATTTGGATTGTTTCCTCTTTTGCTTAATTCACAGTTTTATTTTTTAAACCAACACAAATTTTTAACAGAAGGTGACTCCAGGATAGGCCTGGAAATGTCCAGGGAAATGCAAAACAATGTGTTACAAATGAAAGAAATCTAATTTTGGTGTCTATCTCAATGTGGGTTTTTTAATTAAAAAAAAAAATCACAAAAATCCTTTGTGGATGGGAAAAAATGCCTGTCAAAGAGTTAACATTGACATGTGTTTAGCTGGTAGTCTAAACACGATTGCAGTTTATACAGATAGCCTGGCTTTAAGCTGGCATTTCTCATTGATAACAGTATAGTCATAATATCATTGACAGTATCAATGCTGAATGAAATCCCAGCATTGCTGGGGTCCTTGACACCCCTGTGAGTGCACAGACAAGCACCTGTGCCACAGGCAAGGTGATCTGTGTGCTGCTGAGGTACATGGATAGCTGACCTCCCTGCTTTAAAGCTTTGAGTAATACCATTGACCAACCTTGTGGATCTCAGCCTTTTTCATATACCTGTGAGAAGGCTCTGCATAAATTTATTCTTCAGAGAAAATAGTGGTACTAAATCATAAGAAATTCTGGTTGGGACTTGAACATAGGATAGCTAAATTTTAATATTTGAGTGATGAACTTTGGGAAAAAATTTACTTGAAGGTGTTTTCAGATCAATATTTGATGCCCTTCTGGCCTTTATGTTTTAGTCAAGAGCACCTGTTGGGGGTTGAATAATTTCTTTTCTTTTCTGTGGAATTGTTCCCCATTATTATGCTAAGTACTTGTGGCTACAAGTTAGTTGCCTCTCACCNTGTTGTTGTTTTTATGCTGTTTGCCTGGTTAGATATATTAGTAAAGAACTGTTATTCCTATCCCCATATCTTCTGCCTGAAAGTGTCTGATTTCAAATTATAGTGATTGAAAAGGAGCGGGTTACGGGAAAAGGGGGTCTTCCCTCTCCTTGGCAAATACCTGTCTCTTAAACCAAGACAGCACCATACCTGGACTCAGTAGGAAAGGGATTTAATTTAGGTACCTAGAGTTGAGTTTAGGTACCTTAAGTGTACAGGATGGAAGATGAGGTCATCCACCCAGCATAGCAGTGTTCCAGATCTTATGTTTCAATCCTATGAAAAGACTTTCAGATTTATTCTTCACATTTTTTTTTCATTAAATAATGTTATGTTATCTGTAGTGGTTGCAGTGGGGTAATATGACACAGAATTTATTTGTCTGAGTGGTCCAGCAAGGTTTGGCTAGAAAATGGAGATTTTTCCTACTGGAAATTTCAAATTGTTCAGAACTAAATCCTGGTTTCACTCCTGATTCCTAAAAACAAACTAAATTATTTAGGGTAAAGATACCTAAAATTTAAAAGGTTTTGACCAAGAATATGGTAGGAATGCAGTGGAGTACCTCTATAGGGTATAACAACATGTGTTTGTGCCAACTGAAACATTGGAAAAAATATTCAAAGATGCTGGTGCATTACTGTGTCTAACCAAAAGTTCATCTATGGGATGAAAGAAAAAAATCTTAGAATGGATGCAAGCCAGTGCTGCTTTATGTGTTTTAAACTGATATAAAGCTACATGTGATATCTGCATTGAATAAAGTGAGTTTAATTATGACCGTTTTTTCAATGGAAAGAAGTCCTTAATCAACAATTATAGCAGATGGTAAAAGTTGGAATTAGGTTGCCTCTTGACCAAATATCAATAGTCACAGTAGTCACAGTATTTACAGCCACAGCAGTCACCAGTGTTTACTTAAATAACAATACCTATTTTTCATTATATTTCCTCTCAATTTTCTCATAAATACCATTAAGACAGACTGAGTAAATTGTGAGAAATAAAACTGAGGGCAAATACTGCTGTCTGTTCCTGAGGGAATTAATGTGAACTTTCATCCTAAGCCAGATGAAAATCAACAATTTCAGCACAAGGTCAACAGCATGGAAGCCCATTCCCAGACTGTTTTGGTTTGCACAAGTTCAAAGATCTGAGAGCAGAAGAATTTGTCACATTTGCTCTTAGACAGACTTTTCTGGGAGATGGACCACCATTGCATGCCACCCTGTGATACCTTGCAGAGTTGGTAGCATTCCCTGAGATCAGTGCTACTTTGAAAAAAAAAAATAATAAAAGAAAAAGGAAGAAGCTATGTGAATGGCTTTTTTTTTTCCCTTGGAGATGTTACTAAACCTAGGTCCAAGTTGGTACTAGAGCAGTGAGCTGGCAAAGGGCACAGGATTTTTCCCAGGTTAAATGCAAAATTAATATTTGGGTTGTTAAATAACTAATAGAGTTTTTTTACAAGACTGAAAGGCTTAACTACAAGATCCTAGCCAGATTCTGACTTAGTTCATTACATCACGAACTCATAAAGTTCATCCTGTAGAAAGTATTATGTCCTTCCTCTCCTCAGCTGTTTTTAAAGTGTCACTGTGCCCTGGCTTGCAGCTGCCATATCCCGTAAAGAGGTGGTTTAAGTGGTACTTATACAAAAATTGGTATTTAATAACATAGCAAAGCTACTTTGTGGTTCTGGATTAACCCTTAGGGACTTCCCTTCTATTTTATACTTGATCCTTCATGGTTTTATTTTTCTTATCCCTCTCCCTAAAGCTTTCAGCTGTTTTTCAGTTTCATGCTCCCCTACTGCCTTCATTCCCTCCCTCATTTCCATTTTCCACTGCTGCATCTTACTGCATTCAATACTTCAGGCTTTATCCCCCAGAGGCAAACAAGGAAAAATCTGCTATTTCTCTCTCTTTCTGTCTGCCTGTCTCTGCATGCTTCTCATTTTCATGGTTTCAGGGAAATCAGGGAAATCTTGATAACACAATCCCAGTAAATCCTCACTGCAAGCTCAAACTCCAGAAGTGTAAAAATCCTGATGTCTGACCTCAATATGTGATCTTGGCAGGTAATACTATTTTTGAACTAGAAATTTATTTTATTCTAACATTGCTTATCAAGTCCCTAAGGCACATGAGTACACTTCCTTCAACTGGCCTTGTTTCCTCACAGAAACCCTTATAGAAAACTGCACTTTGTCACACAGCTGTTTATGAAGAGATGCCAGTTCTTTCTTTCACACTCACACATCCACACTGTAGACAACTTCCTCCTGATAAAGGGCTACCCTGCCAGCAGACCTCTCCTTAGAAGCACTGCACATCTTTATGGCCTCTGGATGAAGAATTCAGCCCAAGATTTCTGTGTATCAGTACAGAGTCTGCACATTTAAGATCCTGGTCATCATTTTTTAAATCTTTGGGATCTTTAAAAGCAAAAGGCATGAAGCAAACAAGGAACTTCCGCACCATGTTGGTGCATTCCCAAGTCTTCTATACGCTTTGGGCAGGCTGGAACCAAGCTGCTGATCCCAGCCTGAGTTTTGATGCAAGGTCTCAACCCAGCACAGTGTCAGACTGATTTTTATTTAAAATGGCAAAGTATTCAGGCTGGAACTGGATTTGAGACTGAGACCTCTCACCCCAGGGCTCACATACAGCTGGGGAGGACCCATCAGTACAGCCCATGGCATGTACAGTCCATGTTTCCAGGGGAATGCAGAAGGATCTCAGTGCTGTACCTCTCAGATGCTCTGTGGCACTGTGTAGTTGTGTGCTGGCAGCTGAATACATCCCCAGGTCCCTAAACAGATTAGTTTAGCACAAAGAAACTTCTTAAAGAATCTATCAGGAATTTTTCTTTAAGCAAGAATCACATAGGTTCCAATTACAGCTTTGTTAAATCCATTCTTAAATCCATTCTGTGTCCTAGGACCAAACCTCTCTCCTTAAAGGAGAAGCTTCTGTCTCCTTTACTGTGTTAGCCTATAGAACAATGGAGTGTCATCAATCATTGTGCTATCACTGGAAAATAAGAAAAGATAAAAAGTTTATCATAGGCATCAAAAGTAAAATAACATTTCTTAAGTTTCTTACCAGAAAAAGACAAATAAAGATGTTTCCTACAAGAGTATTATAAAGTGCTATGAGAAATGGACATTAAAATTATATAATCTTTTTTTTTTTTTTCAATGTAGGTTCCTATTAAGCATCTGATGTAAAGAACAATCCCTATGAGATGGTTTTTTGTAATGCATGCTTTGTGGAATTTGAACTTTTTTTCTTGTCAGAAATATGGAACTGTTTTAGCATAGCAGTTCCTGTAAGTAAATATTGAACATGCCAGTTATTTGCAATAAAATGAAAGCAACCACCTGTAAATCTAATTACACTGAGGTGAACTCCTTTTTTTGAATTCACTTTGAGTTGTAAGTTCCAATCATTGTAAATCCCATATTTGCCACCTAATAATCTCCAATTTACTAGTGTTAAAGAATTGTTCTCTGCAACATTTTCAATATTGGCCAAAGTAATATACAATAATATTTATAATATACCATCTTGGATGCAGCTGTAAGTGCTGAAACAGTTCTGTTGCATGGATGCAGGTGACTGTACCTCTGTCCCTCCCAGGGTGGGAGATGATTCTCAGCTTTGTTACTTCATGAGTTTAGGTGTGGACATCTAATGTGAACATATGAGGCAGCTTTCTGTCCTGGCCTGGCTTCTGTGCAGGGTGGAGCCTGGGCTGCTCACAGGACTTCTGCACATCATAGATCTCTTCCAAGGGATGCCAAGGTCCATGGGTCAGTCACTGCAGACAGCTTCTCTTGGGAAACACAACCACTGCTCCAGTGTTAACTGTGCATGGAAGTAGGGCCAGGCAGAAACCTGTTCCATCTTCTATCAAAATTTAATGCCCTGAGAATATTGATTCCATTTTAAACAGATACAGTAGATGTCCTGAAAATAGCTCTCTACCTCTCTCATCCCATCTACAGTGTGCAAAAATATTTTCCTTGAAACATTTTCCGATTGTCAGGTGGTATTATTAGCAGAACAGATATATTTTTCAACCACTCTTGTTCCCACACACAAATACTAAGAAAAGTAATAGAAATGTAGCACATGAGAATGAGTAGTGAAACCTGCTGTTTTAACAAGTTGGAAATGAAAACATAATGTGGTACACAACTCATTCATTAATTTTATTACTACTTTATGCCAATCTTTATTAGATTTTTTTATTGGATTAGGATTTGATTTTTGAGATTATGTTAAAAATGTGATGGTGTTTGCCTATTTTCACAGTAGATATAAAATTTAAATGGTCTTATTTCAATATGTATTTCTTCTATAATTTAGCTTTTGCTGCTTTGCAAAGCCTTTAAAGTAAAAAATTTGGCATAAAATCAAGTCTAATTCTTTGCAGTCAGAGATTAATGATTTGTCCATAAAGTTCCTTTACTGTATGGTTAATTCCCTTAGCATCAAATGCTTCCACTTACTAACATTACTTTTTCAGTTTGTAAATGACATTAACAAATAGAAGTAATTTTATGGTGGACCTGTGGCAGGACTAGTTCAAGTACTGCTACCTCTTCTTCTTTCTTGCAATTAAAAGAAATATTTTAATCCAAATGGTACATCTGTCAGAAAACTGTCAGGAAGAAAATGCTAATAGGTGCATTCTTTCATATGCTCTGAAAGAATCTTATCACATGCATGGATTTAGTGAACATACACTGTCAGTTGCTCCAAGAATTAGCAGTCATGCAAGAGTTGCCATTGATTTAGACACTGATCAAGAGAAGACTCTGTACCACTACTGTTTTTCATTTTTCCTTCCAGCCACAGGCAGAAGAGCCTCTGTTCTCTGATGGGGCCTGTGTGTCAATTCATAAAAAGAGAAGCCATCTCTGGTATCACTGGCTAACACCCAATTTTAATAAACATTTGATTGATCTAAGTCTATACTTTTGTTAAAATGCATCATACTATATCACATTGAATACATAATATTTGACGCTATTATTTGAGGAATATATCAATAAACAGAAAGAAATTAAATTTAGTGCTTACAGTAAAATTTAACATAGGTGATTTTTTGCAATACAAATCCACTTCTGTTGACCCAAATTTTTTTTTTCCTAAAGGAAAAATGGTCTTCCTGGGCTTATTCTTTAACTTGTCCAATCAAAACTCCCAAATTCTAGCCAAAGCACAAAATAGGTTAATTTTATTTAATTTTAAATCTCTTCCTAATATAATTTGTGAAGATAATTTTCGCTTCTCTTTTTTATCCCATTATAATTCTTCTGTGCATTCTTGAATAATTACATGCCACCTATGAAGAGTCATGAGAACAGATCATACTCTGTTTCACTGAGTGAGTGATCTCTGCACCCATCAGGTTCAACTCCAGCACATGAACCAGAAGTAAGGATGATTTCTTATAACACCACAGGTGTCTATTTGATCCCATATTTTGTAAACTCAAGTAAAAGCACGTGGCTGGTTTGCTACTTGTTTTAAAGCAAGTGTTTGTTGTAGAGGCTTGCACGTTGATACACTGCTGTTAAATTCTATTAACTTCTTTACTGGAATATTTCTTCTTGCCTTTATACTTCTTGCCGATGCAACCACGTTGTATTTGCAGGACACACTCTCATTCTCTAGTTACTTATGCAGACTTGTTTTATAACTGTTTGTGAACAGAAACAAATGCCAAGACCTGAAAATTTTCCACATCTTGCAGGTCCACCAAAAGTGAATGAAACACAGAGAGCCTTGGAAAATGGAGATTCTACGAAAAAACCAGAAGTGGCCTACAGAGAAGGGATCATGGCTAAAGACTGTGCTGTAGAATGAAACAGTTGTTCCTCAGGGTACAGACTCAGATATTGATCAGCTTAATGCCATGTACCTGCAGAAAGATTGGGCCTGGGGCTTCATGGGAGGAGGGTTCTCCCCTTTTATTCTGCATGGGATGTGGCTGCATGAATGAATGAAGGAACGGCCCTCAGACAGAAAATTCCTGCTTAAACTTAGAAGTAAGAGCAGTGGGGTGTTTGTGCAACAGCATTCTTTTCATAAGTAATCTGTTTTGTGTAAGGAAGAAATTGCTTTGGTTGAGAATTGGGATGACATTTTGATCTGTATATGAGATTCAGCTCAGATAAAGTATAATATGGTCAAAATCTGCTTGCTTAAGGGCATCTAGGATTTTTTCAGAATATCCTGTTTATAATTCTGTGGCTTTAGAAATAAAGAAACTTAAATAATTCAAGTGTAAAATTTCCACTGGAGTTCAATGATACCAAGATTTTAATTTCTGGATGTACCAAGAAAAATGAATTTGGCTGTTAAAGCATAGCCTCAATAATGCATTTCATTTCAGGTTTCATTGGACCTCACACAAAAATGACTGATAGAATGGAAAAGCTTTAATTAGCTGTCAGAAATATGCTTCCAACATGTTTTCAGGAAAATACGCTTTCAAGCCTGTATACGTTTTTGCTACATTTTTCATGACATATGATAGTTGTGCAACAGTCATCTATTAATATCCAAATAGGGCTTTATTCTTTTTTAAAGCTACTTCATTGAGGAATGCTCTGAAGCTTTTAAGTGACTTGAAATACATTTAGGAGGAAATCCTGGAGCTGCTGAAGTCAGCAGATACTGTACTGCTGATTTAAACATGAGCAGAGTATCACTTTTCTTGCTTTATGCCTTCTTTCATACAAATGCAGCAAGGCTATTCTACTCTTCTTCCTACTCCTTTGTATTGATATTTGTATCAAAGAGCAGTTGAAAGATCTCTGAAACACCTCTGATCTCAATATAAATTTCCTGTGAATATATGTAATGAGATGTAGTTCAGGTGTTAAAGTTGAAACATGAATTATATGTAAGATTTTCAAAAGCACTTCATATTAAATATATGTGTTTCCTTTGAAATTACTGGGATTTTTTCTACTTTGACATAATTTGGAGCAGGATTAGGAAAAAAGCTGAGTACTTTTGAAGAAACCAGACTATAACTAAGTTTGCATATGGTATAACCCAAATCCATTTGATGTTGATTAAAAAATCTTCAATTTACTTCAGTGCAATTTGGTGGTTATGACACAAAAAGTACAGTGATGCTATATTATATAAGTATTGTAGGCTGAAATTTTAGTGATTTGTAAGATCTAAACAAAGGATAAAATGTCGATCCATTTTCAGTGAATAACACTTTAAAAGCAATTATATAGACTCCATTGGAATTATTTATATGGTAATATTCTGGTAAATATGAGTAAAGTTCTAAGAATCTGCTCTAAAGAGGGAATAGAAAACAATATTTATCTTGTAAAGTGTACAGAAGTACTAGCTGCACCAGCCAAATGATAGCAACCTTCTCTCCATTAAATATATATATTGTTGCACAGAGAAATAAATGGTGTAAGTATGAAACTAACATTTTCAAAGTTCTGGTTTTACCTAGAAACAGTGGGCCAAATAAACACTTAAAGTGCAAAATTATTGCTTTACTTTTTTCAGTGCAGCTGAGAAAAGTGGCACGTACAACTGCAGCAGTTGTGGGCTACAGCTTGTAAAAATATTATGGAATGAACACAGTCATTTTAACTGCTTCTTACTGCAATATGTACGTTTCTTATAGGTAAGTTTCACCTACATAGAATTCACATAAAATTCATGTAAAATTCCATTACATACATTAAACTTATGAAAATGTTGTCATGGTCAAGGTAACTCTTTTCTTACTTTTTTTTTTCTTTTAACATAACAAGTCTATTTTATCTACTTTGGAATTAATTAAAATCTTCTGTGCAATAACTGATTTTCTACCATGTGTACCCAGAAAGTAAACCCTCTATTCACCATCATATTTAGCGGAGGAGATCTAAATCAAGCTCTCATAAACCATGACTAAGGAATATGGCTGTCAAATTGTACACACAGCTATTAGCAGCCAAACACTTTATCATCTCCCCCAAGACCTTGATGCCAATACTATGCATTTTGATTCCTAAATAAATGCTTCGTATATAAATTAAGTCTTGTATAAAAATAGAACTTGTTAATGAGAATATTGTGTTGACTGGTTGATAATATTGTCTCTTTGGTGACTAAGTCCCATAACTTTGGCCTACAGGATAATGAGAATAAAGGTACTAAATTGCATTTTTCTGTTAATTTTGCACTTCTTAAACCAATCTGTTCAAACATTTCCCAGGTGTCTGGTGCACTAGTAGAACCAGAACAGCTACACATCAGTAAGGAGGTGAATTTAACAGAGGGCACAGATCACCCCATAATGTCTGTAGAAGAAATGTTGCACTGCCTTTGTATCCTTTTTAGAAAAGCGTGCAATCAAATACTTTTATACGCTGTTTTAAAACAAATCTGCTGTAATCTTTAATCACATGCATTCTCCCTTTGTAACACAGAATTGAGGGTGAGCAGACCAGTTCCCTTGTAAAGACACATATGCTGTGCAGGTCACAGTTTTGGACAGGAGGAGAGAGTCAGTTCACCTCTTCTGACATGTAGTCTTGGAGTCCCACATGTTTTAATGACAGTAACCCAGAGGGCTGCCTAGGTTTGGGTGATCAGGTCAGAAAAGTCTGAAAAAGTCTGAAAAGCCTCAGCACAAGAAAGACCTGGACCTGTTGGAGTGAGCACAGAGGACACCAGTGGGTTGGGGCACCTGTCCTGCAAAGACAGGCTGAGAGAGCTGGGGCTGTTCAGCCTGGAGAAGAAAAGGCTTTGGGGAGACCTTATTGTGGCTTTTCAGTGCTTAAAGGGGGCTAATAATAAAAGAGATGGAGAGAGACTTTTTACATGGGAAGATAGTGATGGGACAAGGAGAAACTAGTTTCAAGTAAAAGAGGAGAGATTTAGATTAGATATGAGGAGGAAATTCTTTACTCAGAGTGTGATGAGGCAGTGCAAGGCTGCCCAGAGAGGCTGTGGATGCCAGACCCCTGGATATGTTCAGGGTCAGGCTGGATGGGGGCCTGGCCAGCCTGATCTCGTGGAAGGTGGGAGGGTTGGAATTAGATGATCTTTAAGGTCCCTTCCAACTCAAGTTCTTCTATGACTCTATGATCATTCAGATCCCAAATAAATATTGCTTTGTAATTGAAATTTCTTAACAGTCCAAGATGAATTAAATGGATTTTGTCTGTGATGAGACTACTTGCATGATCTTGTCTATTGATGTAGTTCATGTTCATTCAATTCTTAAATACTTGTAACAATGTAATATTTTAAAGAAGTTTCATACTTAAATTACACAACAACACACAATTCTAGTCCCTCTATTGCTCTTGCAAAACTGAAAATACATGCAGAGGGAAAAACTGTAGGCATGAAGGCAAATGCAATCTCCTATTGGCAGCAGTTATCTTGCAGAAAGATTTATGAATGTGGTGGATTTGAAGGATTTTAACCAAGTCAGAAACTGATAGCACTGGCTCAAGCTAGGCACGATGCAGGCAGGTGCTGGCCAGGCTTCCCCTGCTCAGCCTCTGCCAATGCACATCCCCTGACCTGCACACTGCAGCTGTTCCCCTCTGTGCCAAGATGTGTGCTGCTGGGTTGGGCATTTGGAAAAACACAATCACTGCACAAATACATTTCAGGTCTCCAAAGGGCACTGAATTAACTCACTGTATCACTTCCAGTGCAATGAATTTTTAAATTCTTCTTTCTAAGACAAAAGCCTCCTGTTTTTCTGCAGGGCAGAGCAGTGGGTGCCCTTTTAATTCTTCCTCTAACTCACTGTTATATCTTGATCTTTGCAGTTTTGCTGGAATATGATGATTTTAAAAGTGAGCATGCTTTTCTTATAGAAAGAAAAATTTCCTTTGAGCCATATTTATGAAATTAACAAGGTGAGAGAGGAAATATTTGAAAAATTTGGGGTCATATTCTCTACCCTTTGAAGCAGTGATGAGCTCTCTGTGCTGTCGGTGATCTAAGTGTCAACTGAGGGGTTGCTGGAAAGAGGTATTTGTCTTATCTAGCTCTTAAAAGGCTACTCATCTCACTAACTGGCTTGATATACGTTTTATAGTGCTGCAATGAGTCCTGAACAACTGTATTTTGAAAGAGATCTCAGGGTTTTAAATCTAGGTCACACTTTTCAGTCCTGATTCAGGAGCAGCCTTGTAGAAGAGATGCAAACTTTAGCTCATTGCTGGCAGGGATCTACAGGATCAAAGCTGTGAATTGACTGGTGGTAAAAGACAGTTATGATTATTTAATGAACTACCAGAAAGGCTACTGATTCATTGACAAATATTCATATTCATGTTCTCAATCTTTCTCAAGGATAGGGTTTTAATTTGTTGTGTTTTATGCCAGACCTGAAGTGGGGTCTCCGGGCTGTGCTGTCATGCAGTAACCAGTTGTGCTGAATGCTCATCTCATTTCCATATTTAAAATACACCCTGGATCACCCCACTGATGTGGATGACCTCCAGTTCCAAACTTTTCATTTTTATTCATTCTGAGATAAAAGAAAAATACGTTGCTTAACAGCACAGTTTTTACTTACTCTAGTTTTTCACTTTCAGATTTGGACACAGGGGCTAACGAGACTTGGATGACAACTTTGTTGCCATTCAACCTGTCCCTTAGATAAGAGCTAGCAAAAAGTAAAATCATGAAATGACTTGGGTTGGAAGACACCTTAAAAATAATTTAGTTCCAAACCCCCTGCCATGTGCAGAGACACCTTCCACTAGACCAGGCTGCACAAAGTCCCATCCAGCCTGGTGTTGAACACTTCCAGGGATGGGGCATCCACAGCTTCTCTGGGCAACCTGTGCCAGGGTCTCACCATCCTCATAGTAAAAATTCCTTCCTAATATCCCATCTCAACCTGCACTTTCAGCTTAAGGCCATTCCCCCTGGTACTATCACTCTATCACTCCATGCCCTTGTGAAAGTTCCTCTCCAGTTCTCTTTGTAGGCTCCCATTAGGTACTGGAAGGTGCTGTAAGAACAGTGGGAAAGGGATATTTATTTGCAAGATGTTTATTTTCTCATGCATCAGACCAAGCTCCATCAAGAAAACACCACACTCTTCTGCTTTCCCTCCCTCAAAAGAAACCCCATTCTGCACAACCAATTTTTTTTTAATTGATTTTTTGTGTTCCTTAACCATTTGTTTTCACTTCTTTGGTGAATATTCCATTTTATCATATTAACAAAATATGGTTCCATTTTCTTCATTTAAATGAAAGGAAAATGCTTATTCTTAAGGAACAATAAACTTAGAAAAGCAGAGAGCAAAAAGAAATTCCAGGATATTTATGTATTGTAGAGTTAGTATTTTCCAACAGTGGGACGCTTGTCTCATTGCAGGAACAGTGAGGGACATCTTAGCAATTCTCCAGAGTTCCTGGTTCTGTTCATATCTTTAGTCACATGCTGCTTATTCTTGTGATCTCTTTGCAGAAGGGTAACTGTGCTCAGTAATGTCAGACAGCGTTTGTTGAGAGCCTGAATCTGTCACTGAGGAAAGCAACAGCCTGTGTATATTTTTTCTATGTAGTAACAAAGGAAAAAAAACTAAATGTTGAAACTAGGGAATATTTTTATAATCTCAAAATATGAAAACAGGAACAGTAAAAAAATAAGCAAATACCCCTTTCTCCTCAGCCCCCAATGGAACATTGATTTTAGTAAAAAATAAATATAATAAAAAAAACTCTGCACAAATCCAAACCACATAATTCTTATATTCTAAAAATATATGGCATTTTGATGAACATGAGCCGTTTTCCCTTGGGGAAAGAAAAGAAGCTGAATGATACATCAAAAATCTATGAGTTAAGATGGATCACTCCTTAAGAACTTGCTGGATGATCTCAGGAGGAATTTCTCAAAGTAGAAGAAGTTAGACCTTTAACCTTCCCAAGGAGAAGTACAAATTTCACGTTTGAATAGTGCTGTAGAGATGAGGTTATTCTACTGCACTGGGCACATAACAAGAAGAAATCTTTACCCTGGAAATCTTGTGATCTAAAATGTATTAAAGACAAGAAAAGGAGAAGAAATGGAAGTGACTTAGTTGCTGGTATCCCACAGTAGGGAGGGCTGCCCTGCTGGCCCTGCTCAGTCCCCTGAGTCACTCTAACCATCCCATCCCATCCCATCCCATCCCATCCCATCCCATCCCATCCCATCCCCACACTGGCTAATGGGGAATGAAGCAAATGTGCCCTCTGGGATGAGCTCCTCCAGCCCAGCTCCTCCAGTCCAGCGCCTTTTCTCTGTGGTGTTGGCTTGCAGCTGGCAGGACAGAGGAGCTGAACAGCTGTTGGACTCCTCCTTGTGCAGCTGCTCATAGCTGGGTATTTAAGGACTTGTGTGACTTCAGGGGGCCTGGAGGTCTTTGGAAGTGCACCAAAACTGGCAATCTCTCACAGCTGTGAAAGAGTTGGCACAAATCTAAGAAGGCAATTAAATATGAAGAACATTTACTTTCCCAGTTCTGAGTCTTCCTCTACATTGTGCTGATGTCTAGAGCATTTTATCTGAACAAACGAAATTAACTAAATTCAATAGGCTTATTTATTATCTCACTTTATGTCTAAAATGGACATGTTCTTTGTTACAAGACCTCCAGCCAACAATGTCCTATGGAGGCCCTGTGTACACAAAGTATTTAATAATATTTCAAATTGAGTTATTTTGCTTGACTTGTATGAACAAATAGAAAAATAACCTTTTTTTACCTTATTTATTTAAGGAGATCTAGGCTTCCAAAATAACTGTGCTGCATGAGGATATTACTGCAGGCAGCAGTGCTGAATGCTTCAAACCCCCCTACTTAAAGGAGTGAAGAATAATTTCTAACTTCCTGAAAATTATTGAATCTCATTGTAATATCTTTTGTAAAATCAAAGAAAATTGCTTTCATCAACTAGTAAGTAGGCATATTTTTTCAATAGTTGTGTCTAAGAAAATAGAATTTGGTAACAGTTTCACTTTGATGATTTTGTCTTAAAAGACAAAATATCTGTGAATCTCTTAGAAATTCAGAAAACTCTGAATACTCAGCCAAATTCAGCAACAATAACGTCCATGAAGTAATTTTGAAAGAAAATATTGACCAAAACCACAGAATAACTTCCTTTCACTTTAAAGCTTGCAAGGTACTTTTAAAACTTTGCCTGACCACCAATGAAGTCAAAATGGGTTTACCACTAGTTTTAGTCAACTCAGGAATGGTATAAAATACTTTATTTTCTTAAAATTAAATTAATGCTTATAGTTTACAATATGAAGCAGCTGTAGCGGCAATGCTTGTTTGACAAATCTGATATTGTTTTTTAGACAATCCAGGAAGCTTCATTGTCTTTATAGGATAATGTATAGGGTTTCCCCAGCATGCTTACCATGCCAATCAAACCTCAGTCTGGCTATGAAATGTAATTAATAGTTTCACATGGAAGATTACTGGAAGCACAAGCATTCTTTCACCAAATATCAATTAGAAGAAGAGTAATTTTAGAGGCTCCATTTGAGTACTGTCTGGCATAGACCTCCCACACAGAGATCAAGTTGGGCCAAGAAAAAGATGGACCATCTGAAAATGCATAGATTTTATTGTTATGAAGGAAGTCATCAGGGAAGAAAATAACAGAGAAGTAAGACATCCCTCAAAACTGCATTTCATTATCTCATTCATTTCCTAGAAATTCATAATACTAGATGAAATTGATGTGAACTTAAGCAGTGCAAATCTTGTGCAGCCAATATAAGCTGGTGCTCTCTTGTCAAACTGTATAGGAAATGGGCTCATCTACATCACCCACCTCTTCCTGCTGACTGTAGGGGAAATAGAGACTAACTTAGACTATAAACATAACACTAAGATGCCCAAAGATAGATGAGATAATCCTTTCCTTTTGGATTCTGTGAGCTGAAAATTCTGGATCTCCATTCATAAGAATATTTAACTATTTTTCTCTTTATTATACCTAATGCTCAGTAAAAACACAAGAAAAATTTCTACCAGTTGAAGTGAGAAGCTCTGCTGGTCCAGGGTTTTTGCATTTATGTAGACTTGCTAGTAATAGATTTCTTATCTCCTGCGGCAGGAGATTATCACAGTTACATCTCTGCTCATGGTGAAGCACAGGCTGGAGCACATGACCCAGGAACACTCTTTTCATCAGATGACATCAGCTGCCTCTTTAGGCAGTGCAGTAAGTGGACTAAAACCATGACGTATGCACAGACTTCTTTAAAAAGTGGGATCAGCTCAGGTCTTATCAAAGCAGAGTTTTAAACCCTTGTTTGTGAAGAAATCAGCACTGTATACTTTTACGTACTGAATAAAATCAGCCCCCCGACTCTTAATAAGCTGCTTCAACTTGTGCATTAACACTGTAAAAACAGTTGATTTAGAAACATTGAACTACAAGACTTAACTTGTGAAGCATTAACAGGATATATTTTTCTTTCTGTAAATCTCTGCTAATCTTACAGCTGATGAACTGGTGGCTCAGCAGTAAGTAAACATGTCACTTGGGGACAAGTTATGTGAACCTATTGACAATCATGTTCTATCACTTGATGCAATTGCACATGTTAAAAAAAGCTCTTTCAAAATAAAGATGCCAATTATTGTCAAGCTGGTCACTAATTTTGCAGTGTGTTGGGTGACAGAATATGTGATGATAGACCAGAAACTATGAGAAGAGCATAACACCAAAGCATTTTGTGAAATTAAAGATAGCCTAGGGGTTAAAAAAAATTCCCAAAGAGGCAGCATATTATGAGGAACCATAAATACAATATAACAGAGTCACTTCCAAAGATTTATTCTCCAGGATCCAACAAACACACACATCTCCGACAAGCTACGTGGCAGAAAAGCAGACAAAGAAATTGAAATTTAAAAATAAGAGCTGTTTTTTAATACTTGTAATGTAATTATAAAAAAGAAAAAATACACGGCCAAGTTGGGTACTAAAAAATATCAGCCTGTAGGAAACACAGTCTGAAAGAGACTAGCAACTGTGAAGATGTAAAATGCAGAATTTTCAAATCTGTTCAGATTAAGTTATGGCCTTCAATTACATGTATGGTTTCTGCTATGTGTTCTGAAAACCATCAATTAAAAAGAAGTCTATATTATGTAGTTTATGTCTTTTAAGATTTGGCTTTTTTGAATAGACTAAAGCCTGTACTTTTGGAGGCTAGACTGTATCATTTGGAAACTGGAGGAGCAGCTTGCAGTGGCCAGCATTGCTTTGCGCTTGTGAGAAGGTTTGGTATTGTTGTTTTTTTTCAAAACCACAATCATAACACATAGTTATTTTTTTCAGTTTAGGGTGAGCCCAGCCCACAGAGATAATGCTGCTCTGGTATGCCTACCCAAGCTCTCCTAATGATGGAGAGTGTTTCTTCAGTTAAAAGCTGTCTCCTATACACCCTGTCTACTCCACTAATTATTTTTCTCTCTTTGGTGCAGGACTTTGTCTCTTCTTTATTGCCATTCTTTACCAAGTCCCTGCAGGAAAATGAGGTTTGCTGAGACCACTAGAGCTGTGTTGCTGTATGCTATTTAGAGGGGATTGACTTGTGTTTCAGAAGCTGAACAGCCAAAGGATTTAATCTCAAATTCTCGGGGTACGTTTCAGAGTAAAAGTGATGAAAACATGGCATTAAAGCAGCAAAGAAGGGGACCCGATTTAGAGGCAGGAAGCCAGATGTTAATTAATAAAACCAACATAACAGGGCTATTTGGCTTGCCGAGAACATTCTCTCAGCTGCCTGTTTGTAGGCTGTTCCCCAGTTAATCAGTTCTGCTGCATTAAATTTCTTTAAAAGAAAATTTCTTCCCTGGTTGCTTAGAGCCCTGTTGAATCAAGCTGAAAGCTCTGTGAGGGGTGCTGAGACAGGCCAGCGAAAGTAATTTATAGAACGTTGCAACTCTACTGCTACCTTCATCAGTGTTCAATTTACATCTGCAAATGTCCCTGCCTGTTTCACACAGACAATTAAGCTCATTCTGTGAGTAGTGCTCACTCAGATGGCTCTAAGTCCAGAGCAGGGTGAGTTTTCAGTTGTCAGGCTGAAGCAGTACAACCTCAGGCACAAGAAACCAATAGTGTGGATATGACTGTTTCTTCTTCTGTAGCTTCTGCCATACAGTTATATCACATTACATCACTGCAAGTGTAAGGCACTATTAGAAGCAAAATGCCTTATAAAACTACTGAGCTGCCATTAAGTTCCTGTCATTTAAATCTCCCAGGGACAGATTTTGCGCTGCCTGTTATGTCAGCCAGAATAATGCATTGTTTTCAGCTATTCGCTGAAGAGGAGTCAGACCAGCAAAGGAGAATGTAAAAGTTTATTCATCAATAAAATCTTTTAAAAACCATTTAAGTGGGTTATTTCTCTATCAAATACACTTCAGGTTTTGCTTATGTTAGGCTAGTGCCAAGAGATTCCTCCAGCTGTTGTGCCAGAATAAACGAGCATCAAGGAGACATTCTGCCCCAGAAGTTACAGTCTTAGCATATGTTTGTTAAAATATGCAGGCTACCTGAATGGGCAAATAATTTGTGTATTCTTACAGAATGCCATTGATAATAATAACAGAATAAAGTGGATTCTCTCTTTTCTTGAAGCAATGCTTCAAGAATTCTTTGAGATACATGAGTTGAACATAATCTAAACAATTCTATGATTCTAATGGGAAGTGATGCATTCTGAGGTATTCAGGGAACTACAGGCAAGACTAAATTGCCATTGGATGTCATTCATGGGTCAGCAAAGTATAGGGCTTCACTTACTATATGGAGTTAACAGTCTCAAATTATTCTATTTCAAAGTTAGGAGAGAGGATGCCTCACAGGTAGAAAATAGAACAGCTTAGACATTCAAACACAGGTGAGATTACAATAAAAACTGGAAACTGGGGAATGCATGAGTGCCCCCAAAGCAATGGGATTTAAGATGCCCATTTTTAACCTGAGCATTTCATACTGGTTATCTTGAGCAGCTCCCTGCTTGGTTCTTGGTGAACCCCAGACTTGAAGTAGCGCAATCTCCCTGTAAGTTACTTAAGGCTCCTCCAAAATCACACTTTATTCTGGACTGTGGATTTCATAAATTGTGCCAGACATTTATGGCCCTTTGTGGGACTAGAGTTCGACTTTTCACTCGGATTCTGATCCCTAGGATGACATTGTCCATGCTGGGTCAAATGAGCTGCAAACTTGATGATGCTTTTGGGTCCTTCCAGTGCAGGATATTCTATGATTCTCTGGTCATTTATCAGCTTCCTGCCTTTGCATGAATAATTTTTTTCAAAGAAGAAAAATGGAGATTATAAAGGAAACTCCTTTTGTTTACTAAAAGTGGAATAAAACATTTACTACATGAAGTTTTGCGGAGGTGTTGGGTAGTCAGAAATCTCAGTAGAAAGCTCTGTTCTGTGTCAAACAAGGAGGAAGGGATGACAGGAAAATCCAGTGAACTTTGATTTGGGAGAAGAAAACCTTATTTTTTCCCTTTAATGATTTCAAGTTCTTAGGAGAAAGAACTGCGAAGGTGGAGGAAGAGCAAAGAAGAGGTCAACATCTTTGAGCAATATGATAACATTTGCATGGTGGCTGGCAGGGGGCAAGAGAAGCACAAAAAGCCAGTAAACACTGATGTTTATTTTAGAAAGGAAAGAAGAATTGCAGAAAATGTTTTATTAAATAAACAAGAAGCTGAGCAGTCTTAAACAGCCTAATCCATGCATCTTTGGGTGGGCTTGAGATATGGCTGCAGAGACTCTTGCAGTGGTTCTGACCCAAAGCAGTAAAGGCAAAGAAGTGCCCCCATTAACTCTCACAAGCTTTGGATCAACCCCCTGATGAATTGTGCAGCTCACTGGCTTATAGCTGAGCTATGCTAGCTGTCAAACAACCAGAAAGTCTCTCCCCTGGGTAGCTTGGCATATAACCCTTAGGTATCCTTACAAATCAACATGGGGAATGACATGCAAAGAAAGGAAAACGGGCATTTCTGATGTCAGACACCATCCGTCTTCAATTAAGTTAGCTTCCGAAATGTTTCAAGAATCCAAGCTCTTTTTGAAAGCCCAATTGACCCAGAAGCCTCTAACAAAGCAATCCTTAAAACCAACCACGTCGTTAGTTTGTTTGCCTGATGGGGGGTTCTTAATGCCATAAACCCCAGTGCAGAAGTTAATAATTTCATACATTATCACTTTGAATATGCAATAGAAAACTCAAGGCAGCTGTTTGAACTTCTTTTTAAAAGAGGACAGATTGCCTTTATTGTGTGCACTACTTCATGGCTTGTTTGAGGCCAGGGCAATTATGGGATGAATGACTTCCCTTTAGCTGTTGATGTGTAGGCTTGTTGTTGAGTGTGCATTGTTTTGGGCTTTTTGTTATTGGCTGTCTTTGTTTTGTTTTTAATGAAACTGGAGGCCATGTGATAAAGCCACAAAAAGCTGACAGGTAATGATCAAAAAAGGGAAGGGCCAATGCTGACTTGGCATTTTATTGTCTTGTAAATATAGAATTAAAATAACAATTACATTTCTGTGAAGGCCATTCTTACTGGTTTACCACTACAAGGGTGGGTGTGATTTTGTGCTTTAAACACCACAGAGAAGAAGGCAGAAAGCTTGTCAAATTGTGCTGCTTTTTTTTCCACTCTGTTGGGTTGCAGTGGTTTCCTATGGGACATTTTGGTAGCTAATTAAAAAGGTGTTAATTTTTATTTATTTGTGCTGCTGATGACCTCATGAAGTTCATCCACTTATTTCTAACTAAATTTTTTTTTCTGATTTTAGAAATGCAATATTCTAGTTGGAAGATTATCCTTAAAGTAAAATTACATATGTGGGAACAAGGAAATTTCTGTAGAGTCTAACTGGCTACTTTGAAGAGACTTTCCCATGAACTGCTCTGTAAGCAATTGCTAATTACTAAAGAAACAGAAGTCAGGGGACCAACTCTATTGCCAATTGCCAACTATTTAAGAAAGTGTTTTATTGTGAATGAAAATAATTTTTATTCTAAGTGACACAGACATCTCTAGATTGAGCACTTCATAGTGGCTGTTGTGCATTTGTTTTTTGTCTCCCAATGAAGCTCTTTCAGGCAGAACTAGGATTTACATGAAGTATATGTAAAAAAAAAAATAGTGCCAGTAAATATTTCATGTTGTTTTATGCCTGTGCTATATGAGTGCTACAGCCATAATATAAGGACAATGTAAAAAACACATGTCTTGGAAGTGGGAATGTTTCATGTCAGATATTACTGAGACTACGTATTGTGTGGGTATTTGCACATTAATCTGCTTAATATAATGTTGACAAACATTACCAGAAAATAAGTGCTGATGCATGTATCATACCTGTCTAGAAGACTCTATTACTTAGGAAGGAATAAGAATATTCTAATTCAATAAATTAGGGTTTATGACAGAAACTTGAGACAAGTTATTTACTCATTTCCACGTTCCTGTTTACATGGTGAGAATCAAACATGGGAATAAAAGCACAAAACCACATTTCTGTTAGTAAGCCTCCATGTTATTGCAGTGGGTTCAGGTGGTGCTGCCTTTCTGTCCTCCAGAATGTCAGGGCTGTTCACATATGTTTTGTTCTTTAGGTGATAAAATACTTTCTGGACTGAGTAAATAAAGAGAAATTGCAATTTATTAGGATATGTAATTATTCACTGCAAGTCATTTCAGTGGAAATATTGCTCTTTTCCCCAGTGTATCTGTCTTACACTGTTTCAACAAACTCAAGCATAGATACACATCCGTGGTAACTTCCCACAGGTCTGGAAGTACATATAGATACACAACAAATAAGACTTTCCAGCTTTTTTAGACTCAAATCTCACTCTTTTTCCATTAAAGGTCCTTCTTTCTCAAGGGACTTCCCTCATTCCTGCTGCCACCTGGGACCCAGGCTCCTGTGCAGCCTGGCAGAGCCTGCCCTAAGAACACCTTGCTGAGGCTTTGCTGAGGTCAGGTCTCACGGAAGATGCTCTATTCCAATATATTCCCAATTCTAATAAACTTTCCTCTACATGTTATAGTAGGAACATGGAACAACCTGATGTCCTTGCCCATCCTACCTATGGGCTGTTAGAGCTCCTTAATTAATTAAAGCTTCCAGTGAGCTTTAATCGAACTATCTTAGATAAACAGCTTATGAAATAAATTATTAATCCATTACATTTTTACATACCCTGTTGAATCTCTGAAATGTATGTATATATACACACATATATAATATATAATATATTATCAATTTATCAATTACTTAAATTATCAATTTACTTAAATGTTATCAATTACTTAAATGTTGGAATTATTAGAAAATATTTTTCAGATTTTTTTGAGACCCAGAGCAGTGAACAGAAGTGTTCAGGACCATGTAAAAACTTCTGCTTTGATTTGAAGTCTTCTTGAATTCTGAAATTCTATCCATAAATTATGTCAATTATATCAAACAAAAGGAAAACTATGATATTCTGAACATTTGGAGAAAGAATACAAGAATACTTGTATCTATACATGAACATACTTTTATTCTCTATAATTTACTTTTTGATTGAACATATTTGCAGAGATTGACAAGATTTCATGAAAGGTTTTGTTTCATTGCCTACATTTTTGGAATAGTTTGGTTAAAACTGTTGTGCTTCTAATCTTTATTGCTGATATTTCCAAGCTGATCATTAAACTTAACCTCATAAGTTTGATTTTATGTATTTATTCTGCTTTTCTACTACACACAGTGAAAAATATATAATCGTGAATTAGGATCCCAAGAACATATTTTATTTTTCTATGCTAAAGCAAAATTAATTATTATCTTGTTAGTATGACTATATATATAAATATATATATGCTGAATTATTTTAAAGTTCTACCTTTAATGCAGATACAGTAATTCAAAAATGCTCGTTAAAAGCTGTAGAGAAATCTTGGAAAGAGCTTAAAAAGCCTTTTGAGGTTTATTTGCATAATTCATTTTTAGAACTTCAATTAACAAGAATCTGTAATTGTTTTTCTTCCCACTTGTGTTACAATTTCCCATGGAAATACAATCTAGAAATTACTATTCCTATTCTACCAAAAAGACTGTATATGTGGATAGCACTTAAAACCAATTGTCATATTGGAAAGACTAATATTCTGGACATTTCTGATACTTTTTTTTTTTTTACTAAACTAATGTCATATATTTAAGGCCTTCTTTTTTTGCTTGATTAGAGCAATATCACTGGAGGATAACATATGCTAAATATTGGCAACCTTTATAAAGTTTTCTTCGTTCATTCATCAAACCAGTTTATTCATTATATTTGCAATTTGAGCTTATTTGGGTTATGTTCATATGAATTACCTTTTAAAAAGCAAATCCAGACTGAAAAAGTATTAAAAGCAATAGTGCTGTCCTAATAGTATCTACCCTGCACCATCCATGAGATTTCTGCACAAGAGCCTCCTCACCATATTTACAGGAGTTTGAGAAGAGTTACCTGACAAACTTTTACCTCTCTTAACAACAAATTATCCTGGGTACAGAGTTCCCAAAACGTTTTGTTGAAAGTCTCTCACATTCTATGAATTTATACCAGAGAATCCCAATTTCAATAGTCTGTGATGAATAAAACCAGCATTTACTTGTAGCTACACCAGAACACTATCTTTCTGGTGGATTTTAACCTAACGCATGATATAAAACACTTACACTTCTGAGGAAAATTTAGTGGAAATGGAAAAATTGGTTTGACAGCTATTTAGAATAAAGAGTTTGATTTACCTATGGTTTGAAGGAATATGAAAAGGTCAAGATTACACTTCCCTTTTCCCTTCCAAGATCACTTTGATGATGCACAATACACTGTAAGTCTTAGCTTCTTTGTGATGAACTATAAGAATACAGTAAAATGGGGATGTTTGTATTGCTCAATGTTTAATTCATGAAAAGCTTGAATAAATATGCAAATGGAAGGGTCTTTCTATATTAGATGCCATAAATACACTTCAGCTATATATTCAGCACTCTTCAGTTATGCATTCAGCACTCTTAATCAAGGCACGTAGCCTTAAGTTAAGTGAAGAAAAACAGGAAATTTTGGGCAAAATAATATCCCTTTAGTTGAAAATTAATTAAATTATTAAAAAAGACTAATCAGCACTAGTTCCTTTGTGCAGTTATGAAAATCTGTTTCTACTAATATGAGGACATGATGTGCCTAATATGATCCTTCCTCTCACTATAACCCTATGGGGTGAAAGAACCATTTTAACAACAGGGATTACAAGTGCCACTTTTACTGTTACAGGTATGACACCCTTTGAACTGTATATTCTAAGCAATATTTCCAACATAAGATTATTGTTAGTGGTTTCTACCTTTATTTATTTATTTTTTTTAATTTCAACTGGATGTTTACAAATTGGAACAAAAAATTACCACCCGAATTTCATGGGCTGCATTTAGAATCCTCTAAAAATGCCACAAGAAATAAGTACACACTCTTGTTCTTCCAATATTTTTATTAATATTTTATATATTGTTTCTCAGTATTGTTATTCTTGTTATTATTCTTGTTATTAATACTGACTCTGATATAATAAACAGTGGATATAATAGAAGCAGAAAATATTTTCAATAATTCACTGCTGAAGTTATTACTATGCCTGCAGGCAAAGGAGAAATTTCAGTATACCTCAGCAGTTGACAGACAGGCTGTGGATAAAAGCTCAAAAAGACATGTGAAAAAAGCCCATATTTCTCAAGGATTCTTCCTCAAGCCAGTAAACCTAATAATAAACCCAATAAATAAATTAAAGCCTAACCAACCTGGTCTGACCTCATTGCTGACCCTGCTTTGAGCAGGAGGTTGGACTAAAGACCTCTGAGGTCCCTTCCAAGCTGCATTTTCATACATGCTGTGATGTGGGTGTATTTCTATGAATATGTTTTGAACTATTCATATGTTCTACCATGCTCCAGTGTTGCTGAAAAGCTTGCAAAGAAGGCAAAACAACCATATCCTAATTGTAAATAAGGATGATAGATGTCACTCCTGAAAAATTTTAGCAGGCATTTCCTCAAGCAGACCAGGTGTTTTGCAGCAGCTCCCATGTGTGGAACTTAACAGCAGTTTCTAGACAATGATAAATGGAACTCTTACAGCTGTCTTGCAGGAGCACGAAAATACCTCAATGTTCAGTGCTAAACTGACTTGTCAGTCAGTGTTCCACAATTTTTTATACAGAAAGAGAAACTTAATTTTTCACCTCTCATTCCTGCAATGATAAAACCGAACAAACACCTCCACCCATTTCAATCTAAGAGTTACTAAAAAATTGGGTGGATATTACTAACAGCAACGATTATAAAAGTTTTGTAGGTGCATCTATTTTAATGGCAACAAGGCAAGGAGAAAGAGAACTGATGTTATTATTATTATTGTTATTGTTATTACTGTTGTTGTTGTTTCATTGTTGTTACTATTATTAATTATTGCTGTTAATTATTTTTAAATGTTAACTTGGAGAAGGGTGACAGAATAAGAAGAAAACATCATCTGCCTAACTATCTGAAATATGTAGTAAATAGTAAAACCACACTGATTATTATAGTGTCCTACCAACAGCCATCAACATCTAATATTTTTCTGTTTGACACTTGGCATTGTGCTACTCTACCAATTGTCTGAATAACATTTTTTTTTTTAATTATTGACTTGTAAATTCATAAATTATGAGGTCAGAATGGGCCATCAAGCAACTACTGCATAATAGTGCTTTGGCACTTTCTGTATCAGAGTGACAGCTCCTGACTGAAGCTAATAAACTTCACTAAAATTCCTAGAACATTTTAGAAGGTGGTACAGCATACTCTCTGTTATTCCAAATCTATTTATTTTTTGACTTGAGGTAGATATTTACATCTCCCCAAATTTTCTAGTCTTTTTATATCAACTGAGAGAAATAGACACTTGTAAGTTGCAGCCCATTATCTAGAATAGATGTATAAACTAGATTAGACCAATCTTTTCTTAAAGAAAGACTTGGTGACTAGCACAGGTACAGACATCCACCTTGCAGGCAGTCAACACACTGAAGGTTTCTCCTGGTGGGTTGTTAAGTAGCTTATCCTGGTTGTTTAATTTGTTATAATTTCAGCCTTAATGTTCTAGTTAAAGGCACACACTCACAGAACAGCTCCTACTGAGTCAGCCTGACCTTGGAGATAGTCTTCTCTCCTTCCAGCATTTGCCAGTCCCTGGTTTTATCAAAAGTTTTATAACTGTTTTACCTGCCCAGTAAGCTAGAGAAAGGTCATGCCATTATTGATATTTTGCAATAGCCTTCTGATTACATATTCCTAGAAAATGGGACTGTAAGGATCTTTGCTGTCTTCAGATTTGGGAGCTTTGGTCTCATCATTAAAGAGACTGTCCTTACCAAATGCTCTTCGACATCCCAGCCAAGGATGTACTCCTGCTCCATTCCATCTTTCCTCCTGGAGCTGGAAAATCAAGCAGTGAGTATTTAAAAAGTCGTAGACTTACAGACAGGGAGAAGGCAATCTGGTTCTATTTTTCCCTTTAGACTTGCCTCTTGAAATGCAAAATATGCTTTTCTGACAGAAAAACCTCAAAAAAGCATGTTTTCCCGCCCCATGCAGGAAGTCAAGCTACTACACTAACATATGATGTTATAAGAGATGCTATAAAAAGATGCTAATATTTTATTATTTTCTTTAAGTGAGCTATTCCATTTACAGACAGACACATAAGTGTGAGGCTTATTGGAGAACAAATCTGACAGGCAATTCTGGCTGACATCCACAGGAAGAAGGAGGAAGTAGTGGATGATGTGTGATCTGATAGGGGGGAAAAAAGCAATGAACATGCTGGCTAAGAGTTTTGAAAGGCTTTGAAAGTGGTAATCTGGTACACTGAAAACCAGGATGTGTTATACAAGGGGATTTAAAATTTGCCTGGTCCTGGTTTGGAAATTGAGAATAACTCTCTCTCAGTAGTGGTATTGCAAGGATGATGCATAGTTATGCTTCTAATTCAAGAGAGACTAAAACACTACAAAATCTGGTCCTAAACATGCCTCAGCAAGACACTGTTCTTACAGGTTCAGAAGAAAGGCTAGGGTACACTTGTGCAAAGATCTGTCTTGGTCTAGGCATCAGCATCTGTCTTGCAACAAAGCTACATATAGTGCAAATAATGAAAGAAGAGATCAACAAACTTATGCAATTAAGAATACTCATAACTTCAATGACATCCCTCCTTCCTTCCCTGAAATAATATATACAAAATAGTATCATGCAGTGACTGTGAATTATAGCACAAATTAGTCATCCAACTCACTGAGAATTTGGTTTCATATTGGCTCATAGATGAGAAAGCCAGGACAGCCAGGGTGAATTCTGTCTTGCTAGCAGCAATGTTTCTGTGAACTGGTTATAACTTTACTCCAAATGCATCTTTTCCTAATGCATAGTTCACAGGGTCATTGTATTCTAAAACACTTCTGCTGTCACAGGTAGTTCTGTATGTTTGCATAGGAATTAACACAGGCTTTGAGTGAGCAAAAATTGCCATTCTCATTGTCTCCATTTTTTAAAATGGAAAGACTGTATTAAAACATCACCTTTCATGGTTTTTGTGCACCTATTGTCCTATGCCTTTATAATGTAAATTATTTATTTGATGAACACATTTGCCAGAGAAGCTCAGCAATATTAGCAGAGTGATTCTCTTTTGAGAATGAGCAGACTGAAAATGAAACCTCTCAAAAGCCTTGGTACTGAGGTCTGTGGTCCCTTTGTAATACCAGATAACATTATGTCATTATAAATTCCTTGGTAATCTTGCAGTTACTTCTTGTTTTGAAGCGATCGAGTCTCTTTTGAGTACAGCTTATAACTCCATGATAATGAATAATTATGTTATTTTAAGCACATTAAGTTCAAAACCGCTGTTTCCCATTAATGACCTTTTACAACCCATCCTTTGCCTTATTCCTATCACAGCATTTCTTCCAGCTACCAGGGGTAGTGGGTGTGAAGGGAGTCAATCAAGAGCAACCTCTGCAGTTTAATGATGAGGAACCTTTTGATAATCTGGCAGTTCCCAGTGCCACACTGCTGAGCACAGAGAGTGGTGAAATACCAGACTGAGGATTATAGGTAAAATGCTACTTAGCCATGGTTTTACCCTAAGAGTTTAAGAGACATTGTGGTTTGTTGCAACAACACCAACCTAAATAATTTTATCAAAATTTATTTATTATTTATTTAAATAATTTATAAAAAGCAGCATATTTCAGAAAAAACTTTTGAATATTTTTGAAATCAAACTCTGATAGGCCTTTGACCCTTGTGCAGCCTAAAATGGACCTCTGGTATTGTTCACTTAGAAAGCATGATGGGACTGTCAGCATTGTCAAACATTTGATCGAAATTGATCTTGACTGTTGATAAAATTAGATTTACATGAAGAATTAGTTAATTCCCTGTTGTCCTTTGTCAGGTGAATGGATCCTGGAATGTAGTCCTAAATAAACCAGGAGGGGTAGAAAAATCTGTCTCTGAATAGAATTGCCTGAGCTGTAACCCATAACTCTTGTAATGCTCCATAGCCATATTTTGAGGTTTTGTATCAAATGCAGAATTAATTTCTTCATGGATAAGCCTATAACATAATAAAAACCTTACAGAAGCTGACAGAGCTACCTGTTCACCTCAGTCAGGTTAGGCAAACATTATAGGAAAGCTGTGCCCTGGAACCACCATGAGTTAATGTTGGCTGATCTGCTGTTTGACTTTAATAGCATCTATAATTTGACCTGAATTTGTAATATGAACATAAATTGTAAATTTGCAATAAAGTTCTCTAGAAATTCCATAGGGAAAAGTACTTTATTTTAACCATCAACATACATAGAAGGGAGTTGCATTTGTAGATTGCCTTGTGAAATACTTTACTGATATGTATTTAAACTGTGAGCTTCCAAGTCTCCGTCTTCTGCAGACATTTTTATTTTTTTCTTTATGGAAAATAGATTTGAGTGTGATAGATCTGACTCTCAGAGTTAATGCCTATGATATACCAATTTATACAATGGCAAACATGGGTATATCAATATGGCATTGTGCTATGTAACCAACACAGAGTCTGAGTTTTAGTCATTTACAGTCACTAGGCACCTGCGTCTCTATTTCCATCTGTTTGAAAAAAATTTTAGCAGTTTTGTGTCATGGTTGAACTTAAAGCTTGTCATAATTCACAGATAAGGTAATCCTCTCTCTGTCTCATGGGTAAGTTGCTTCTCCTTATGCTCACTGGTCCTGCTCTGGTAAGCACCCTGAGGATGCTGAGGTTGCTCTGAGAGCCTGTCATCTGAGCCAGACTGCACAAAACTGGAGAAGTTTTGTTTTAGTCTGTAACTGATGGTCAGGACACTGACACTGGATGTGGGAGATTGTGTTTAATTCTTTTCTCCATCTACATGAGTAAGATGAACTTCTTTTCTCTGGCTTCTTAATAGAGGGTTGTCAACCCTCCTGACAACAGGATACTCTCTGGGGTGCATTTTGGAAAAGCAGTAGGGTGTACCAGCAGCATTAGCTCAGTATTCTCACTGCTGTGCTTTGCTGCTGAACTTCTCCATCCACAAGGCACTTCAGTGCTACAGCTCCAGCACATCAGACATGAGACATGGCATCACAGAATCACAGAAAGGCTTGGGTTGGAAGGCACTTAAAAGAGCATCAAGCTCCAGCCCTCCTGCCATGTACAGGGACAGCTCCCACTATGTCAGGTTGCTCAGAGCACCATGGCCTTGAAAACTTCCAGGGATGGGACATCCACAGCTTCTCCAGGGAACCTGGGTCCCAGTACCTCAACACAGTAAAGAGTTTCTGCCTGATGTCTAATCTCTACTGATGCCTTGGGTTTTAGGTTTTATATTTTTCAGACTCTCTGCTGCTTGGTGTGTAACTCTGAAACTTCATATTAGTTGTTAGTAAGTTCTCTTCACAAGGTAGTTAGACAAAACAATCCCTTCCCAGCTGGAGAATCAAGGACAACTGGTACCCAAAAATCATAAACAATAGCTAAGGGAAGGGGGCAAGCTAGGGGCTGAGACTTCATAACCTGAGGCTGGGGTTGGATGATTGATCCTAACACATAGATGAACCAAAATTTATAAAAGTGCAAAACTTGTAACTGGAATTCATCTTATATTTGACTTGGGCATAGCCCCAGCCAAGGTGAATCCTTTCAATAAATACCTGGTTTATTCCTTTTGTTCTGTTTAGTCTCTGTTCCAGGTCAGTCTTTCTAGGCATCAGTTCCTAATCTCAAGTGCTTTTCAGGGGGGATGTGGACAAGCTGAAGAGTCCAGAGGAGTGCAGTGAAGCTGGCAAAAACATCACCTACGAGGAAAGTCTGAAAAGACTGGAATTATTTAGTATAAAGAAATGAAGATTGAAAAATTTTTATAAGTTAAAGATAGTAAGTAGCAAAAAGGTTGGATATTGTTCACTACATCTGTTGTAAATAGTGTAAAATGCAGCAAGGAAGATCTAGCTTGAAAAAAGCTTTTTTTTAGGTAGGGATTTTTAAGCACTGAAACAGAATTTATCAGAAGCTGTAATAGCATTAAAGAACTGCCTAGACAAATATCTCATGGGAGCAGTGTCAACTTACTGCATTAGGCCAGTATTTTTCTCATACTATGCATATAATCTCTAAATGACCCTCCAATCCTCGTGTTTCAGTCACAATGTCCTACTATATCTGTGTAAAGCATCCAAAATGCCATGAAGTTAAGAATGTCTGAAATAAGTACTTAAAATAGGTGTATCAGTACTTCAAATGTAATGAAGTTATTCTTGTGAGCCCTATATGGAATGCTGGTATTGCATCTCTCTCCTGGGTAGTGAGGTAAGAGTGAAAAATGGGTTTAAACTGAAAGAAATTTAGATTACATATGAGGAAGACATTATTTATTGTGAGGCTGGTGTGGCACTGGAACATTATTCCCATAAGAGTCCTGGACACTTCATCCCTGGAAATGTTCAAGCCTGGGTGGATGTGGCTTTGAATAACCTGGTCTGGTATCACTATCCATGGTGGAGGGATTGGAACAAGGTGATCTTTAAGTTTCCTTCTAACCAAACCATTCTATTATTCTGTCATTCTAATCGAGTGTGCTAAGAAGAACTGTGAATTATAATTGCAAGTGTAATTCCAAAGTTGAAGGTAAAATAAGCAGCTCATAGGTATTGGAACAACTTAGTGAAGACTGGAACATTTACATGAAGAGTGTGCTACCCAAAGATTTTAGCAAACAAGTGCCACTATAATTTATATGCATCTGAGGCTCTTCTCTGGAAAAGAGATCACTTGTAATTCAAAGAAGAAATATCAAGCACTTATAGTACAAGAGAAACTAGATCAACCATGCTCATATTCCCTGTACATCTAACCAACTAAAAACATTTACCAAAGCACAATACAAACAAAATTCTTTCAAACACTTGACACTTCCCACAAATTCAAAACAATCCAAAGTTAGTTCTTCAATAAATGAGCTCTGGAATATATGAATGAATTATAGCACAATCAGAACAGGCTAAACAAGTAATTTCTGCACTCATCCAGGAAGCACTATGGAGGTCACCTGAATTTAGTTAATTGGTACAATTGCTACATATGGGGGAAAAGAAAAAGATGCAAAAGTTTTTCTTTACTTTAGCAAATTGTGACTATCAAATCATCATGGCTGGATAATTCCTTAGGTAATAGAAAAATGTTCTGAAATTTGGCCAATTAAACATATCACAATGAAATCACACTAATGATTGTTTCACATACATGTCTGTCTATCTATCTATCTAGATATCTATAATGTAGGTATCTATGATATATGCTAGATGATATATACATCGATATCTATCTGATATATACTTAAATGGAAGATTCCATGTTATTGTGACTCTTATATGGTAAAAAATGACTTTGTTTAATAATTGAAATCCTAGATACTTAACCAACACAAATACAATGACAAGCTGCTGTTTTCTATGGAGTAAGGTGAATAAAAGATTAAATAAGCATTATTTAAGAGAAAATAAAAAGGCCTGACCAAAAGCAACAGGCTCTTTTTAAACCTCCACTTCAAATAAAAAGCAATCAATATCCACCAAATTTGAAGGGCTGGGTTACACAAAGCAAACTGGGAAATGTTCTCAGAAAATGATGGACCTGGATTTGTAAGTCAGAACTGTCTACCAGTCATTTGTCACATGAAACTTGCTCAAAACACAGCTTGTTCAGAGCTACTAATTGAATAAACCTCATTGAATAAACTGCATTTATTTAAAGAGAACATATTTAATCACAATCTTCAGAACTGTCTTTTCACACATGAACTGTTTATGCCCTTTCTCATTATGGAAATTACCCCAATACAGTTCATATGAAATAATTTTGTACAATCATATGCTCTTTCCAGTTAATACCAAATATTTCATAGCCTTTCATGCCACAAGATTAAAATATGCTTGAAGGATTTAATTTAATACATGATCTATGCTGACTATTTGAGCCATCATGAAAATGAAAAGAATACAGAAAAAAATAAGAGTACAAAAATAGAAACTAGAAACATGCTGTAGACAATGGAGAGCAATTCATTCAACATGTAGTTTGTATATTACCAGCTGCAGGATTCTTAGTCTCATGAAAAATTACTTATGAGTTAAATACTTTGAATAGTTTTAAGAGTCCAACACTATTTATATATGGATGTTCGTTCACATGTGAATAATTGAAGTTTCTTCTGTAGAGATTTAGGTAATAAAACAAGTCAGTTGTGGGAAGAAGGTCTCCAATGCAGACAAATTCTTTAGTAGATGAAAAAAAATTCTTTAGTAGATGAAGAAACATTTTAAGTTTATTTACCAAAAATACTTAAATAACACTTCAATGTTAAATCTTCAAAGAACTACACACACAGAAACTAATTGGTCTATGCACTTCTGCTTTGCTGTAGTATTACATTATCTGCTCTCTGGATATTTTCTTTCTCTGACAAAGAATGTTTTGAACCAGTATTTAGGTGATGACAAAGTAAAGAGAAGTAGAAAACAGAAAAAAAGTGTCAAGGCTCTGAGAATAATATAGATTTCTGGGTAATATATATATGAATTTAGGATCTGAGTGATCCTCTGAGTTGTACAAATCTTTAAGCTGTAGTCACATTTTCACTGGAATTTAAGTGTGTCAAGACCAAACTTAGTTGCTGTTTTTCCCAGGAATAAAATGCAGGGATTTGTATAGTAACTCAGTGTATACCTAGGCCAGAGATGTGGCTGCAGAATTCATAAAGAAGATACAAGGATTCAGACCAAAGGAATACAGGAGGTATCCTCTTTTAGTAGGACTGGAAAATAAAAATTATATATCTGAAAATTGCCTGATATTTTTTCTATCCCAGTATAGGAAGCAAGAAGAGATTGTATGAGAGAGTTCAGCAACTGAGCAACTTGCCTTGGGGTAGGAGAAAGTGGAGGTCTGAACTAGTCTGCAACCAAGTCTTGAACCTGCCACATTCTAAAAGGATGAACCTGACCACCAATCTGCAGTGTCTGGGCACTGCAATTAAACGTTGGAGCTGGTTAGATACAAACAAGTTAGCTTGAGTTCCAAATGTCACCTCAGAAAAATATCCCAGGATCTGGGTGTAGTAATTCTGCAACCAGCTGCAGCCTCCACTTTGTATGTAGACATACCTCAACATCTGCTTTGCACCAGGTTTTTTCCCAAGGCCAGTGGAGAACTTTCCTATGAAATGTTCATTATAATTAACATTCTTCCGTATGCTTAAGAACATTGCAGGCTTATAGACTTTGACATGTTCACTTTGCTGTCTTCCAGGTCAGATAGCGTCTCCATTTCCTTTCAGTTCTTGTAGATTTGGAGGGAATTAATAGCTTTGAATGGGATATTTTATATAACTGCGGTTAATAGAAATGCAAATACCATGTAGATATCATGAATAGATATTTGTCTGCAACATTTTTCAAAACTTTTGGCAGAATCCTGTTCTGTCAAGGCTTTGTAAGAACAGGTTAGAAAAACAGCTGTGAATGATGGGACAGATATTGGACCCCAACAAAATTCAGAATGTTGGGCTGAAACTAGAAATTTTCAACTATTTTTCATTTGTGGGCTCCTAGAACATTCCAGTGGAGGTACAGAAATATCACAGACTTTATTGATGTATAGAGAACTTGATCTTAGTTACCTCCCACAGATCCCTTCAAAACAGTTAGCAGACCTTCATGTCTGACTAGAAATTAAAAGTAGTTGACTGTGAGAAGGTCTTTTGTAGACCCAATCTATCACTGGTTCTGGACTTAGCCAGGGTTTTTTTTTTTTCTTTAAATTTTTGCTTAACCCACATGAGACAGTCCTGGTGACATGGTTGCACAATGTTTTCTGGGGCAGAACTTTCTCCTGCCGTCTCTCCTGCCGCTGTAGTTAATCCAATAGCTTTCCCTCTGAATTCATTAACAGGGAGAAACTGACCTGGGAGAATCAACTGCTCCCCTGAGAAGAGAGATTTTATTGATTTCGAAAACAGGTAACTAGGTAACACTGGCAAAAACCAGGCTGTGGTTCGAAGCTGAGTGAATTCTTTAAAATGTTGTTTAACTTTGCTTTTTCAGTAGTCACTGTATGAGAGCCACTTTAATAAACAGCCATAAAAACAATTAACTTACTGCTACAAGATATCATAATACAAATGTACTTGAAGCCTGTGTGATCAATTGCCTTTCCAGCTTGTCTACACCCTGTAACTCTTTGTTAACTGGTCATTTTAATTGGGCTGCTTAGTATGGTTTTCTGTGATGCCTAAAAAGAGGGATAGTCAGTGTTATGAACTGAATGACTGCAAACACTTATCCATAAAGATAAGCCAATTGTTTCTTATTAGAGCATAGGGAACAGGGATAGAAGTGCTGAAATGGATTGTCACTATAATTTAGCTGTAAAATATATGTGAAAGTGCAAATACTAGGAAGCTATTAACTTCAAAAAGTTCAAGGCTAAACCTACTGTAGTCTTTGTGTTTGTTAGTTCATCTGTTTTTTTTTTCCTAGTATGTGAACCAAAATGCATACTGTAAAAATGCTCATTCTGTTACTATTTCTTGTAATTGAAATTTCCTTTTTTTTAAATTTGGTTTGGGTTTTCTTGGTTTTCTTTTTTGTTAGTTTGTTTGGTTTTTTCTTATTTGTTTGTTTTTATTTAATTTTTTTAATTACCTCTAAAAATGCAATGTTGTACTTATTGTCCTACTTTTTAATACTTATTAATATACTTACGAACTTTGAGAAACATAGTGAATAGAAGAGCTTCTAAAATGCATTTTGAGAGAAGCATGAACCAACAAAAAGAGAGACAATCATGACAGAGACACAGAGCAGAAGAAAAGGGTCGAACAGCAGAGACTAACAGCAACAGAATAAGTTGTAAGTTAACATGATCACTTGCAGCCACGCTGCTCAGCAGTAAAATATTAATCTTTGTGTTTGTAGTTCCGTTTCAGGTCATTTAATACAAAGTTAAAAGTGCCATATTCATAAAGCACAAGGAAGTGGACTACATATTTCCAGAACACAATTAACCAGAGTACTCTGACGAGGCAATAGTCACCAAAGGGAATTGGTGCTGCACTGGTGATCAAAAGGGATCAGAACTTGCCTTTAGACAGGCAAGTTCACATTGCTCACTGGGACTTGACAATTGCTCAGAGAAACAGAATCTGAAAAGAACTGTCAGTCAAAGCTGGAAGATCCCATGCAACAAGGCATCATGAGGATTTGCCAAACTACAGGGATGGAAGAAAAGGGTAATGAGTTTAGCAGATCCAGCATGCAGGATCCTGCCTCTCTGGCTTGTCTAGGCCATGAAGAAGCTGTACAAATCCTTCATTAGAACAATGAGCTTTTATACAGTGGCTTGCAGCCGGATGGGGAATGATCTGTTCTTATAGAAGCAGAACAGAGTGAGGAAGAGAAGGAAAAGGGATGACATTCCATCAGTAATCCCAACACAGCTGGGAAAGCCCAGAAGAGCAGAAGTTGCTCTGACTTGTATGTTTTGTTGACTGGTGTGTGGGGAGTGGATGCTCAAAAAACAGATGGCATTACTAAATTGTCTTTTTGTCCAGCAGCTTCTGACTGATCACTGGTGACACCACAGGGGAGCTAGGGGATGTTGGAACCCTCTGACTGAACCTAAGGGTTCAGAACATCTCAGTATGCATTCACTTCCAATTTGTCTTCATCTTCAAGACATGAATGATGTTATAAAGTGGCCTTTGAAATCTACCAACCACAAAGATGCTTCTTTGTCTTCCTTCTGAAATGTCCTCCATACTTCAAAGAGCCCTGATGTTGGGTAAATTAAACCTAATATTCTGTAGTGCATCCATGGTGTTTCACTTTCTTCATGTCATCTGAGTTCATCCCTTTTTGTATTCCCACGTGCCAAGGGTAGGAGACAGTTGTACAGCAGCTACTCCACTTTCCTGCTGGCCTGAAGTGGCCAGAGAGAAAGAACTTGCTGATTGTTCTGCTAGAACACTGAGCATAAACACATTGACTTGGCTTAGCAGGCTCTCTCAGTGTCTGTTTTGCTCAGCAGTTCTCACAAAATTAAAGGCAATATCAAAGTAAGAACAATATAAACTATCTCTACCCCATTGACATCTCTATATTAGAGAAGTGGTAGCAAAGATCCTCCTAGTGTGTCAACATCTTTTTGGCTTTCACCTCTATGGACAAAACTCTTTACACTGATGCAAATGTTAGGTAAAAATATTTGGAAACTAATGTAGATGCAGATGACCTAATTTTTCATGTCCATAACTTTTTTCCATGTCTTTTATTATAATTTTTCCTATGGCATTTTACTAAACAATAATTTATTTTGTAAATCTTAAATTTATTTATTATTATTAAATAAATTTATTAATCTATTGAATTAATTCTTACTATTTAAACAGTGTACTTCAGTCCTTAACTGAGTAATTATTCTTGATATAATGTTATTTTATCATGTGACTAAGGATAAAAGATGTGGTTTTATGCTACCTCCATTCTGCTACCAGAAAAGTTGAAGAAAACTTATATCAGATCCAAAGTTTATTTTTCTCTGGGGTTTCCATTTATTCAATGTTTTTAAACCTATGTCAAAGATTAATTTAGCCTTATTATCTTTTATACTGATTTTTACAAGTACTTCCAGACTTCAGGCACACCTTAACAAGATGATGATATTCATTGCTAAGGATGTTTCTTCTCAACTGGGGCTCAAGTACATTATGGAAACATTTCTCATGGCAGCTCCCCAAGGTGTACACAAATGGTAATCTAAAGTGGTATTTTCCAACTTTTTTTTTTTTTAATCTTGGGCCTTTTTTCATGGAACTAATTTAATCAATTTGGAAAGAAATTGCCTTTAAAACAAGGGAAGTTGTGGGTGCTTTCAAGTGTCTATTTTTAGATCACATATGAAAGAGGAAAATAAACAAAGTATTATGTTTATGTTTAAGACTAATTTAGAAATAGCTCATAATAGCATATGCTAAAGATGATGAATAGTTAAGAGAACTGGTCATGTAATTATTAGAAGAAACCACACATTGTCTCAGAGAATGTAAATCAGCAAATTCAAGTCAGCCACAGCCAGCCTGCTCCAGGGATTTACTCTGTGGCTCTGACAAGACCTCTGTTCAGCTGCAGCTCTGCTGCTCTCTCTGGCTCCAAGGCAGCACACGCTCGCTGCAAACTGGCCCCTGGGGTTGCTCCTGTCCTACATACTATTTATGAATGCAGTCCAACATTCTTTTGCTAGACTCTGTATTTCCAAGAATGCACGGCTTTTCTGTCTTCAAAAAGTGACTTGAAATAATATGTTGTGAAAGTCTGAAAAAAACCCCATAAGGTCTTCGGAGAGGACAGGAGTTTAAAAATATCTTTCAAACAGCAGTAACATTTTAAGATAAAATATTTCAGACAGCTCCCTTTTGTTGTTTGAACTGCATGTTCTATGTGAATTATTGGGAAGAGGCAAGCTTGTGGATATGTTAGAAAACATGCAGGATTTTGCTTTTAAACTTGCCAATAGTGAGACATATATATTACAGATTTTGAACTAGCTGATTTTACATTGACAAAAGCCCATGACATTAAATTGTACAGGCATACAACTATGGAAAAACTTTGAGAAGTCAAACCTTGACTCTTAATTTCTTATTACTCTGAGTTATGCTTAAGTGGTACAGAAGAATGAAGGTCCTCCACATGCTGCTTTCCTTCAACATGTACAGTCTGAAGCACTGGCTAAAAGTCACACTGTCCTTTCCACTGTGAATCTGTGATGCAAGAGGAAAAACTGCTGTTTCAGAATTGAAAGCAAATGCATCCAAAGTTCAGGTCACTCTATGTCTTTGTTAACTCATTTAGCAAGCTACAGAATAAAGGATGAAGATTTGTTGTGTCTTAAGAGCATCCTGCCCAATGAATGCCCTCTTCTTAAGCATTATTTATTCTGCTATTGTACCACAGTCAATTATCTGTGGCTGTGCTGACTCCTTTCATTATTATTATTATTTTAAAATTCACTTCTGTGGTAATGCAAAGTGATGCCAATCTAGCCACAACTTCTGTCTGTCCCCAGAATAACTGTAGCAACAAAGATTTACAGTAATCTCCACTGAAATTGCCCAAGGCGTTCATTTTTCAAACTTTCTGGGTACATCTATATAAACTAGTACAGGAATGGTTGAAAGCCAACAAATTGGGTCCAAATGCTGAATTTTATTCATGTGTTTCCTCACTGAAAGGAAGAAGAATTTGGTTTTCCTCTACCTTGTGGAAGTTTGGAGATCAGTGTTCCTTATGCAAGGGGAGTCATGCTTTTGCACTTACTAATCCCAAGACTTTCTTAGGGAAATACTAGTTATTCCAGGACTACAGGAAGATGCCATGGTAGAGGGTAGGTGACTATTAAGGGACAGAGCTGAGAGTCAATAAGAAGGAGACACCTATGTAGTAGTTCAGGAAAAATAAGTCAAATTGTAATAGAAGACTGAACAGGTCCCAGGTTTGGGTGTCAATGTCAGATGACTAGAGGCATAATAAGGCTAAGACAAGAAGGAAAGTAAAAATAGATTATTGTACCTCAAAGAAAGAGACATAGAATAGCATTTCTCCAGGTAAAAAATACCCTTCATATCATAGGGAAATTTAAAATGTAAAATCAGGGCTGAAGAACTTAATTCTGCTCACAAAAGAGTATTTTGCAATGAGGATGAAATATAATTTTTTCAGTTGCCTCTCAAATTCATGTGGTTTCAAGCAGAACAGAGTTAGACGTCTTCCATTTTAAATTTGAGTATATTTCTCTTCCTCTTGTAAATATAAATTAAATGTTAGGTCATCTTACACTGTTTATTTCCAGCTGTACTCCTGGTGCAAATTCTTTTATGTATTTGTTAATCCCAGCGTGGCCTTCTGCAGTGGCTCACAATTCTTCTTGGAATAAATCCAAGATACACTGTATTATATATGCCACTTTTAGAGAAAAAGTCTTTACAGCTAGGGAAAAAAAAAAAAGATCACTTTCAATTTGTGTTCAAATTCTTCTGTCTTAATTAGCTTTGTTTTGTGGCTTAAGGAACCAGATTTTACTCCACTAATTAACAGGGCAGACTGCCTTATCAGCATCATTCTTCTCTGTGTATGCTTAAGTATTGCTGAGCTTTGCAGTTTTGTAATCTGCAAGCTTTCGTTTATTTTAAAGTTTGTTACAATTATATTATGCAAATTATTAAATGCAAATATTGTTATATTATCAGTTAAAAGTGCCAAAGTGAGAATAAAAATAAAACAGAGTTTGAAAGGGCAAGGTAGAAGAGATAACATAAAAAATTAAAACAAATTAAATAATGCCCTCAAAATACATATTTATGAATACTAATGCCTCTACTTAACTTCTTTTACATTAAAGGCATCACTGTGTAAGAATAATGAAGTAAACTAACATGGATAATAAATGAAATTCTCCATGTTTTATGCTGACATATTTTCTACAGTGTCACCAACACTGTAGTTTTGAAGACAAATTAAACCACAGCTATAGACCAAAGATTTACAGTTTACAGACCTTGTTCTGAAAATCATATATGTTTATATATAAACATCTAAAAAATTCCAATAGAAGCCCTTTGTGGAAGTGTCTAAATGCATAACTCCTATCAAAGTCAATGGGATTAGACAGTTAGGGCAAGAGCTGTAAAGAGATTCACTAAAATTCATAGCTGTGGGAATTCACAGCCTGAATCTGACACCTAAACTATATGTGAGCTGTAAAATAAAATAACTCAGGCACAGTTGTGCACTAGAGTGGCCAATAGGCATGGCATGGCCAGGATTCACATGGATACAAAAAGTCCCTGGCTCTACTGCAGGCTGGCCACATCTAAGCAGCTGTGAGCAACGTGCATCCCCAGGAAATAGGCATGAATTTTTGAGAAAGGGGTCTGAGCACTTTGTGTGAGGGACAGGGATCCATATCAGGTGAACATTGCAGATGACAGTGGGAGGGGGCACAGAAACACACAATGTTATTTATTCAGACGTGGTGCAAGAGTCCCTGTGCAGTTATGCACTCTTGACTGGTGATCAAAAAAATTTGAATGTTTGGTGGGGAGCTGCCAAAAGCAATCAGGGAAAAAATAGAAAGGTAACCTTATGATAATTGGTTTATTTTGCTGTCTTTGCTGCTCTTTGTGTTACATTTTGTCCATCCATTGCTTGGCTCCCTGCTCCCATCAGCAATATGATAGCATTGTAACAAATTCCTAGACTTCATTCTCCTTCACCTGACCATGTTTTTTTCCACCCTGGATGATGATTCTCAGGCATTGGCCATACTCCTGTGCGTAAATGTACCAGATCCAAGCCTCTGGAACTCTATCACCCGTGTCATGGTATTGTTACTGTGGGCCTTGACAGCCAGCGAGCACTCTCCCATACTGTGCACACTTTAGGAGCTGGCAGAGTCTAGAACCATTCACCATTTCTGTTGCAATCAGGAATAAATGTTTATCCCGGGCACCAGAAGAGTTTCTATGTTGTATGAACTATCGATATGCATTGGAGACAAAGATTTTCAAGTGGTCATTTGCATTCAGCTGAAGTAGTGGGATCAAGACAGAGCTCAGCCCACATTATTCTGAAATTGGGGCAGTATTTAAAATCCTCACTGGTACAGCCATTTCTCACAGCCAGGACCCCGAGCCAGAGTTCAGAGGCTACCTCATGTCAGTGACATCAGTTTGTCAGAGAGCACATTACATTGGGATTCACATGATTTTGCAGATCTTCAGGCTAAGGAATTTAATAAAAAAAGAAGAGTAATACAAATGTTGAAACGAGGCATGTATCATAGCATAAAAGTTCACGGAATTCCCTGGAGGGGAGACCAGAAGTTGACATTATGCTTAAGGATGACAGAGAAATCTTCAGATATGGAGAGATCAGGCTCTACATAACTTTTAAGGATCGGCAACCCTATCAGAAGTATCCAGTTCAAAATTTCTCTGCTTTTTATTTCTCAACATTCTACTTAGAGCTTTGCAAATAGAAGGAGAAAAAAATCTTACTGTGTTGTAAATGTAGTTTTAATGTGTTCCATATAAAAATACTTACAAATTAATAATTCCTAGTTTTCAAAGCATTTACATTCTTGTCTTTACTGGTTCAAAAAACCCCAAAACATCACAACAATCTCTATATAAAGATCAAACAAGCAGATGTTTCACTGGAAATGAATTTAAAACTGATGGTTGAGGCAATTACACATCTTTTCCATGACAAGCATTCCTAGTCCTTGAGAACTGGTATCTGCTCTTGTGCCACACAACCTGTAATCTCTAGCACAAGGTTAAACATGAATCAAAATCATGCTGGTAGACAAAGACAGGGGGAAGTCATGGTCACCATTGTAGTCAGAAGCTTTAGCAAGGGTTGCACTGGTTATAAGCCTTAGCTGTAGGTGGATTAAAACAACTATTGCCACTAATAAAATAATTTCGAACATATAATTTACTCCCATTTGTTACCAGATGGTGCCTGGATTCCAGAGAAGAGAAGCTTTAAGGAGAAATTTGATGAATATGGTATCTTTAGAGACTTTGGCCACACAGGTCAGAAAATAGTTTAATAACTCTGTGAAAAGTGAACATTTGGGTGATAAAAACTCATGTTGGCAGAGCAGAGGGGATGGATGACTGATATAAAAACTGGAATACCCCAAAAAACTATTTTTAAACAACAACAGCTGAAGTTTGATTAAAATCAGATCAAGTCCAACTAAAACTACTCTGGACAGAATTCAGTATTCAGTCTAATGTTGATAACTTGTAGGTGGAAAATAGACAAATAGTAGAGCCTAAAAGTGCATTTATTTTTTATTATCATATTGTTGTGGGTTATAATAGCCTAAAAATATCAACAAGATTTACTTTGAAGGCCACAATCTTGCATGTTTCAAGGTTTTTAGCAACTGCATGAGCCATTTGTGTCACACATTTTATTCAGACCAAATGATATGAGACACATTACCAAACAATTTCTTTAGGAAACATTGAAAAAGAAGTGCAGCTGATTTCTAAGCACTCTGAGTCATAAACCTTAAGGAAAAATGCTGCATGGAAAAGGGCAATGCTATTCCATAATTCAGGTGTACTAACTAAGCAGCTTGAGTTTGCTAAAATATAACTTTTTGATCTGCTTTCAAATTCTACTTATTTGTGAGAAATTACTGTAAATTTTATTAACATAATGACACATCCGTCTCTGTCAAATAAAAATCATTGACAAAATAAATAAGGCAGGTAAATTATTCACATGGAGTAAGCACAGCCTTCTGAGTTCTCAGCTAGAGTGCAAGGAGGTGATTTCTCCCAAATGTTAACCTTTTCTGTAACCTTCCAACCAACTTTGCTATGAGGGGAAGAGTAACGAGATCTTTTTCTAAAATAAATAAATAAATAAATAAATGTCTATGCATCCCACACACGCACACACATACACAAAACTACTGTAATTTCAAGGCTTTTTTTGTATAAATAAACATGCATTAACAAAACAGACATGCATAATGGGCAGATGAGATGGACCTTTGAAATATTATCTTTTCCTACATTTCCTAAGCAGTAGAGAACATCTAAATTATTAATGTTATCAATCTCCTTCAGAGGAGAGATTTATTTTGCAAATTCCAGCAACCTTAATCAGATGAATTTTTAAATACCCAATGTTTCTGTCTTTCTTTACTGTTTGTTTTCAAGTGTTGATTTTTTTTTTTAATGCCACAAAAGAGGAAAACAAATCACATCTTATATTAACCCATAACCTTTTAAGCTACAGAAACAGACAGGTCATTTTTTTTTTTAGTGTTGACATTCTGCATGTGTAAGAAAAACTTATGTATGTAGATTCCTCTCACAAGAGCTTCAGGGCATAACCCAGACAGAGAAGCCATCACTTTTCCATTCTGCACCCAGGCTGCTGACAAAAGAATTGTGCAAATGAGCCTTTAAATCCTTAAATAGTCACCACACAATGCATGAAAGAATGCAGCGCAGGACAAAGGGCAATATTCACAGTTTATCTCAGGGTGATGGATCTGAATCGACGCATGAACATGGGTTTGTTACGGGATGGAGTAGGCCAAAAACCCCTACTGAGAACCCAGTGGCCACAGTCTGTAATGCAAACAGTCAGGCTAAGTCCTTCACAATTAGGGTAAATGGAACTGGCCATTATATGAACTTCAACTTGTTCTCATGATTGATATGGGAAATGAAAAGTTGTATATATCTCTACAAAGACTGAGAGTTTTCTTCTCCTGACCAGTGCTAGGAATTGGTAGATTCATATTTTAATGCAGAAATTCCTATTCTATATTTCTATTTAATAAAAGTGGTTGCACTTTCATCCATAGTGCAACGGATGTTACCAGTTTTGTTGTTTTTCTAGAATTTTAGCTACAGATGTGACACAACAATAAATTCATGAAACTGAATCTATACAAAGACTATGCAATCTATACTGACTGATAACCTGTATGGACAAATACCTGTCCATCCACATCCTTCACACCATCAACCTGTTGTCAGTCTGTATAAATATTCATAGGTAACTAGCAGCTAAACTGTTACTTGTCTTGGAGCATTCAGCACTTCAGGAAAACCAGGGTCCTCTAAAGAATATGTATAATATAAAGCATTTATAACTAAATGCATTTTGTCTATACTATCCATAACTGTTACTAAAACCCTTGTATTAATGTTTCAGATTTCCTAAAATGCAGGAAGTTAAAATCAGTCTTGACGTAATGCATTACAGAGAGGCAAATGTTAAATTTTTAGTGCTCCAACAGGGAATGGAGGGCCTGGAGCAAGGGGTTGCCGCACTCTGCCTTCTGTTTATTCTCCTTTTTTTTCAGCTTGCAGCAGCAAGAAGGGAGAATATAAAACTGCTACCTGTAAGATATGTGCAAACTCAGCAGTCAAATCATTCACAAAGCATCAAGTGTTCATCTATACTTTTGGTGAGGAAGGAGTTAGCTTATTAAAAATACTTGACTGAAAAAAACCATCTCTTTTGATTTATATCTCACCTGATAACATTTAGGGGTGAATAAATTCAGGTAACTTTCCAAGAAATGTGATCTGTGAAAGGGCATATGATTTCACATAAAGACCTGCATGAAGGCCACCAGGACAGCCAATGAAACACAGAGACTTCAAGAAACTCTCTTCAAAGCAACTCTATGTATTCAAGTATACACTGCATTCAAGTTGGATGGATTTCCCTTTTGTCTATAGTCATCAGAGGCAAGTGACATCTTGAACGCCTCAAGAAGATTAAATAGCAAAGCTCAGTCGGAAGCTTAAAAAAAAGAGAGAGAAAAGAAAAGGGCCAACTTGGCCATTATGGAGCTGGTCCTTTCTTGTCTGTGAAAGAGCTTTCAAGGAGTACTATTGGAAGAAGAAGGCCCAGATAAAGAATACAATGACGTTAGAAAGGGAGAACTCCGAGTGGAACCAGAGGGTGTGGGTTGCACTGAATGAAGGATTAGTGCAGCTTCACAGCAAAGAAAAGGGGAATCCTAGTCAAGATGAAAATGAGGAATTACTTTTTTTAGACTCCAGTTCACTGAGCAGCGACAATGCATGATGGGAGGTACTTGACATAACACTCTTCCAGGCCATGTTTGCTCTCCATGTGGGACCAAGAAAAAACAACAACAGTGGCACACCAAAACAAAACAGTTTTTAACCTAATAAACTTACTCAGAAATCCTTTTTTGTAAACCTTGGGTTTTATTTACTATTGAGTATCTGCATGTTGAACCAATCACACATGGGAAATTAGCATGCCAGATTTGCAGAAAATATGACTTTTAAAAAGCCTATATTTTGCAAACAGTTCAAATCAATGCATTCTGATTGCACATTACAGGAAAGGAAGATATGTTGAGTGTTGAATTCCTCAGAGTCATCAGGAATAGTTACCTTCTGGAACATCTTATAGCAAATTAGATGGCAAAATGATGTGGAAATAAAAAGCATTTTGGATTCCTAAGATGTGTGGACAGCAGTCAGGTTGATTCTGAGGACGATGCAGAAGAGACAAGGTACAATTTAATTGTATTGAGACATGAGCACATATTTTGATTCATGATTATTGATATTATTCTGTGAATCACTGAGCTACTTTCCCATGAGTGAGGAGCCCACAGTCCCAGAATCACATTACTGGTAGTGACATAGGCAAGGTGGAAAAAGGGCTGCAAACACAGAATCTCTGTGACAACTTATTTGTTACTATGATACAAAGACATGCTTCAGGTTAAGGTGAGAAGCAATAGGTTAGGGGCATTCTGGGGATGTTGCCACTTTCATACCTCAAAGGCAAGGGAGCAAGAAGGACTTTACCTATTAGTGAAATCATTATGGCAATAAAGGGCAAAAAAACCCCAAAAAAGCTGGTCTACCTCATCTGCTTCCCTAAATTGTCAGGAAAATCTCAAGCAGCTTAGGATATTACAAAGTATTAATCTAGTGCAGAAACCCCTGCTGTCCTTATGGACTAGGGACCCTTTGCTGAAAAGCTTTCTTCAGGGCTTGATGAAAGCTCTGAATAGGGAAAAGAAAAGAAAAAAAAAAAAAAAAAAGAAAAAGAAAAAGAAATAATTCCGTTTCCTTGGCTACCTCTCATTCCAGGCAAACATAAGGTTTTATCATGGGCAGGACAGAAGTATCACTTCCCTCCAGTACCACACCAGTTCATTAAGTTGTTAATGAGGAAGTCAGAGGCTACAACTCAAGAGCAGCTGGAACAGCACAGAACAGCTGAAGCAAAAGGATGCTTCTTCCTAAAATGTATGAATCACCTGTGCTTGTGGTGATGTGTTCTTTAGTTATCAGTAAGAAGAGAGAATTTGTTGTACTGGAACAGCTTGATTCGACAGGCTTAACCAGAAGAAGGTGCAGAGGAGGCATAAGTACTCTCTAAAATGTTCACAGGCAAATATCATGAAAGCATTAAGAATAAAGGAAAGGCTGACACCTGGACAAATGAGCTGTGGCTGGGAATACTCTTAGGAAATCAGAAGGTCCTTTTTGGTCTTTTGACAAGAGCTCCCAATAGCAACAAGAACAAAAAGAGCTATTTCAAAGGTTAAGCAGTACGTATTTATGGTATGACTGTTGCTGTTAATAATTGACCAGATGTGATGACCAAAAGCTGAGGGAACTGAACTGTAGCTTTTCAGCATACACAGTCCTTACATTTTCTAGAACTGCTCAGGTTATAGTGTGATGTGAAGGTTCTAGCATGAAGCCTGCCACTCTGCTCCCTTTCTAGTGTGCTCCTTATATTTGTTCCCCTTTCTGGTATTATCTGTTCTTTCTTTCTTTCTGCTTACTGACTGCTGAATTCTAAAGGACAGACCACAGGAACTGGATGGTGATCACTTTCCATGCAAAGTACTGAGAAACCAGAAATTTAACAGTCCACATCACAAGGCACTTATGTGAGAAGGTGCTAAAGATGCATCTGATCTCCAGTGTAAAAGCCTGTTTTGTCCTGTTTATCATCTACCCTCTTTTTTTCCCACCTTTTAAATAGGAACAGCCTGGCAGTCACCTGGGTGTGCATAGCAAGAAATGGATCACTGAGTGGTCAATATGGTGATTGGTCAGGGCTCAAATCTTCCCTCTCATGCAATCATCAATTTGGAGAATGATTTCATCAGGTGCTGCATCACCTGAAATAAGTTTTTAGCTTTTAGTTTGACAAGCTTGGGAAGAATTCCTGATTTCACAGTGTCTGCACACACTAGTGGACATGTAGCATGTATGTGCTGCATTGGATAGGCAATAGTTCTGCCATTTGGGTGTTGCTGGATAAGAAATTTTTCTTTCCCTTCATTTTGGGGATATATATCTTTACTTTTACTTTGATTCTTATTACTTTCAGAATTTAAATAGCTAATTCTACTACTTGTTTATGCATTACCTTTATAGGTAATACCTTTTCTTTCCTGAAAGAAGTGTGATATTTTCCTCTGGAAGGGATTATAATTAAAAAGGCATAATACCAAATTATATGGTATTAAAACCTCAAGGCACAATAGAGATAGGTAGTGTGGATAAATAGTTTTACCAGTGGAATTCCAAAAATTGAGTGGAGCTCCTTTGGTTTACATAGCAAGAGCCTCACTCTGCACTGCAGGGAAGGAGCAGTGAACTCTGGAGTTCTAAAATACCCCAGAGAAGCTGAAAGCACAGAGAGATACCAGCTCTTGATCCTGTACCCTGATTTTAAACATATAAAATAAATATTATCTTGTAAATCCAGATGATTCTTCTGTAGAGATTGCTATTGGACAGTGTTACCTGAATGCAATGATGCTCTGTTTTACTGCTCCATGTGTTATTGAGCCCCAATCCCAAAGCTGGCTGACTTACCATGTTCCTCCCGTGCAGTCTGCTCTGGCCTCCCCAGCCTTCTGCCTGAAGGCAAAGAGCTGAACAAGCACCCATCTTCCATACCCAAAAAATATTTTTTTCCAAAGATAGCCCAAGATTTCTTTCCCTCATTAGAATGTAATGAAGTAGATCTTTATTCTTTACAGCAGTCTCAAGTGAGAAGATGGCTAATTTGATTCCATTACTGCTGTGATAAACCATGAAACAACAACAATGCAAGTGGGGGAACAATGGCTCCTTTTTCTCCTCTGTTTTTTTGAAATATTTTTTAGTATCATAACCATCAAGGCAGTATGACAGCTTGTGACAAAATATTAAAAAAAAAAAGAGCGCCTGGTAAATAGAATGATTTTCACAGTGTCTACATTAACATTTTTCTTGCATTTACTCCAGCTTGCTGGGTAAGAAAATGAGGGTAATTGTGCAAGAAAATTCTTACAATTTTAATCAGAGTTATCAAATGTCAAAGGTTTTCCTTTGTAGTTTGATGATTTAGGTGATCTTACATCATTGTAATGAATGAAGTTTCTCTTTGATTAAAGGAAAAACAAAGTCAGTAGAGGATAGACAGTTTCCATACGTGACTTTACTGAAGTTCATCCTCTTCTCCAGTGTAAGAAACATCAGGAACAGGATTGCAACAATAATTGATCAATAATCAAAAAATGATCAATTTCAAATTACATTGCATTTTGCTTAGGTGCACCAAATACAACATGAAAAAACTTTTGACTGTGCAGTTATGTTAATGGTAATGAAAATCAGGAATTCCATGCTATGTCATAGCTATCATACAGAAAGCAGAATCATACTGAAGAATTGGAATTTTCTGGCCTTTTTTTTTTTGGTTTTGGCATCTATTAAAGTGGGACAATTCCTATTGGAAGGCATCTGAGGAGGTCCAGTCCAGCTTCATTCTCAAAACAGAATGGGAAATAAGGTTAGATAATCCCTCTGTTGCGTTTGTCAATGTACTTGAAAATAAGCCAACCAAAAATTTAAATGTTTTATTGTTTTAGACTTTCACCTACTTTTGCTCCTTCTCCTCTACTACTTCTACTCTCAAACCCTGAAATCTATACTCTGATATAATATTTACACTTAAATAATTATTTCAACTTTGAATAATCCTTTAATATAGCTCAAATTAGTCTGCAGGGCAGGATGGCAGAAGTTAACATGACTATTCTGACTTCTATTTGTAAGCACAGATAACAACACAATTGCCAATTAAAATAGAACATATTTAAATTGGAATCACTTTATGGTTGATTAAGCTGCACGATACAACAAGCCATGTGTTGTTATGGATATTACCCTTGAGTTAAAAGAGTTCCTCTGATTGTCCAAAGAGTGCCTGTGAGGGCAAAAACTCATGCTCTGGAAGAATCTTCTTTGTCATTTCAAAGCAGAATGTCTCCAGGGAAACTGGTGTTAAAGAAAATATTTTCATAAGCTTTATCTGTTTTAAAAAAAAAAAAAAAGGCATTTTTCAAGCAGTGGATTTGAGTCATTCCTGTATGCACTGATGACATATTTGTGGCAGTGGGAGGGTGCAGCAACCTTTGTGATGCCTTTGATACAGGTTACAGTAGGGGATCTTACTTCATGGGTCTAAACAAGACATACTATAGTGCTTCCCCAAGGCCCTGGCCACAGATCTTCCCTGTTTAAATTCCCCTCTACAGAGGAATTAGATCTGGTGGTTTGTGCTGCTATAACTCCTCCAGTTTTGTTTTCTGTCAGTATGTGCATGGAAGCTGACTTCTACTGCTGGCACAGCAATAGAAATCTGATTCTACAAAGCAGAGATCTTAATTTACATCTGCTTCATCTGGCATGGAGAAAAGGCCAGGTATGATTTCAAACAGATATCTTGGAAGCAGCCTTTTAAGTTAATTTTGCATGGAAAATATCAACACAACTTCAAGAGGGCTGAGAAACAATGAATCAGCTCTTTTGCTTCTCAACATACTGAATGAACTCCACTTAAAAAATGAATAGCAATTTTCAGCTTGATTTTTTTTCCAATCCATCTCCAAAATTTCACCATGATATTGCTACAACTGTCCTTCTTTTGACAGGCTGCAAACAGTAAATGTGTCGTTTCCTCTGTCCATAAAATCATCATCAGGCAGGGGAAATTCTTGCCAGAGGGACGAGCCTTGCTAAAGCTTAATCAAAACTGTTGATGTTCCCTGCAGGTACAAGCATGTCAGAGCTAAAAATATGAATTTGAAGCAAAAGCCTCAAGCAACCAACTACCTTTGTGAAAATATTTAAAAAAAAAAAGGTACTAAAAACTACTGAAAGCATGCACATGACAGCAATTGCTTGATGCTAACTCCATGACTGTAGAAATCAAACAGAAGGGCTTAGGGTGTTCTCACAAAGCAGTAATACTTTGCAGCTTCATTGACTGGGGTGCTTTAGAGTGACTGCCTCCAGCATTATCTCCATATAATATATTACTGTTATGACAAGGTAGAGAGCATCATGTTTGCACTATTCATCAGCAGTTTCCTCCCTTTAACATTTGCAGCAGCTGACGTTTTTACTGGTATAACCCATGAGGAACTTCTAATCCAACCCAACTAACCCAAGTTTCAGAAGTCTCTTTACCTTCTGCAGAAGATGTGAAGAAGGAAGCTAAATTTTGGGAGAAGATACTTCTCCCTTTCAAACCAGTAGGTAATTTTTCTTCCCAAATAACAGCAACAAAACAATGGTAGTTTTGTGCAACTCATGGACCTTTTCAGAGCCACAGAGGTACCCATTCCACAGCAAGAAAGCTGAAGCAAAAGTCTCCATCAGAGCTGACAGGCTCCAGGACACATGGCATAAGTACATCAAAAAGTCTGTGACTTTTCTTATAAGCACACAGATAGAATATGAGCACTTGTTTTAACTCTGGTGATATGTCAGATATGCCAGGCCCTGGATATGCCAGGGCACATGCACCCAGAATGCACCATGGACATGGCTGGTCAAAGGCTGCAAGTCTGATGGAAAATTTTGATCTGCGGGGTGACCCTCAATAAACTATCTCAACATATCTGGCACATTTGGTATGGAAATGAATTGACATTAGTTTTGCCTAAAAAGCTGAATTTCAACTCCTAGCTCTAGGGTCTCAAGAACAAACTCAGTAGTTGTGACAGTATGTTGTTTTGCAAAAAAACATTGTGAATACTTCCCATTTCTTATGTTTTGCACATCCTTTGTCTCTATTCTGGATTTAAAACTAATTGTGAGGTACAGTCCCAAAACAGATTGCTAAAATAAAATAAAATGGCAATCAAAGAAATAATTTTTATTGTTTACTTTGTACACTTTTAGACACATTTATCACCTAATTTAATTATCTTTTGCCTCACTTCTTTCATTATGGTATTCACACTTGAAAGTGATTCGTGATGAGAACATGTCCAAATGAATAACTTTCAGCTAAAGAACAAAAAAAAAATTCATTTTCACTCATATTTAAGTGGGTAAAGAAATTATTTCAAACTGTAAGTTTCACAGGTGAAACAGATTTGACATAGATGACAAGTGGATATTGAAGGCATTCAGTCCAGGTAAATCTCTGCATTCAGGACAAAGTTTCAAAGCATGGAAAAAAATTGTGCTGTCATTTACTTTCCAGCAGGCTGTGAAAAGCAATGCTCAGGAAATGGATGCAACCCTCCCATCCCAATATATGTGGATAGAAAGAAACGGGTTAACTTTTGGATTAATTGGAGGCATTTGTGCCTCAGAAATACCTGAATAAAATAGATATTATCTACATCTAGCTGTGGTTGGAGCTATAACAATTTGCACAAGCTGATGGTAATTTCATGAGTCTCTGAATCTTTCAGAAAGACTTTTCACCTGCAAGAAATGTTTGGAAAAAGTTAAGGATGCTCCTTCTGGTATTTACAATATCTGAGCTCTTACAGGAGAAAATTCAATCATGTCTTGCTCTGGTCCTGTCAGAAAAAGGAAAGCTGCAGAGTGCCAGATCTGTGTCTTGAGTTTTCATATCTACAGGGACAGGGGGAAGGATCAGACTAAGAATATAAATTTGCTATAATAATAATTATAATAGATTATTAAGAAATAGTTCAAACTATGGAGACAGAACAGGTTTTAGATGCCTGAAGACCATTAGAGTTATGGACCCCTGGGAGGATGTGTGGGGCCGACTTGGCTGAATAGAGATTGACCTGAACAACTTAAATATTATTAGAAACTGAGATTTCCCTTTGAGAACAGGGGTGCACACACAAACACATTTACATAAAAACAATCTGGTTTCTTGGTGGCACAGAGCAAACAGCTTTTGGTTTATCCAGTTCCTTAAATCTATCGTAAATCAAAGGAGCTTTCTAATATGAACACAGTAAATAAAAAGAATTTTTTAAAAAGAGGGTGGATTTGCAGCTGAAACAGCTGGAGAACAAAGAAAATTCGGGAAGATCTCTTTAGTACCCAAATGCCTACGTTCTTACTGGTAGTCCACCAACTCTTGATGATGTATTTCTATTCAAATGCATCACAAAGCAATGTCCTTGCATTAGGAAACAGAGACAGACACTTCTAGACCATTATGGATGGATGATCCTTCTGGCTTTCAGCTTTCAGATCCTTTGGAGGGGTCAGTGCTACTGCTTTGTTCTTGTGAATCCCTCAGTTTACAGTGAAAGGATGACATTACCATTCTGTTTAAAAGTTAAACTTTTGAGAAGTTTTGTACCTGGAAATCTCTTCTGAAGAAATTGTAGTTGAAAGATGACATTATACAAAGAGAGAAGTAAAATATAGGATAGCTTCATATATCTGTTCAATGTAAGAGTGTTTGCTGGAAAACTGTACGCATTTGACTTGAGAAACATTGTAGAAAAACACTATTGAAAAACATTATTAAATTGAAAACACTCAAGCTAACCTTTCAGGATGATAGGCAATATTTTGATGACAGTATGGCTTAAAAACACAAACACTGTGAACTATGGCCATGGTGTTCTTGCTCAAATTGAAAAATCTTTCATAGTTCCTTTAGGAGTTTCAGAGTCTCTTAAAAGCTCATTAGTTCTATTTCTTATTAAAGAAAGAAAGCTGTAACCAAAGCAAAAGTGAAACATCAAAAAATTTATTAATTCTATTGGGCCTAGCAGGAACAAATAGTGTTCACAAGCTCTTTTCTCCCCATAAACTCTATCAGTAAGTAGGTTTTTCTAGCTAATTAGACTGTCAGAATGGGTGTTAGGTAATAGAACAGGAATTTAGAATAGACATGGCTAACTTTCCAATTATTATAGTTATTATTCCATTAACAACTGTGGAAATATATCTATATATCTGCAGTTACCATAGCTCATTCAGCCATCTCTGACCTGAATCTCTGCAGAATTATGTGCAAGTTATAAAGAAGTCCAAATTTAGCTAAAACTCCTGGCTTTCCAGGTAGGCCTTGATATTCCCATGGAAGATGGAGCTCTGTGAGTCTTACGCTTCCTCCAGACAGATTGATCTGATTTGAGCCTTCACTTACTGTTAAGGCATGCCTACCTAGCTTTTGGAGTCCTGCACATTATCAAAGGCTGTCAAAGAGGTGTACTGAATTCCAGAAAGGGATGTGTTTGCACCAGCTATTTGAAGGTCAGTCAAGCACTACTGGATTTTGTCATAGAAACTTGCAGAATTAGTGAAAGTAAACCAGAAATGTCCTACATGCTAAATACTGTTGCTAGGATGCAGCAAGAGATAACTAATGCTTTATCCCAAGAAGCAAGGTTTCTACATGTTTGACAAATGTCACATTTCTGAACATTTCCCAAAAATGTCTTGCTGGTGGGACTCTGCTGGCCAGTTCAGAGAATCACTTCAGATTTTTCACAGGTTCAGATGCATCAGAAATACATCAGGAACAGATGTTCCACCAAATCCCTGAATGCATCTATTGCTCCAGAAGTGATCTTCTGTGCCATAGTATTTCCAAAGGTAATAGCATAGGTAATGAATGACAGTCCTGGCACTTGACTTTTGATATGTCCCTGCTGGCTATTCAATGGTTGATTCCCTTCTGTCCTGGGGCTCCTGGGTACTTTACATGAACCATCCAACTGGTGTCATTTAGAGGGCAAAGAGATAAACCATATGTGAAATAAAGAATAAGATAATATGCCTTTGTCCCTTTCAAACAAAAGAAATCAATGTATAACAGACCAAAAAGACCTGGTTTTATGATTGAGCAGCCTGATTCCTATTTACATTGCTTTACACCTCCCCAAAAATAAGTCTTGAAAGGGATACTAAAATATTTATCTTTTTCAGTGTGATTTTGCTAAAATGCATCCTTCCTAAATGCTTGTAAAGGGTCCTTAACCACTCAATTTAACACACATCAGGAATTTCAGTGCTAATTAAAGAAAAAAAATTTAAAGCAATTGCTAAGTAATGCAAATAGTTTACATGAATTTTAAGTGAAACAAGAATAGTGTGAACTTACCAGTAAATATCAGAACAGTTGAGATATAACCTGACCTGTAACTACACTTGTATTCTCGAAACCATATTTCACTCCTGGCATTGCAGCTGTACCACATTATAAGGTATTAAAAAATCTCTCAAATCAGCCTAAAAGTAATTCTAGATTGCACTATGAGATGAGAAATAAGAATCAGAGAATGAGAATAGTGAAATGAATTCATGCCATTACCATGGTTTTTAGTATCACCTGGTCTTGCATTTCCAAAGCAGACTTTCACATCCACAGCTAGACTACGCTGTGGCATCCCATATTGATCTCACCCACTAAAGCTTTCAAGCAGCCTGGAATCTTGTCTAACCTTCTGCAAATATATGCATTTAAAGGTCATGCACATGATGTGAGACTTGCTGGCCAAACACACTCAGTGTGCTCACTCCGCAATGGAACCTGACAGCTAACTTCAGCTTGCTTGGTGCTGGGTTGTGCTGGGTAAAGCAATGCAGCCTCAACATTTTATGTTAAACACAGAATTTTCCAAGCTTCTATAATCCTGCAATCTACAGCATTCCTCAGAAAACCACAATGATGTGGTGGGCCAGCTGAAGGAACATTAAAGACACAATATGTTTAGTAGATTTAGTAGTTTGCCACTGTTGTTTTAAAATTGGCCTCCAAAGTAGTCTGTTGTTGGAAGCTATAAAAACATTACTTTTTCATATGTCTCCTGCATTTCTTAATATACTTAGGACATCACATTTCCTACCATTTGGTGCTTTTATAGTGACCTAGTATACATGTTAGTTATGGAGGTGCCTAACTTTTGTTTAGACATCCTTTGAAAAGCAGACATCCAGCAAGATTAACTGCAAGAGCCCTTGAAGATCCAACTTCTTGCAAATTTCTGTCACTAACATGTGTAAACAACAGGAATAATGGCAGGAAAAATGAAATTAAATGGCTTCATGCAAAATACTGCCAACTAGACTCCATACTCCTGGAGGCAGCAGGAAGACAAAAGCCGAGCTGCCCTACCTTGTGGCAGTGAGCAATTGATCCTTCTGTAGAAAAAATTCTGCCCTTAAAAATATTAGATAATTTTAAGCTGGTTTATCCCTTGATATTATATAAGAGCAATTCTAATTAATTCTTAACAGTTAAAAAAAAAAAAAAGAAATTAAGATTTGTGTTTCTTAGGAATGCTAAGCTGTACAAAAGCTCTGGGCTTTGTTTTTGGCCTGTCATTCTAAAGGAGGTGAGGACGGATTATAATTGCACTGTGGGGCCTGAACAGAGGACCCCTGTAGGTAGAGCAGGCCTTTCAATCTTCTGATCAACGGAGCTGAAACAAAAATGCAGGAGGGCTGTGTTCCCACGTTCTTTGACAGTTTCCTGCTGCAGATAGCGTCCTTTTAAACCTCCCTTATGCTTTCATTATGCTGCTGAAATAATGAATAATTTGCCTCCTCCACTCTTTGATATGCATGGTCAGATATTATTGAGTAAGAAGCAAGAGGGACCTTCCTATAACCTTAATCCAGTTCACACTAATAAAATGATTTAGCTGAGCATTCTTGGGAAGCAATTATTTTTCTTGAAGACAATGACTATCAAAAAGTCCCTAATGGGCAGAGGCAGATCAGGTCACCTCAGCTTTCCATTTTCTTCAACATGGGCAATGTTTGGACCCTTAAAGTACGAGCTCCCTTCTGCAGTTTTGTCACAAATAGTCAATCATTACTGTTGCTGAGTGTGGGGTTAAAAATGAATTAGGCTTAATTTTGATTTATTCAAGTGTGCAGTTATTGACTGTGAGAGGTTAACTGTACTCTGAGTTCTGTGAGAGAAAATCCTCAGAGGGAGAAGTATGCTGGAAAAATGTGAAAAGGTACTTCTGTTTCCTAATGGTAGTGATAAGCAACATATTTCAATTTTTATTCTCCTTTTTGTCATTAAATTATTAAGCTGGCATTCTTAAATAAAGAGCCCCAGGATTATTGTGTTCTGCAAGTAATATAGTATTAATGAAAGACAGATTTATTAATTTAAAACACTACTCTTTTTGAGAAAAAGTAATGATAGTTTAAGCAGATTAGTATTCTCTTTTATATCTCAAAAATCATCAACAATTACAAAATACATTGGCTGTCGAGAAATAATGCATCTATTATATTATCAGGACTGATCCAAGAGTCTTTGCAACAATCAATTAAATTGACCTGATATTCCTTTTGTCACAAAGATCATGTGTATCCCTTTATTACTTGTGGCTTATTATGATTGCTGCTATCATTGCTACTTACTATAATTGTTAACATTCTCAACAAAAACTATCAGGGTGATTGCATCTTTTAAAGACAGGTAGATATGTGCCGAGATTTCTAAAGATATGTAAAGGCTTTTTATTCACACCTTCTCTTATTGAAATGATATAATTAAAATGAGTAGAAGATGCAGGTTCATTTGCATAGCCAAAGTGTAGCCTGATCCTGAAAAAAGCAAACACTCTCATCTTAGATGAGAGTAATGCAAATTTATAGGTTTTTATGAGAAAACAGAACTTCTACATAACCAATTACTGTGCCAGACTAGTATGGCCCTGTAGTGTTGGTCACGTGCAAAAAGCTTGGTATTAAACAACAGCATTGTAATGAAATTAAGACAACTTTTCAAGGTTATTTAACCATAGTTCACACAAAAGACTTGTCAACAAAGTTTTCCTATGGTTATCCTCGACAATGATTTTAATGACCTCACGGAATATTTTTAGTAACAAATTTGGGAAAAAATGGAGGAGTTGTTCTGGTTCAAATTCTTGAATTAAAAATGGGTAAACTGTAAATCCAGATTCAGTTTGTTGAATTTCATTCAGATATCAAAGGTTCAGAGATAAGGGATAATAATTGAACCCATCTGAATTAGTCCCACCATTGTCAATTTAAGGATAACGCTATGACTCCACTCCTAATTTTACATGTCTGCAAATGTAATCTTGGCTATGCTCAAACTGACTTTACAGACTGATAAGGATTGCATTGTGAGTTGAAAACAAGTGATAGTTATGTATCATCCTAGTAGAGGAACTTTTTTTCAGTACAGAATTGGAATTATGTCATTTTGAAAAGTCATAATAATATATCACCTGGAATATTCCACATAGCCCTGGCTATCCAAAGTAAAAAAAGACAAAATAGAATAAGTGCAGAGAATATCTTCTTTTCTTCTGAGTGAAGACGAAGGACAAAAGTCAAGGTAATTTTAATTATTCTGTGACTACAATAGGGAGAAGAAAAATTAATTGTCATCTAATGAGAATCAAACCCTGCAACTTGGCTAAAACTTAAATACTGCTAACCATGGATAGTATAGGGAAAACATTACCTTCTTTATCTCTAAAGTATTCTCCATCTCTAACCACAATGTAAAAAATAAATTCTTGAATTTTGGAGCCAGTAAGTCCATTCAGTGAAGAGCTTTGAGAGATTTAGCAGCATTTGCTAGATGTGATGTGACATCCTAATCAAAAAGCCTCACATGTTGTGTGGCCCATGTGGATATCTTTGCGTCACACTCTCCTACACTTTGGTAACCAAAATTAACTTGGATGAACTATCTCATATCCCTGCTTGATGCTCCCACTCCCTCAGTTCTTCACCCTGTCTCTCTCCTCTGCTGGATCTCTTCCTATCATGCACTATTACTAAACTAAAGAATGAAGATGCCAATTAATAGACTCTGGGGCAATGACATGCATTATAAAATGCATAGTTTGGATATCCCTTCACAGACAGCTACTGTTGTCCAGGGTAAAGAATAAACATCACAGGTGGAAAAGGTACTCCTGAGATAGGAAAGATGCATAGAGACAATTGATTACAGCTGATCAGGCTCCACCAGTGCAGCAGGAATTGAGAAACACCAACCAGTTGCAGGCTTCGGCTCTTTCACTACTGTGGTCACTTGAATAAGCAACATTGAAAACTGAATAGTTAAATTCTGGTTAAAGAAATGTTTAGCATAGCAAAGTACACCATGATATTTAAATGACCAGGTATAAATACTCATAATTTACCAAGTTCCCAGTTATGGATTTCTATGGCAAGTTTTCTCAATTAACTATTTCAGAATTGGAAAAAAATATTAATTGGTCAGTGAATATGGTACAATAGAAAAGTTCCCATATCGGAAAATCATATGGATATTTTACCTAGCTTTGAGTAGATTGTTTGCAGATATCAGCAGCAACACAGGCTGCATAAATTCAGGAATCCACAAAACCTCTCCTTCTACTTCGGAGAAGTGACCTGGAGAGCAGTACATGTTTGGTATTGAGCACTCATTAATCAGTGTTTTCATCTTTGTTCAAGGTTAGAAAGTGATTCCCATTCGCTTTCTTCCCAGCAATGAACTGTGGAGTCACAGTCAGAAGAAGTGTTTTGATCACTTAAATTAGCAACTTCCAGGATCCTAATGGTGCATTAGTATGACTTCAAGTCAATGAAAAATTCAAAATCTCAGTATCAAGATAATTCATGTCTTGAAAAAAATAAATCTCAGACAGTCACTTGGACACATAAAATCTATAAGCCAGGAAGTGGTCACTGTTCAACTTTTATGTTAATATGAACTGAGAGATGTTATATATATCTGTATATATGAAAATATAATTCTCAAGAAGAATTAAGGGAGGTGATGAACATTAGAATACTTTGTCTCTTTATATTTGCATTGAATGTGAGGTACTGTTTTTTGGCTTTTTTTTTTTTTTTTCTTCTGAGGTATTTTAATAAAAGAAGTTTCCCTGAAAAATGTGTGAGATCTGATCTTGCTTTAATATTAGAAGGACTTTTTTTTAATATCAGGTCATAAAGCTCCTCCTGCAATGTTATATCTCTGTACAGAAAAGGTCACAATGCCAGACACCTTTAAAAGTCTGAAAAAGTATCCCTATTACTCCCATCGGTGCACATCAGCTTCAGTAGTACAGTATTTTCAAAATCCATACACTCAATAGTTTTGGCCAGAATCAGACTAAGGGCATTTTTCAAAAAGTTGGAGAAAAGCTGCATTCAGTACAAAAGAAAAAATAAAATAAATATTCTGATTAATGTTGGTCTTTTTTCAGCTGCTACTGAAATGTTTAATACTAGAAATAAAGAGAGAAGTTGAATAAAACCCTTATGTTTTCTTGCATTTTTGTGTATGCATCCATCTAAAATTTTTAATCATGAGCTTATATTTCCTGTCTCCAAAAGTTAAAATCTTTCTTGGCTTTTTTCCATTTGAGAAGCTTCTTCCTAGAATTCATTCTGTTACTGATTACTGATTACCAAGAACTGTATACCAGAACAAGAACAGATTTCTTCCCAGCAGACTGGCAACCTCCATCACCAGATATTAGATAAATTTTTCCTTTCCTATGCAGAACAGCTAACTCTTTGGGGTAGTCTATTTTGGAGAAAAGGAGGCTGACAGCTTCCTGAGAAGGGGACATGGAAAGAGAGGTGCTGAGCTCTGCTCTCTGATATCCAGTGATCAGGGTGCATGAGGATGGTTCAAAGCTGCTGCAGGGAAGGTATAGACTGGACATTAGGAAGCATTTTTCTATTGAGAGGATGGGCAAAACCTGGAACAGGCTTCCTTGAGAGGTGGTTGGTGCCCTAAGCCCTAAGTGTTTAAAAGGCATTTGGACAACGCTGTTAATAACATGCTTTAATTTTTGGTCATTCATAAAGTGGTTGGATAATTGGACCAGATGATCCCTGCAGGTCTCTTCCAACTGAAGTAGCCTCCTCTCCTCTCCTCTCCTCTCCTCTCCTCTCCTCTCCCCTCCCTATGCAGGTAGGATATTGACACTGCCCTTTTTGACAAGATAATCAAAAATTAGTTCCCAGTGAGCACTGACAATGTAGGAGTTATGATCCTTCACTGCATACCTTTAGCACCAGGAGCCTGATATATGTTTGTGGCCCTGAGTTGGCAAAGGAATGACTCCATGGGAATTTGCTTTAGGAATGTCCACATATAAAGAGATGGGTGTTGAGGCTCAGAACCTCTCCAGCGTTCCTTCCTGTGCTTCATGAGGAAAATCTAGTTACACTAGTAAAGTTACACTTTATTTTCTTTCTTTGCTTATAAACCAAAGCAGTTTTTATACTATGGGTGCAAGAGTTTAGGTGGGTAAATTGCCAGAATGAACACTCTGAGTGAGATACACACTTTTATAAGCAGAATATTGCAAACAATACTATTCCAACTGCTCTTACGCTGTTTATTGTCCAGCTGAATAATTTCAACATTTTTCACTGCTCAGACACGTCTAAACAGCTCTTGACACAGCACAAACTAATTTATGACTGAGACTTTTTTTTTTTAATTTTATAGATGACTGGAATATTTAAGGAAGGAATAGAAAAGTTTAATTAATGGAGAGATGTGCAACTGCAAATGTCTATATAACATGAACACAGTCTATTTTTTGGCTTACAGAAAAACTCAACTAAGAAAAGATTGTTATTATTTAGGAACAGTGAACAAAATTTCTTAAAAGAATTCTGTGAAGTTAGGCAGTTCATAGCAGGTGACTTGTTATATGTAATTGCACCAGAGAAATAATAAATAAATATGGCCTAGTACTCTTTCATATGGTGATGCAAAATCTTGACAAGTAATCAATTCAGTCCAATTCATATTAGGAAAAAGGGGCCCATTAAAAAAAAGAAAAAGGTGTAAAAGAATGAGATGACTTAGACAGAATTGGGTACCTTAGATATAACAAGGTTTATATCTAACCTCACTGAATATTTATCATGTCACTATTCCCTTGACATTGATTAAAAAAAAAAAGGCGAAGAACAGCACAAAACATTTGAAAGGTATGTGCACACTGCACAGTAGATAATGTTATAAATATTAAGTAATCCCCTTTGTCCTACACTTGTGAGTAAGGTTATACTGTTTAGCGATGTCAAGAAAGAACGTTTTTGTGTTAGATACTGGTGATATGTGAGTAGTAAAGATGAAATTCCTCTTAGGTGACCCAAAGATGCCACAGAATAACTGTGTCTATAAAATCATTCCATGCTCTACATTTGCCTCTTAGGAAAACTCCTATGTTTCCTTTGTGTTGCTGGTAGGCTGAATGCATCACACCAGTGGACAATATAAGACCACCCATGCACTGGCCTCTGCTATCTCTGTGAATAACCTCATCTTTAGAGAATTCTACCTGTAAAACTCATAGTCTGGGTCAGGGACTTCAACTTTCTGCCAAACAATTACTATTGCATGAGCTTTACAGAAACACAACATCTTAAGACAGCTGCCTCCAGAGGCCAGGCTTACCTGACGGTAATTAATGCAAATATCTCATAACAATTGTTGCCACTTCTTGGGGTGAATAAACCCTAGGAACCTTATGTAAATACACAACTTACTCAAAGAAAATAGATCTAAATCCTCATCATCAATGTCTGCTCCAGACAGAGGCTGGCTGGCAAAACAGGAAGATTGGTGACCTTTCAGCCAAGGAGAAAAAGACCAAAGGACCAAATTCCATTTAAAAGATAATACTGGGAAAATTTATGGGAGAAGGGCACAGGTGGTTCATAGCACTGCTTTCTGAAGTATGGAAAAGATACATGTGAAATATAAAACTTTATTGTTTACACATCTTTTCTGAACTCACATGTATGTATCGATGTACACAAACATACAAGACCTTAGAAGAACTGTTTTGGGCCCTGAAGTGAACCAAATATTCACCCCTCCAATTGCCATCTCGCCTCAGCACCCCTCCCTGCCCACATCTTCTCCAGCTTCTCTGTGCTCAGCATCCCTCCTCCATGTTCTTTAAATATTCCAAAAAACATAAATTGCTTATACATTTCTATGTATATCTCCCTAACATTTTTCCATATTTATCTGCCTCAACTTCCTTCACAGCCATATGTCACTGTCTCTATTTCCTAAAGCTCCTTGGACTTATCCATTCATCCACTCTTGCCCATGTATTTACCAGAGTAGAATCAGCAGAGTGCAACCAGGACTTTCCCACTTGCTCACTGTGTTGCCAACTGAGAAAGAACAAGCAGATCTAGGCAGTGCTCGAGGTCACAGCATCTTCTGCAGGTCACCTTCTGGTCATCACCTGCTGGGCTTTGCACCACTTATTAGTGGTTTGTCATCGGTCTCATCTGTTTTCCCTCTGAGCCAGGATTATTAGAAAGGCAATTTGAGACAATTCTTGTGTTAGGACTTGGATGTTCATTATATCTTATCAAAGAATTACAGAAAGTATGACAGCACCTCTAGCTCCTTGCTAGAAGTAGGAAAAATGGCTACAGCTGAGCCTGCTTCAAGGCCTTTTAAAGCTAAACAAACCAATAAAAGTTTAACACCTATATTATTTATCCTTTTAACCCAATAATAGATTCCCACGACCCTTAGAATGACATTAGACTGACCAACCAGAGGTGACTACCTTAGTTCCATGAAGAAGGAAGAAGAAGAAGATGAACAAAGAAAAAGACACTACCCAAAATTCTCCATCTTATCCCATAACCAGCACTCTACTACAAAAACCTCAAATTTAAAACCCATCACCTAGTGAAAATACACACGTCTAACCCACTACATATTTGTGATTTCTAACTCATTATTCATATTTATAAGCCTTCTCCAAGGTTTCAGGTCCAGAGCAGTATTTTCCAGGAGGCCTGTGCCTGGAAGCACAGAAAGCTCAAAAACTCCAGATTCCTGAAATCCAACAATCACTCTTTTTCAGGGGGCTGCAAGTCACCCTCAAACAAGAGCTTGCAGTGCTTTATGTTGTGCAGATGGACTACCCAAGCTGCATTTTTATAGAAAACTGTGTTTTTAGCGTCCTGCTTCTATTACTCTTATATGGTAGGTAGTTAAGAGAGGAAAAATCCAGATTTAAAATTCTCATTTTGTTCAAATCAGCAGCAAGCTTCATTTGAGTTCAGGTAATCCAGATATGCAGCTGGACTTAAGGAGAGGATTACTGCTAATGACAAGAATGTTATTTTAATTTAGAGAAGTGGGAATCTGGACCTGAAGTGATTTATTAATTGCATATAGTAGACACTGGAATAGTTTGAGGGCTCCAATGACAATATGATTGTCTGCAGGGGAAACATTTGTTAGTGTTTTCATCTTCACCCTCTTTCAAGCCTGTGTGGGAGAGTGAATGTGTTGCATTGGAAGAGGAGCAAGGAGATGAAACAATTACAGTAGATGGGAGCCTGATGGGTAGGATTGGGGGAGGGGACATTCACTCGGGGACTACAGTTACTGTAAGAGTTTAGGACAGTTTTCACATATTTATCCAAGATGGTCTTTGAAGTGTCTGTGGGTAACAGCTGGAGGTCTGCTATCACTGAGAGTGTCAGGGGACCCTGAAGATTTACAGCACAGCTTTTTCAGCAGAGTGTAATTGCTGCTACAGAAGAGTCTGAAACAGCTCTTTAATATTTTAAGCTGGCAAGAGCAGATGTAAGCTGTTGCACTGTTGTCCCAAGAGCTGAAAACAGCACTGCTTACACACTCCTTGGCTGGATGGGGTCTGTAAGCTACTGTCCACCTCTTCTGTGTCTCTGGGAGACAAAATATTATATCAGTGCTGAGGAACCAGTTTCAGTACCTCGCTTCCTGGCTTTGCAGCCTGAGACACTGCAGAGAAAACATTGAAGAGCCACTCAAAAAATATGGTTCACTTCACACCTGGCCTAGATGTAGCTTTTTCAAACTTCTTATGGACATTAGCCCCAAGAGTGGACACATGGTCAAAAGTGTCCATGTATTAATGCCTGCAGGAGCACCCTCTGGGCCAGTTTAGAGGTGACTTGGACACTGGGGTTAATACAGAAGGTCCAATGTCTCATTTTCCCATCTTCCCTTATGAGTCTTTCATGTACCAAAGAGCTGGCAGGTTCATTTTCCAAGCTTGCAGCTGCCAGCCCAGAAGAACCACGATGGTGATTTGTGAGCACCTGCACTGAGGTCCCTTTGCAGGTTCTCTCCTTAGTCCTGAGTATGTCCAGTTGTTCCCAACCTTGCTCCCAGCAGGTGCAGGATGCCATGCAGCTTCCCATTAAAAACTGTGTGCGATCAAGGCTGTGAGTAAAGCCCAGCCTCCCTGACACTTCTGAGCTCATTCATGTTTATATGGTAAAACTTTGCTAGGTTTTTCTTACTGAGTGATCCTCTTAAGCAAAATCAAGAAATCTTCTTCCACAGAGCAAGAGAGGGTCAGGCAGATCCAAAATATCAGAGTGAAGGATGAATTCTTTGGTTTGGTATGAGAGCAGACAGTGCATGAAAAAAGGTGGCAAAGGGGTCAGTAGGGGAACACACAGGATAAAATACTTTCATCTATTGTGCTGGGGTCAATAGGCTCCCATCAGGAAATCTTGAGCCCAAGATTAATTACTTGTTGCAGTAGGTATACCATTGTGCTCTGGAAGACACTGTGGTGACTTTAGGCATCTTGCAGATTTCTGGTTCACACGATGCAATCCCATATAGAAAAACAATAGTAGCTAAGAAAGTAGTAGTGGGTGGTGGTGAAATGCCTTTTAGGTCATTCTAAGCAAACCCTTTTCAAACATATCTCCAGACTGGCCAGAAATGATGAGAAACTATTTGTTAAATACTACGAAAGAATTTCATAGCAATTCAGAATTACATGCCATGGCTATTATGTTATTGCACTTTGCAATTTATATGACAGAAAACATTCTTAAAAAAAAATCCTAAATCTGATGACATTCCACGGAATTTTTTTTTTTAATTTCTTGATTTACATGCCAGAAATCTGGAAGACTCACAATTTGAAAATAAGTTTCAATCCTACTATTGTCAACATCCAAATATATGATTCTCTTTAGAGCAGCTAGACATAGATTTTGTTTTAAATTAACCATTCTTAAAAAAAAAAAAAAGAAAAGAAGAAAAATAAAAGAAAAAAGAAAAAAAGCTGGAGCCAAATCCCATAATCTTTGTTTTGGGTGAAATTTCCAATGAAATTTAAGGTTATCAATACTTAAATTTTAAATTATTAAACAAAAGTTTAATTCTGATTCTTATAGAACAGCAAGATTGGATTTGTATGCTATAAGTATGTTTTAGTAAGCACTTTTTCAACACTTTAGGTGAAGACCCTTTACATCAACTGTTTCTGACTTCTTGTCCTGAGCTGCTGAGCTGCGTTTCACTGTGCTAGATGCTGCACCAGAACTGATAAAATACCTCTGACATGCTTAATTTTGTCTTTTTGACTGAGATTTGCTATATTTGTAATGAATTTGTTAATAGGAGCTATGTATTTATTTTCCTATTATCTTCCATGGGCATATTTAAATCTTCAAATATAATTTCCAGTAGGCATATTTTCTTGTGGTTAATCTACTTACACTGTAACATGAATTAAGTACAGTACAAAAATTTCAGTGAATCTCTCATGAAATATCAATAATTTACTAAAAAGACACTTTAGGAATCAACAAGAAAGATCATAAACTAGCAAAGAAAAAGGATTAAAATTCAAGATGCTGTACTCATTATAGCTCATAATTTGCACTCTTAAAACTAATGATGTCTTAAACACAAATGGAATAATCTATTCCGCGTGTGATTGGGAACATATTTTCATTTATATTTAGAACTCCAACAAACAATGAAACACAGATAGCTCCATAAACTACTTACTCCTCTTAGCTGAATGAAGTGTGGTCTCCTGTGGGGTTTGTGTCTTACTGTTCATTGCAAGCTCTGCCTGGAATTTCCCAGGAGCTGAACACTTCAGTTGGGTACCTGCTCCCTGCTGAATTATGAGGTTCTGCTGCTGTTTCTTTTGCCATCACAGCACTCAAAGAGACTTCTAGGTCTCTTTATGACCCTGTTTTCCAGAGATTTTAAGAGCTTTTTAATACTTTTGTTTCTCTATCAGATTGATTGACTCTGTCTAGAAAGCTCAAAAGTTATGGGAAAGACAAAGAGAATCAAAAATAGGTAATTTGCTTTTATTCACCTATTTTTGAAAAAACTTGCTAAAAAATAGATCCATGAGACAGAATATTTTTCTTGGTTTCACAATAAACTTTACACTTCCTTTCTATTTAGGATACATAATTTTTTGCTATTGTGCTCAGTCTACTGCAGGGACAAATGAGGACCTATTAAAAGACAGAGGTTTGCTGGACTCTCAGCCACATTACTGAATCTGAGACCCATCCTAACCTCTGTTTGCATTCAATGCCCCCACAAGACAATCTAAAGAAACAGAGAAGCAGAGCTGTATTGCTGGAATTGTGAGAAGCAACAATGGCAAAAAATCAGTAACGACTTCACAGAGGTCTTAGTGATTCTGGGCATTCACACAGCCTGGTAGTAAAATGTACCTGATTATTTCCTATGACACTAATGTACCATATGTGGACACGGAACATACAATACAAGCATTTCAACATGTGTAAACAATTATTTCTTTCTTATTACTGTGTTTGTTTATCTCATTAACATTAGCCATGCATCCTTCCTTCAGTTATATTCCAGCTGTGTGTGGCTATGGATCTGCTGGGAGGCCCACTGGTAGACTTGCAGCCAAGCTGAATTGTCCTGCTTTACTGTACCATTGCTGGTGATGGTTAAGCTGCTCTGCACTATCTGAGTTCAGTGGAAGTAATTCTATGCCCTTTGAGAGCCTTTAAACCATACTTTATGAAGTCTTGGAGGCAAAGAGATATTATTAGATCAAAATGTTTTGTGTCAAGTCAACATTTGCTAGCTTTTGTTTGCTGCATAATCAAAGTTGTGATTGATATATAGCTTAACCCTCCGTTATTGTTTTTAATCTTCTGTTATATATTAAATGTGTTCAAAGGAAAAAATCACATGCGTTTTTTGAACCACTGACTTTGATAACATTTTTTTTTACTTGCAAGCTGTTATTCAGCATCTGTTGTGGTAATGAACACACACATTCCTAGATATTTTTCATGGTCTAAAGACTTTAAGATACAAGAAAGAGTGACTCTACTCATATTAATTTTTCTGTCGTAATGCAAATCAGGAATGATGTTTGCTGGCTGGAGCTGAACAAATAATCAGTGGAAAACAATGTATTCTGTGAATTCTGTCTCCATTTCATATTGTTCATGGCTATATCATGACTCTTTTCTGAAATAAATTAGTCATTCTGAATTATTTACTACAGCTTACATTAGGTAGATTTTTGGCTGCATGCTTCAAGATGCATGTTTGTATTTGTGACTGCAGAAGCTGTAAACTGCAGCAGGGCCTGTAGAACTGTGCCTTACCACACCTCTGCTGTTAAAGCTTTTTTAATAATAGCAGCTCTGCCCAGGTTTAGACACAGCTGCACAAGGCACCTCAGGACCTAAATATGAGATAACCCAAATGGGAGTAGAAACCACAGGTCTAAATAAAGTTTCTAAAAATCCTGGTCAGAGTTAGGTGAACAATGGGACTGATGACAGGAGGACACAAACAAAGTGATGTCTAAGCCAGATGGCAAAAACTGCTGAAGAAAATAAAAAATTTAAATGCCCTGTTGTGTGACACATTCCTGCAACAAATGCCCTGATGAGTTTTAAGACCTTCAGCTGGAAGTTTGGCTCATTATTCTTTGTTAAAATAGACAGGGAGAAGAAAGGAGCAGTAGCACATGCCTGCTATAAATTAAAACACTCATGAAAATGGAAGAGCCTCCTTCAGCATTAAGGTTTCAAACTCATTTTTCCCTCTCATATGGATCCATAAAAAAATAAAAAAAGTTTTTTTTGGAGAAGGTGTCTGCTTCTTTGTCCTTATGGTGAATGTAAACATCTTGAATATAATGTAAAGTGACCTATTTAAATAGAAAACATAATATCAGAAACATATTAAAACACTGATGAAAGACTAAGTTAATAGTTGTAGAATTATTTCTATGTTTACAGCCCTATTAAAAAAAATCCATAACAACAACCAAAACACAAAATAACAACCAAATACAAACCCCCTCCAATATAAGAAAATTTACACACATTTACATAGAAATCACAATCAAGTATCAGTGACACTGAAACTGTCTTGTGACCTTATACCAAGTGAGCTGAGCTAACTTGGCAGGTAAGGGAAGGTATAACACTGTAATAGTGTGTGGAAGAACCTAGGCAAGAGAAAAAAAGTATAGGAGAAGGTGAATCTGCCATGTTGCATTGGTATGAAAAAGTTTTCTATTCTGTTGCTGCCTGTTTGGTACTGTTGTATCTGTGGGGCAGGGGTTATTTCTCCCTGACCATAGGCTATTCTGAACAACAACTAATCCCATGTTAAGTAGATGCTGATTTCCCTTTCCACTGCGAACCTGTGAACCGAAGTCATCTGTGACAAAATGAAAACCTGTTTCCTCAGACTGACACTAGACCCCTCATATTTATTCAGCTGTCAGAATTTATTCTCATTCTTAAAAGAGGGGAAAGACCCTGGGAGCTTCTGAATTGTTAAAGCTGAAGGTCATGCTCTATAGTCTTATGACTTTTATTATAAAGGGCATTTTCTATATTTTAAAGGGATTGACCAAAATCTTGCTGGGTTAAGACATAGTTTGTGTAAAGACTGTGAGGTCAACTTCTGCTCTGAGTTATGCCAGTGTAAATATGGGATAATTTAATTACAGTAACTGGAGTCAATCCAGGGACGTAATTTTCCTATTGTTTTGGGTTATGTGATGCCTATGGAAAACAATGAGAATTACATGTATAAACAACACGATAACTAACTTGTGAATAGGTAACTCTTATTAGGACTAATGTTTAACCTGGTAAGCATAAAAGATAGATGTTATCAATAGACATAAAACCATAAATACAATGCTACAGAAAAATGTGATTCTATATATATGTACATAGCATGTGTCAAAAAAAAAGCTATGGAGAAACATTTCAGGTTTGTTTGGTTTTTATGTTATTTCCCACCAAAATCCTCAATTCAGAGAACAGCTGAAGCTACTGAAGGCTTATTTAATTTCAGATGAATTCCAGATCCAAATAATCCAATAAGAAAACCTTTATTTAATTGTTTGTGGAAAAAATTATGATAATAGCCACTAGGGCTATATTTTCAAAATTAGGGAAAGCCAGAGCAAGGAATCTTACCAAAATTTGAAATTTGGTTGCCAGACAATACTAGAAGCTTAGCAGAAGTTTACTGGGAGAGAGACACTGCCTACCTCTCTGTTAACAAACAGCAATGAACCATGAAATAAGCAATGCGTGTCCAGAAGCCAACTGAAATGATTTTGCCACATCTGCAGTATTAAACAATTTTTACCACTGTAAGTCCAAGCTGTTTTTTGGGAATGGTCCTTGGGCTGTGATGGCTTTTGAACTGCACACTCAGAAATTGCGAATTTATCAAAGCCAAAACCTTGCTCAGGACCATTCTTCTATTCTAATCATTTAAGCTAGAAGGGTCTAATGCCTAAGCCTCTTGCACCAGGCAAAAAAACCCAATAAATGAAAACTTCCAATTCCAGTTCTTTCTTTAACCCAAAATACCATTTTTGTAGTCAATAAAGTACAAAAATGTACCATTTTGTAAATTTGTTCTCAACAAAACCATTTATTATTATTTTTTTTTATTTATGGTTTTACAAACAATATTATAATATAGCCCATCCTCTTCCAAAAATCAGATATGCAATGTCTTGAACATACACACACATCCTCTCATGGGGTCATAGATTTGCTTAAAAATACATGTAAATTATTGAGGAGAGCAATAGTTTTTGCCACCAAATTCAGAAGATTCCATAAAATATCATAGACATAACTGGAATTTGAAGGTTTCTGTTCTGTGCCCAGGACATACATACCCATCAGAGGCACAAGACCTATTCAGCACTTCCTAAGAACAGATAAGGGAGCAATTCAGATCATAATCTGGTTTGTACTTGTGAACTCCACTAATATTTTACAATATAAAAACCAAAAGCCATAGTTTTCATGTAGTGCAACTTCTAGCAGTCTTGCTGAGTCTCATGCCACCTGATGCAGATGTGGAAAAAAACTTGCTCTCCAACTCTTATACCACAAAAAAATTATTTGACAGAACTTTTCAGTGATGGCCTGTGTTGGACTGGAACTGGCGAAACACCAGGGAAAGTTATGGTCTTTATTGTTGTCTATATTCTTTCTAGTCTATATTCTATAGACTAGACTCTATAGACAATATATTCTATATTGCCTATATTCTAATATTGACATTATAGTAAGTAAAGAATTATTTCAACTGGAAGTGGCCTCTAGAAGTCTTTTAGTCTGCAATGACCAGACTTGAAGCTGCATTAGACCTATCATTTCCTTCTTCTCAAGGAAATACCTAAGGGATACAATACTCTGTTGGCCTTGCTGTCCATTTCTCTGGTCCATACCTCATTAATTTGTAAATGAGAACATGATGGGATAGTATATGGAAAGCCTTCCTGAAGTTAAGATTAACACCCACTGCTCTCCCCTCAGCTCATCACAGCCAGTTTGCTGAAGCAGAATTAACCCTTTCAAATACATGGTGTCTATTTTCAGCCATATTCTAGCCCTTCATATGTTTAGGAATTGTTTTCAGAATTATTTTCTCTATCGTGTCTCCATGGACTGAAGTAATGTTGATCTCCTGTTGGTCCTAAAAATTATTTTTTGGTCTTTCTAGAAGATAAGAGGGACATTTGCTTTCTTTCAATCATCAAGAACCTCTCCAAAATGCCATGATCTTCATTATTTCTCATGAAAGTCTAGCATACAGCTGTAAAAATGTTTATCAGTTGTCAGTCAAATTCAACAGAAATGTGTTACCGCCTGCTTAGAAGCATGAAAAGGCATTAGGAAAGTGTCAGCATGGCCTGTGATCTCAGCTTAGACAGAAGGTCATCACTGGACTGCAACTATGTCTGGACTCATCAGTTGAAGCAAAAAATGTACCCAAACTGACATCCTTGTTCCAGCCCTGAAACAGTTTCTTTAGACTATGGACATAGGCTGATTTTTACATTTTGTTAAAGATGTAGGGCAAGATTGTGCCATGAAGTGATTTGAGACTTTTAGTGAAAGGGAGTAAAGGTAGAAGTAAGATCTGAGCTAGCAGAGAGCCCAGGGCTATACTACTTTACTAAATAACAATATCAGTGCACAGCCTCAAGTCTTGGACTCTTGGAATTCAGCACTCCTTGGATGTTAGCTTGCTCTGGTGTTGACTGATCCAAGCCTGCACAGGATTTCAGAAACGTAAAGAAGGTCTCAAGGCAGCATGTGTGAACCTGAACCTGGTCTTTCTTTACTGAAGAGCCATTTGGTATTTTCCCAGTAGGCATTGCCAGGTCAAAGCAGTCTTAATCATTTTCTATATGCCTTATATGTCCCCCCAACCAGTGCAATACATTTCCTAAGTATCATGCCATGAAAATATCATTTTGGCAGCTGCTCCACATCTTTCCCATCAATTTGTACATTTTGACCTAGAAATCACTGAAAATTTATAATTGTATTTGGTGTAATAAAGATCACATAAATCACATGATCCAGAGGAGATAAGAAGAGAGGCGTAATGGATGTGAAAGAGCTAACTCTAGTCAATATAGACACACAGTGGACACCACAGAGTCTTGGGATCAGGGATTAGTCTTGATCTCTCACTTACAGAGATAGTCAGTGAGGCCATGCTGGGCACAGACTTTGTAGCAAGGCCTGTAGAAGTAAAACAAGGGATAATGATTCTAAACTAATAGAAGGTTGGCTCACATTAGCTATAACAAAGAAATTTCCTACAATGAAGCTGGTGAAAGACTGGTACAGGTTACCCATAGAGGTGGTGGATGCTCCATCCTAGGGAAAATTCGAGGTCAAGTTGTTCAGGGCCCTGAGCAGCATGACCTAGTGGAAGATGCCCCTCTTCATTGTAGAGGGGAGTTGGATTGTATGGCCTTTAAGTGTCTGTCCCAACCCAAACCTTTCTATGATTCTATGCTTCTTATATCGTCTCATATCAAGCCACATCACAATGTCATAGCTTGTAGGCTTCATTTTTAGGGAGGTGGGAAAATATTGATAGATTAACCCATAGGTTTTTCCAAGTTCCTAAGTCCTCACTCTGTCCTTCATGTATGTATGTACATATGGACACTCCTGCTACTTTCCATCAATTTGCATGTCTTAAACTGCTGACTATCACCAGTCCTATATTGCAAAATCAACTTTTATTTTCTAGACCTTAATATAGTTTCCTTCTGTGGAAGCTTTCAAAATAGAAAACGGGCCTGCCATTGGCTTTTTATAGTTGGGCTCCACATAGTTTCCCTCTTTATCAAATACTTCAGGCAATTTAAAGGAACCAGCAAGGAAAAAGCAGAAAACACTGGAATTAGTGTGAGACATTTTATAGAAGGAGGAGAAAGTCTTTGTTTCTCAGTTACCTGGTAAATTGTCTGGTTGTCATTTGCAAGATCTGTGTTTAATTAAAGTTTATATTCTCTATCTGGGATGTGTGTGGAACTGGTGAAAAAAATTCCTGATGAAACAGTTTTATAGAAATATGCTTGTTCACTGAACCTTAAGTGTTTATGTCAAAATATCTCAGGTGTGAACAGATTTTCCTTTGACTCAAGGAAGGGTTCTCATTACCATAGTTATGCTGCAGGCTCCCAAGGTGGGATTCAAAAGGGAACAGATTTGTTACTGTCAGGAAGATAAATATTGGGAAGAAGTTATTATGTTACATTACTTCACAGATAAAGGTTAGAAAATATAAACTACTAATGATAGTGTAGTAACAAAAACTAAGACAGAATTTTGCCAAAGTAATGGAATCTTGAAAAAACTATATTCTCTTCCCATTAGTAGTAGTCCAGTAGTTGTAGAAAACAACTTTAGGTAAAGTCATCATGGACTTACTCTGTTTAAATTACATGAACAGATAAACAACATTAAGTCAGAAACAAAAATTTTCAGTTTTAAAACAGAATACTCAAGAATAAATCTTAGCTCTTATATAAAATTTACTAGTGAATTTCATAACTCTGTAACTGTAATATGAAAAAAGGGTCAGGAGTTATGTTGCTCTGTATTTTATACCTACCAGTCAGTGGATAAATGGATAAACCACTTCTTCCAAGAAGAATATGAGGATTAAGCAGAGGAACCATAAAGAATGAAGAAATGAACAAACAAACAAACCTTATGTCATAGAAATAAGTAAAAGTGAGCAATTTGACTTAAAAGATCAGTTAAATCTTGCAGCTATTGAAACAATTGTTCAGCTGTAAAAGTACCTTAGGAAGAAGAAACAAAACTTCTGCTACTCAGAATGAGAATGTGACTAAGGATAATAATGCTTTGTTTGAAATAATAAGTTTTTGCCACAGGTCTCAAAAATAATGAAGAAGTTCAAGATGGGGCAAAGGCCCCCATCTAATATAAATGGGACAGAAATGATCACACCTAAAATGTGAGAAAAAGTCAAAGATATCATTATATTCAAATAAAAAACAGAATAAGCACCAGGATAACCTCCAGACTGAGTTAGCTGTCTCTGTAGAAAAGAGAAATGAGAACAGATGCATTTGATGGCTAATTTCCAGCTGAAATAAATAATGAGCTAAAATTATTTTGCAAGAAATTAGAGAAATTTTAACTGTGCATTTTTTTGAAAGCCGTGTTCAAAAAAGGCTAATTTAAACTGAAGCAGCCACAGAAGGTAAACTAGGCACAGGTAGTAGACCTAAAGACCTACACTGGCATCACTCACTGAAATGAATACTGAGAGAAAATATGATTTCTCTCCACAAGGATGTCATGGAGGCTAGCAGCAGGGAAAGAAAATTATTATTTCAGATAAATGGCAAACTTGGCACAAGAATAAGTACAGACAGAATAGTCAAGCAGAAATTTAAGCTGGAAACTGGAAGAAACTGTAAGAACAAGAGAAGGGAAGTTGTTTGACTGAATAATTCAGTAAGAGCACAGGAACAGATATCTACTCATACAGATATATATTTTAGAAAGGTATTTTGTATGTCTGTGATTTGCCTGTACTCAGGGGACTGGTCTTAATACCATGAAAGTGCTCTTCTGATCTTGTGTTCCTACTTTTCTTCTCAAACTCATCATCATACAAGTTCTTACTGCTGTGTGTCTAATTATCTCATACCACAGTTGCAAAAATAACAGCTTCTCTCAGATTCCTGAGAAACCTGTACTGCACATGTAAATAAGCAAAAAATTATTCATACAGAAGCCTTTTGATATCTGAAAACTAGGATTCAGTCTGGATTTTATGCCTGAAAGAAGCTGCTATCCAAGTTGTTAGTCTCATATGTTGGAAAAGTAAAGATGTTTGCTGGCCGTGCATCATCACTAAGTCATTGCTCTAATCATATGAAGGAGATTCATCCCTTTACATTTCTCTTCTATATCTTAGTAAGTCTCTCTAGGTTCACTTTACAGACAATCAAAATTAACAGACACCTTCAGGGCTTGATTAAGTCAACTTGTTTTATATGACTATAGTTGAAAGTAGAGGATGAATTGCACCCAAAACAAGTCAATTTCCTTTTCTTTATTAAAGACAACACAGAGAAGTTGCATCCCTCCTTGGCTGCATCTATACTCATAAATTAAACACTGCCAAGGCATGTTCTGTGGTACTGCTACTCAGTGATCTAGACTAGCAAATTGTCGGAATGGTTCCTGTCCTGATTCTTTATCTCAGTCAGCCAGCGTTCTCCCCGAAAATTCCTGGGATTTACTATGGGCGGAAACTGTTCCCAATGGGCAGTTTGGTTGCTAGTGGAATTTATTGCTATGTACACAGACTGCTCTGTGCCAGCTGGCTTCCACAGCTGAGAACATCCCTGTGTACATTTTGTTTAGTAGGATGGTGTGGCTGTGTTAGACAGACACCAATGTGTAGTGCCTCCTCTTTTGGAAATGAGGGAAGTGTCAAGCAGCATAGTTTTGGGTATTATTTTACTTGTGTTATTTAAACTGCTGATGTTTCAGTGATTTCAAACAATCTCAGTACACCAACCAACATATGAACACAAAGTAGGATCCACTGGTCAAAAGTAAGAGAATATCATAGTTCAGTGAAGTGTGGCTGTACTGAAGTTGATACTCTCCTAAAAATTCTGGGTTTAAAAAAAAAAAACTCCATTTTACTTTAACAGCAGTTCATGCTGCTAACCTAGATTTTCTTTAGCTGTTTATTCTCTGGGTTATATACTCACAGCTTCAAATTGTAGCAGTTTTTTCCTTAACCTAGGTTTGCCAAATTGAACATTTGCAACAGACAGATTTAATATCCTCTTAAAGGGAGAATGGATTTGATATTTGAGAGCTACTGTCTTCATATGTATTCAGAATCAAAAGCAGAGAAAAAATTTAGTGATGTCACAAGATCAGTTGTTCTATTTCAAAAAGCTGATATCATTTTGTCTGCCCATCACCACTCAAAGTTAAAGAATGCAGGAAAAATGTAAAATAATATTAATCATGAGAAAATTTTCCCCCCACTTTGAAGAAAACAGTTGTGATTCCTGATGCAAAAATCATGACTAATGGCAGGCCTGAACGGAATTAGTTTCTTTATTCTATTTCATGGGGTGTGTATGTGCACAGCAGGGAAGCAATGTGTACTGGCCAGAAATAGGACTTAAACTGCAAAAGCTGAAGTCACAAAAATTAATACCAGTTTTAATAGGCATTGTGTTTGCACCAGCCTTCCCTCTTCAAAGAGAGTCAACAGAGAAGAGGAAAGGCAGAGGGAAATTGTATATTCAAGATCACAGATGAGTAAAAACTGTGCAAATAAAACCCATTTCTCCTGACTCTCAGTCCAGTAGTGACTTTCTTTCTTCAGATTTCTTAAGAAACCAAAGATACCAGCTGTCTACCAGCACAGTATTAGGATATAAAAAGTATAGGGTATACAACAATGCAGATCATATGTACAGAATAATACAGATTGCGTAGATATACCTAATTAAGTTTTAATTATTTACTTTTGGTATCGTCTGTCTGTAATGACATAAAGCTTCATAAAGCTGCAATATTTATTTGAAAAATGGGGTGACAAGTTAGGCACTTCATCTTTACTCAGTTTTGCATTGCTGTTAGTACTTTGTGGTAACACCTGAACTAGCTCAGCTACATGTGCAAAAGCTGTGATAGCTGTACTACAGACAGACCTAGAAAAAGTGGATTATAGTTAGAACTAAACTATTAGATAGTTTATTATACGAAAAATATGTAAAATTTTTGATAATTCGTTCGCTTTTCAGTTTATTAATATACTTTTTAATTTCTCTTGTGCTATCCCTATAACAGACTGGAGAATCAGTGTTGATAACAGCATCATGGATGGTGGAATAAGTCATTCATGATGACACCTTTGTTAGGCTTTCGGCAGACCTATTTATAGCACATTTCCTTCTGCTGTTATTCCGGCTCTCGGAAAAATAATTTACCAGCCCAATAAAGGGATAATTACTGGACCTAGGCCAGCTGTGGTTTCTCTTGAGAACTTTACAACAGCCAGGATGGAAGAGGGACTCCAGTAGATTCCCTCAGTCCTATTGCAGTCAGGAAAGCCTAAGGGCATATATCACCTCATGTGTGGCTTGTTCTGTTTGCTTTTACACTTGGCAGGGTCCTAAGACTCAGGAATGCATATCCTTGAATAAAAACTATCTATAAAGTCTGAGCAATTGTTACATCTGATTAGGAAGCATAAAAAGAAACACACATGTGGTTGACTCTGTTCCTCTTATGTCTGTGGCTTTTTGCTGGCAGGAAGGAAATCCTTTTTAAAACTTATTTTTTTAAGAGTTCAAATAGATTTCAAACTATGTGAGCCAAAAGTTGCTCTCATCTACATCCATGCACTCCTGTTGACTAGACAACAACAGTGAAGGCTTCTCTACAGACAGAATCATCTTTGCTTTGTTTCTCTGAAGCATCTCTTATTCTACATCAAGCTTACAACTAAACATCCAGACTGTTTTCACAAAGAACATCCCTCCCTTCCCTCCTGCCCCAAGGCTTTGTTAAGTATGAGTCCCAGCTGCATGAGATGCCCAGGTGCCCAACAGGGATGTCCAGAGAAACAAGGCTGAGGGTACTACCATGATCTTCTCTGTTGAATGGATTTGTGCTGACTGTTTTTGAGTTAGCTCTCGAGCTGTAAAGTATGTCTGTATAATGTAGGAAAATACAGAAAGCATGCCTGCAAAGTACCTCATCATTATACTTGGTTTGCAAGTGCAGAAAAGTGCCATCCATGCAATGGGTAAGGCTGTTTTAAGGTGACCTCTGCATGACACAGCAAGTACAGCGCTGCAGCATTCGAATCATAGAATGAGTCACATCAGTTGGAAAAGACCTCTAAGATCATTGAGTCCAAGTGTTAACCTAGAACTGCCAAAAGCACCACTAAACCATGTCCCTAATGTATAATTGCAACCTTATAAACTTTAATTCATGAGTTGGCTTATCTTCTTGCATCACTGAAACCTCTTTGCAGTCATAGACATGAGGCAAGCACATCCAATGTTTTGAAAATGTCTACTGTCTCCTCTTTGGGACCTCAGGAGTTTAGATGGAATGCTTGCATGAGAGCTCAGAAGCACATTTCAAATATTCACCTGAGTCACTTATATGACTAACAAGGCTATAGGATTTCTAAAATTCACTTTCCATAGATACTTAGGCCTGGATCTATTCCCTGCAAATTTAAGTGCTTTATTGAGACAGTTAGGAAAGATCTCTAGTCTTATCAATATATTTTCTATTCTGGAAGTGCCAATTTCTCTCCATTAACTACAGAGTAAGTGCACAGTAATTTCACTTCTGGGTCAGATGTTTCAATGAAGTACTTATATTTAGAGCTGAGGCCAAAGTTGGATCTCTTTCCCCTTTAAACTGCCTCCAAGATCCAATTTTAGTGCTGGATAAAATATGCTGGAAAAAATATGGCATAACAAGTGATAAATTGCATTATTTTCTGCAGAACTGGAACCCGATCCATCAAATATTCCCTAACCTGTATGTATGCAGTTGATTATTTCCCTGTAAGTCATCTTGCACTTGTCTCTCCTAGGCAACTTCCTGATATCCAGTTTTACCCAGGTTAACCTGCCTGAGAATGTTTGCACTTCTCAACATTTCCATTGTGTTTTTTTAATAGCATGAACATCCATCTTGGGTTAGGGCTAGAAATAAAACATGTGAGAGGCTGTTTTTGTACTAGTTTTCTGTCCATTTAATTTAGAAATTGCAGCAAGTTTTCTCCATTGATTGTGTTAAAATTTAGGATACATGAATAGTGGGAAATTGTCCATTAATATTTAGGTTCAGTAGCTATAACTTCCAAGTCTGGCACTTGCACAAGGTGATGCCATATTAGTTAGAAGTAGCTGGCTCTTGTCAAGAAAGGAATCCAGATATTAGGAGAACAATACTTCATCTATCCTTTCATTTCATGCAATTATTACAATCAATAAATGTTTGTGATGAGCGTCTAAAGATTTGTGTTGACACAGGCAAAAAAAAAAAAAATTCTAATTGGACTGCACAGTCATTTTGCAGTTAAGTAATCTGAAACAGGAATTACCAGAATTTAAGAACAGCTCACAGAATTACGCTGCTTGCATTACCAATATACACTGTTATCTTAGTACATCATACACAGCATATACTGGTCTAATATCAGTGAAAAATGTTTCCAGTACAAGAATAAAGTCACCCACAACTGTTAACACATAATTTAACTGAGAATTTCACACACAGATCTACATTTTTGAAGGATTGCTCATTCTATCAAGCATGTTTCATTAAGTACTTAAAGGAAGTGTCCATATTTGCACTGACAACTTGTGAAATCCCAGGACATTTGTGATTTCCATGTGAAAACCATTACCTTTAAAAAAAGATCTGTATTCCTTCACTTCACTCTTAAGAAGACTGTATTTCTCTTCCTAATTTTCCAACTTCCAAGATTTTCTTTGCTTTAAAAGAAACATCTATAAGTAAAAACTTTCATGAAGTGATCCCCATTTTGGGGTTCATAATGAGAAAGCAAAAGCTGTGTGATTTGTTTTGCATGTTAAGGTAAATATTTTGCACCTAGTTTACCTCATCTCAGAGCAATGTTCCTGCTTGATTTCTAAGGGAGCAGGAGAATAATGAATGGCACAAACCAGCCTGATTCCCCTATGTCACGTTATCCTCCCAAGAGCTCTGTTTGGGCACACAATAAAAGGCACCATACGCTGTGACTACTCAGTATTTGTGACAGAGCAAACTGATGGTGCATTTCCTACCCTCACTGCAATTTTATTGGCCTTGATGACTGTGTAGTCCTCATTATTAGCATATCATACCCTACACACTGTTGAGTCTCAGAGAGAAGCTAAGCAGCTGGAAGTTTGTTCTGAGTGCCAGAAGAGAAACAGCCTCCCATGCACAGAATTTAATGCAGCAGCAATCTCTACTTATTGGCAAGGAAACGTGTGCCTGTGTGTGTGTGTGTGTGTGTGTGTGTGTGTGATGGTGGTTTAAGAAACTATAAATCTTTCTCAACTTGTGTCAAAAAATGTCACTCAGGATGAAGGCAAGGAGGCAGTTCCAGTGCCAGCCCCTGACTTCTGGGGACTTGATTTGGCAAAAGGACCACACTCTTTGCATGTCCTTTCTCTCCTTCTTCATGCTGTGCATCATTTCAGCTGACAGATTTACACAGGAAAGCTGGCTCAGCAAGGCCTGCCGTAGTTGGTGGCAAACAAGAATATGAGGGAATTAACTTCTGGCCTGCTGACAGTGGCTAAATCTGCCAAAGCAGAGCTGGGTAATTTGGTTTCTTTCTTTTGTTGATTTTGTGCCAGCCCACAAGAGAGGATTAAGCAGCTAAATTCTGCATGGAGAACTCTACCCCTTTCGCTCAAATCCTATTGTCTTGATAGAATGACAGTAGCTAGTTGTGCCAATCTCTAACATCTTGCTGGCATTTCCCCAGAACATATCAGCTTTTGGTCTCTGAAAAGAAGGATTTGTTAAAGAACTAATGTTAAAAAGAAATGAAAAAGGACAGAAGAGGATGAGAAGCCATGGAGTAAAAGTTTTGCCTTGTATTAATTAAAGGAACAAAGTTCTCTAATCCTGATGGAGACTCTACAATGAAATGTGGGTAAGTCTCTAGCTCTCCTGTTGTTGTAGCACATTAAGAGTGTTCATTCCCTGTTATCCACAGTATTTGTTTAATGCAGGAGCCATTCCCTATTGAGTTCTGAGAAGCTTTGCATTCATTTCACTCATTAACGTTGGGTAGAGAACCCCCCAAAATAAGGTCTTAATTTCTCTATTTGCAAAGTGTATTTACATCACAAATAAACTAAGGATGAAGGTTTTTTCCCCAAAGCATCACACCTTCTCTGAAAGTGAGATAAGCTTAAGTGCTAAGGAGAGTGGGCAGCAAGGACAGTGATTTGTTTGATTTTCTGTCCCAAAGCCAATATTCTCTAAGACTTGGGTCTAACCTGCTTCCAGACTGAAACCATCAGGACTGTTGAGACCATCTCATCTGACTTCCTGTGTAGCACAGTCCTGAGTACTTCATCAGGAGATTCCAGCCAAAGGACTTTCAGGGAGCTGGGAAAACCTTCCAAAAGGCAGGCCTTGATACAATGTGGTCTCTAAAGTACATTTTCTGTGTAGGCAGAAAAGTTTTGCAATCAGGACTAGATTATTCTTCTGAAAGGTCAGAAGGACTGGACGTGCACCTGTTGCAGTCCAGCAATTTGTACACTTAAGCCCGAAGAAACATGAAAACAAGTTTATGTCCTAAATAATGTAACGCTCCTATGCTTTTGCAGCTTGCTTATTAAAGTACCACACAGCTTCTGACTGAAAGCTCTAGTGTGAGAACTAAAGAAGTTAATGATACTTTCCTTTTGATTAAGTAACACCCATGTCAAAAACAAACAAACAAACAAATTTCAGTGTTTCTTTCCTTATTATTTTCAGTGCACCTTCTACAAAGCATGAGGAGTTCCACAAAATTTAGTCTCATATTTCTCTGGCTGCACTCATAAAATAAGAAAATAATGGGGTAACTCCAAGACTAACTCTTCTTCTTAATGCTATATTTAAGATGAGACTATTCTAAGTCAGAGCATTTTCTTTAGAAAATAAAATTGCCAATCTGATATCTAGGCAAAAAAATGTCGTTAGATTAAAATACATAAATGAAAATAATTCATAGGTCTTAAGGCTGATATTTTCCTCTATTTAATTTCCTCTTCTTATTTAATATTAGTCACTTATCAATTATAACACAAAAATTTTGATGAAGACAAAGAAAGCAGATCCAAATCTAGATTTCATCTAGAATGTTATATATACATATATTCACACAAGTATTTATATAATTCAGATTCTTAATATTAATTTCACAGAATTTAATAGAATTTCATATAATTAGCCTTGGAAGGGACTGCCAGTGGAGTCATCTGGTCCAACCTCCCTGCTCAAGCAGGGTCATCCCAGAGCACACAGCACAGGATTGTGTCCAGGCAGTTTTTGAATATCTCCAGTAAGGGAATCTCCACAGCTCTCTGAGAAATCAGTTCCAGTTCATGTTCACCTGCACACTAAAGATATTCCTCCTCATGTTTGGGTGGAACTTCCTGCACATCAGTTTCTGCCCGTTGGCTCTTCTCCTGAGCAGAGCCTGGTCCATCCTCCTGACATCCTCCCTTTAGATAATTACACAGATCAGTGAGGCTGCCCCTCAGTCTTCTCCAGGCTAATCATGGCCAGGTCTCTCAGCCTTTCCTCACCAATGAGGTGCTCCAGTCCCCTAAACATCTTTGTTGCCCTCCGGTGGACTCCAGGAATTCCATGTCCCTCTTGTACTAAGGAGCCTAGAGCTGGACACAGCATTCCTGAAGTTGGTACATCAGCAGGCATGATCATCTCCCTCAACCTCCTGGCAATCCTCTTCATAGGTTTAAGAAGTTTTAATCTTAAGGATGCTCTTCCAAATTTTTGAAAAGTGCTTATGCAGGATTTTGAGATATGTTTTTGTCTTTGCTTTATTAATGAAGCTGTTCAAATCTTGTTTTTTTCTGGGGAGAAAAAAATTGGTTGCAGAAGTTTGGAGGAAGGCAGTAAGTGAGGGAAACTAATGCATGACTGACAACATTCCAGTCCATTTAAAGACAACATTCTTGTTTTCTTAATTTTGGTCACTGCTTCTCAACAGTCTTTAAAAATATTTAATTTCTATTGGAATTATATTATTTTTCAATATTAACCAGAATCTCAGGAAACAATGCTCCACAATGGGAAAAGACCATGGTAAACTAGACTATTGATACTATAACTAAATCTTGGTTTGAAAACCTGAACATTTTTACTAACCTTTTTCCCTAAACTTTCAACCTATCAAACCAAACAACCCTCATCAGTATCACAGAAGCATATACAGCATACTTCAGTCATGATGGAACTTTGGTACATTTTTACGTTTTTCATCTGAGTTTGACCTCTTATTGAAAACAATAAGTCACAGGTTAAATAAAGTTCTGCTGAGCCAACACTTAGGTGTGAAAGACACTTTTCTGAGCAGATTTCAAAAATGATTCAACTATTAAGTACAGAAATTAAAAATATTTTTTAAAAGTTTTCAGATATATTGACTTGAAAGTAACTAATTTCACCACTGTCAAATTTTGAGTGCAACATAATATTTTTGCTTGATAATAAGGCCATTACTCTTCATCTGGGAAAGGTTTTTCATATTCATGGACTGCTAATATGTTACTGGTGTGAATTAAATCAGATATTATAAAAATTTTAAAATAGGTAACAACATATGTAAGATATTTCAGTATTTTCAATTACATTGCACACAATCTTATAATTTTCTGCTGATTGATAAAGTTGAGTGAATATTTATTAACCATATTTCAGCTGAAGGTAATTTACACAAAAATATTTATTAAAAACATAAGAGGTAAAAGTCTTACAAAGAAAAGAGTCTGTCCTTTTCCACATAGGAAAACTGCATTCTGGCACATCTAGCTGCACTTATTGCAATTACACCAATTCCATTCAATATAATATGCTAAACCTTTTGGAAATTGTTGTCAGATTTTGAAAACTATATTCATCTAGGCCTGCACTTGAATATATATAAGTGAAGATATTTATGATATAAACATCAGAACTTATTAGAAGCAGGTTATCATGACATAATAGCTGCAAATCCAAAAGGAATGGAAGGACTGTGCAGGAACTATAAATTGGCAAGAGACTCAAGGATGTCATCTAGAAGTCTTGTTTCACTCTTTTTCTGGTAGTTTGTAACCAGGTAGGTTTGTTTGATTTCATAGAATCCAACCTGGATAAAACAGAGCAGAAGAATCAAGGGAACTTCAGCCAACAATGGATTGACTTCATGAGGATGTGGAATGATGATGTGGATGAGCAGAATTTGTGAAGTAGCATAGAAAAGGAGCTGTAGAATACATCAGAAGGCTCAGTATCCTTTATCTTGCAATCCAGTGCAAAAAGTGGAAGATCTGAGAGGTCCTGAGTATAGTAAATCCCACAGGTTGAAGGTAATGAGTTACTGCCTCACTATCACTGAGTTGAACACACATTGTTAGATTTAGGAACAGCTGGTGATTCATTATGTTGTTCTTTATGTCTTACCCCACAATTTATTTATCAGTTTGAGCCTTACTTTCTCAAGTTGACTGAAAAACCCAACTGAACAAAGTAAGTCAAAGGAGCAATACCCACAGTTTTAGAAGTTATTTGACTTTGAAAACACAAGAGCAAATACCTCAAGCCTTTTGTTGCTCTTAGCTCAATCTGCATTGGAGAAGTTAGACTCTCTTGCATATAAATCTTGTCTTGCATATAAAAAAGATAAATACTGGCAACACTGCTGTGGTGTATCATCTAATCAGTATATGGGTGGAAATTCAATTGCTTTGAAGAATTAAATGGACCATTAAACTAACCATCATAGAGACAAGGATAGATTGACACTGCAATGGTATTTGAATTAGCCACTTTGCTGTCTCTGGCAAATGTTTCCAATTTTTTTTTTTTTCTGACCTAGCCTTAGGCTGATAAGAAAAGATAACATGAACCTAAGAGCCATGGCAAATTAGTTTATCATCACTACTAACACTACCCTCAAACACTCCAGGAAGCCTTCCAGCAAGGATTAACAGTTTAATAAAGTTGCATCTAACATTTCTTGTGTTCATTTATCTAGAATGTTTGCTGGCAATGTTGAGTGCATTTTATTAAAGGTATCTGCACAATTACCTTGAAGGAATAAAGCTTAAGCCTATTAAATTACTAAACATCCAAGATCCATGGTGAACTTAAGAGACTTGTTTCTGTTTGGAGGGGTAGGAGCATGGATTACCAGATACATAAATTATAAACTCACTATTGCTCATTCATGCAAATTCCGGTTTGAATCATGCCTAACTTCAAAACCTATCAGAAACTCTCTTTATCTGAAAATGTGAACAGGAAGCCTGTGAGAATAGTATCCAGAGGGCTTCCTGTCACAGCTGAACTGATAATATTGTAATGAAAGAGAGTTTCATTATTCCATGTCTTCATGGAACAGTAATATTATAAAACAAATTATATCAACTACATGAGGATCAGCTTTGTGTTGTTGTTTCCTCTTTTTATTAATTCATATTTTCTGTGGTCCTCATGCAGCATTGTATGTATATATAGTTCTCTGAACACATACATTCACTCAACATCTGCATTTTACAGAAAGGGATAGTGCTATCAAATGACGATTTCAAGGCATTTCAAGGAAATGCCAAAGACATGAAACTCTTGTTTAAACTTCGTGCTTCTTTTCTTTTATATGGTGCAGCTGACCTCATGGTTTATAGCATTATAAGGAAAATTTTTTTTGCACAAAACATTTTCTTGTTCATGCTAAAAAACTTGCTGAAAGGTACTTTATCAAGTGTAGACATTCGGGGTTTGCTCCTACAAGAGCAGCAATTCCTTATAACTGCTGATTTCAGTTCTCAGAATTAAGTCCTATTTCAGGAAAAGCAATATATAATTTATACTTTGCCAACTCAAATCACAACCTCTGTTTTTTCCATTCATCCTCGACCATTAACTGTCATGAAAAGTCCAAAGAAAATGTTTTGTCCATCCTTTAGAGGAAACAAAAACAATTTAAGGAGTATTACCAAGTAGATATATTTTAAAACAGTATTAGGAGAGGAACAGTGCAGCCAATAATAACATAGAAAGCTGGTATCACTGTACTATTTATGATCAGACAGGGAAATATGGTGTGTTTCTTAAACAGTAATTCATATGGAAATTCAATGAAAAGACACCATTGCCTATAGAAAATGTTGTCTCCTCAAGATCTTCTCCAGTGCTCAAGTGTTGGATGCAGAAAAGATGGTTTTCCACTCATGCTGCTTTCCTCAGGAAAGTGTGATGGCCCCCAAGCAGCCTCTTTCTCTTCCTTGTCTCCACTTCTCCTCATGCTTTAACTGTTTGATTGTCTTTGGTGTGCTTGCCTTAACCACTGTGTGAACAGAGTATCTTTGTTCTTATGTAAAAAAAACCCAAATTTGAATACATGTTATTACTATTTATAGCTGGCAAACTTTCCATCTTACCTTCCTGGATACTAGATGTTGTAAAACTAACTACTGCTTTTTTTTTCTGCAGTTATTTCTGCTGCCTTCAACATATGCAAAAATTAAGATAGAATGAGTTTATGATTTTCAGCATAGATAGGACAATGTCCTTCAAGCACTTTTTCCCTGAACTTCTAAATAGTACACCCCAGATTCCCAAAGCTGATGGTCACAAATACCTAATTTCTGGAGTTTTTGACTCTAGATACCTTTCTAGTTATGAGCAGTACAGTCTCCATGGAGTATGGTCTTTGAGTGCTCCGTACACTCATATCCATGAACATATCTTCAGTTTATGAGTCAGGTCATTGGTAAATGGAAGCCTCCTTCCTAAGAAATATTCAAAGGACATTTGACAGGATTGCATTTCCATTTTCACTTGGAAATGCTGGCATCTGAAAGTCTGGTCCATTTTGAATAATCTTTGGGAACTTCCTTTCCTTTCATGCAGGTAAATCAGGGATAATTTAAAAGCAAAGTACCTTTATAAAATGCAAGTCAGATGCTTTCATCTTCATGACCTCATAATTAACTTTCCATTGTGAGATCTTCTTGGGTTATGGCTACTGATTAAAAGGTGAAAGGTTGAGGAGAAAGTGAATGGCAAGGAATTACATGCTCCCTTTCCTTTTAAAGGCACTTCCTTTACAGCAGTTATGATAAATACTAACCTTTATTCATGTTACAGGTCTGAATTGGTGCCATATGATGATGAATTCCTATACAAAGACACGGCAGGACCTGATTAAGAGTTAAAAAAAGTATGAACACAGATGGAGAGAGAGAACTTGAAATTGGAAGATGGCAGGGACAGCTGACAGCATTATGTTTCCAATGAAGAAGGGTAAAAAAATGTTTGGGGGAAAAAAAGAGAGAGAAAACTGTTCTTTTAGCCCCCTGATGCCCACATTTCAATCTGGTAAAAAAAAAAAAAGAAAACGTGTTTTTACCCAGTTCTGTATAATGTAACAGAGATGGATGAATCACATTCAGGAAACTGTTTTGACTTCCAGTATATCAAAATAGATTTTATTCTTTCACAATTCAGAACAGATATAAACTGCAAAGTCTATATATGTGTGTGTACCTCTTCAAAATGCTATCTTCTGTAGAAACTTGTATGCATCTCTAGGAGAGCTTTCTGAGGGTTTAAATCTGAGGGCTTGAATCTAAAGATTTTAATTCAATGTTTTCTGACACTCATGGGAAGCTGCTAACAGACTCCGATTTGCTCAGACACAGCCTTCACCAAGGATTACTGTAGTTCTCCTAGCCCAAAGGTAATCCAAATTTTACCAAACCTCTAAGATTAATTCTTGTAATGCAACATCTTTTCTGGCATTTTTTGTTTGTTTGTTTGGTCATTGTTGTTGTTACAGTTTCTTTCCACCTCCCCAAGGATATTGTTATAATGATGACAGAAGCAGAAGATTAAAATTTCTGTCATGCTTGCTCCTAAGTGGATGGTAAGAAGATGGAGCAAATGGTTTTCCAAGACTGAAACAAAAGATCTAAATTTTAAAGAGGAGTTAAACAAATGAGTAAATTAACAATTGGGCATCTTCTACCTTTGCGATATTAGGTCCAGGGTCAGGATAATCTCTATAGAATAACTCAGGAATTTTTCTAAGTTATGTACAACGATGTGGTTTTAGTCAGAGGAGTAGTCTACTGAATTATTTCAGACATGCTAAGTAGTTTTATTTAAAAATAAATAAGTGTTTGGGCATCTTAACTGTTTGGTGACTGAAAAAAAAGTGGAGCAGAAGCCATTTTTCAATTATGCTGGTTAACCTAATTTGTCTTCCATTTACTATCTGCTATTCATTTTGCATGGTCAAGAAAAATCCTCATGCATATAAATTTTCACCTAAATTATATTAATCTTGACTTTACTGAAATATATTGTGTATAAAAGTTTACCAAGGCCTCTAGATAAATGACTGAATTGCCTGCAATGCCTGGTGTAACAAAATTCTTCAGACAGCATTTTGGAAAATGATTTCATTTCAAAATTGTGTTTGTTTGATTTTGTTTTTTCCAATGGTCCTTTGTCATTTCCTTCCCTTGACATCTTATATTGTGGGACTATAATCAATAGACATGAATAAAAGAACCATAAAGATGATTAAAGTTATTGATTCAGAGACTGAATATGCAGCTGATGACAATATTAAAAGGGCTGCAACACTGATAGCCAATAGTGGGATTTGCTAGAAAGGATACAAGACTAGTGACACAACTGCAACATGTGGACAAAAAAAAATCTCCGTACTTTAACAGCAGTTCAAGAACATGGGAGTTACTACAGGTGGGTTTTTAATATTACCCCAGTGTGTGATAGCCTTCATTTTATACCTCAAAAGATGTGAAACAGAATATCTGTGAATGGATTTAAGAAGGCATTGTTGAAATTAAATTATTCTATATAAATATTGTCTCGGAGTTCTAGGCACTGGCTTTGGGGAATTCTGACGGCTTTTCTGTAATTTTTCTACTCTTAATTCCAACACATTTTAATTTATTTGGAAGCAGTCTAATGAATTCACTACCAGTAGCCAGTGAATTAGGTAAGAGAACTAGGTACTTTCTGTCAACAGGACTTGTTTCAACCCTCTTTGCAATGTTGATATTCTAAATCAATCCAGCGAATCAAATTAATCTGATTATTGTTTATCATAGAGTGATTGTTCTGCACCTATAACTCAGTTTTGCTGTAGAAGTGGATCTTAAAATCTGTTTTCTTTCTTAGCTCTGTACACAGCCTATGGCTCCTGTCATGCTGAAGGGCCAACATTGAGTTTCCATTGCCAGGGACAACATCCTCTCCTCATCTTTTTTGATTGGCACCGAATACACCATGTGAAACAATGGTTGTAGCCTAGGGGGAAACAGGGAATCTGAATTCTGTTGCCTCTGTTGGCAATTTTTTGTGAGCCTAAAAAGAGAAAAGTTTAAATTAGTGTCCCTTTTTATTTCACTTACAATTTCATAATAAGAGACAACTAAATTAAAAAACAAAACAAACCAAACCTATGTTTTATACATGCAAGCTAAGGGAGAATCACACCATCTTATTATATAAGAGAATATAATAACTCTATATTATAAGTTTGACAGTGTTGCTTGGGAAAGTTAGAGTTAGGTTATATATTTTCTGACAGAGACCAATGAACAGGAATCAAAGTTAAGAAAAAAAGTATGTTTGCATATATTATAGCATGTGTGTGAGAGAGAGATCTGTTAGATTTTGTAGGAACTGACTGTTGTATTACTTTGTAAAGGTTTATTTTAGATTTCCATAGGCTATCTGAATTAAAATTACATGCATGTATACACTCTGTACTGTCTGTTGCCTTAGATATGTTCTCATTAAATTGAGCACCTAAAAGGTTCTCATTTAAAATTTCTCTTTTATTATATTTAGAAGACAAAAAAGTTAACATAGCCTCTTAAAAAAAATCCCCACTGGAGTCCTTAGAGAGGAGCTATAATTTTTTGAAGGCTGCAATATCTAAATAGACTGGTTCAGGAACGAACTTTTTTTTTAGAATCTACCTAATTAAGTTAAAAGTTAATAAATTCCCTTGGTTGCTCCTTTCTTTAGGAAGCATGCAAAAAATGCATTGAAGTAAGGAAGTTCAAGGTTTCAGTATCTGCTGCCCTTGGTCTTTCTCAGGAATTCTTTAGCTGATTACATGCTTCTCCTTTCAACAACATAAGCTTTGTATCTCATGTTTTGTAAAGGATCATTTCCCCAACCACCTCTCTAAGGCCACTCTTGGTCAGACAGAAAAGTTAGCATCTGGATGTGAGTATTTCTACCACATACATTTAAAATGCCCAAGGGAACAAATTTTCCTTTGATTTTTTTTTTACAAAAGTAATCTTTATAAACATCCTTATGATCTTACAAATGTTTTTTCTTATGTATAAGAGTTGAAATTCTTTCAGATTTCAGTGTTTCCTTTGAAATATTTGCTTTATTTTCTGAACCAAAAACACTTTTCCCTTTTTGTTGGTAATGACAGCCAATGAATAACAAACATTTCATGTGACTGAACAATAGTTACCCATAAGATGGGTTCATTCTGGTATATTTGAAATACTCTACTTCATAATAAAATACAAGATCTGGATTTATCCTTGTGTCAGCTCCACACTGGCGCAAATCCATTAATTTTGATTAAATTATGCCTTGTGCCTAATTTATGTCAGTGTAATTGAGGAGGATTAGGACTTAATTATAATTATATGTAATTATCCATGATTATAATAAATGCCAACATTAAGTCAAAATAGTAAGGCTAAACTGTTGGGGATCCAAACTGAGATGATGAGTTGCAGTACTTTAGAGATGTCAAGCACCTGCAATATGTAACTGAGGGTGGAATGAAACCCCCAAAAGCTGCACTTTATAATTAAGAGTCCAAAACTGGTGCAAGTTTTTACTATGCAAAGACCAAGAAACTGTTTCTTCACTAATAATTTGTGCATTCAGAAGGTACAAAGGGTCAGATTAGGTTTGTGAAGTCTTGGAGTGGGTCAGAACATTTACTAAATGTGAAGATCCTAAATTGAAACTTCTGAACACTTTTCTACAATTTTTCACTACCCTTCCCTTTTATCTTGTTTGAAAACTATCCCAAAGATTTTTCCCATTTTGTCGGCCTAAGGATCTTCATCTTGACTTGATACCAAACTTACAAATACCTAACTTTTATAATTTATACTCTTAATAGTGTATATAAATAATAGACATATATAGTTTATATAAATAATAGACATATTCAAATGCTTTTATTACTCTTGAGATTAAAAGACACAACAGCTCATTTCTTTTCATCACTATTTTGAAATATTCTAGGAAGAATAATTAAAACCAAGCCTGGTTTAAAGAATAAAGATTTTTCAGACATTAATCCAAAACTTATTTTGCATTATAGTAAGAACTGAGGTATAAAGAGAAAGTTAAAGTACATAGACTGAGGTTGCAAGCCAAGTCAATGAAATGACTGAAGTCCAACGGCTTGTTTTAATTTTCATAAAAGTTCTCAACTTTCTTCTTTTACCATTGGGATAGAGCATGACACACAAAGTGCCCATGGATATTTTCCTAGAAAATTTATCTTCTGAATTTAAGAATTAAGAATAATTGTTACGATCACATCTTTTGAAAACTGAAATTTTAATTTTCACTATAGAACAGTCACTAAGATGTGGTGTTTGATGTCCTTGCATCAATTCCTTCATCTTTAGAGCTGAATTTGCTGAATATGCCTCATAATCACTGGTGATCTGAATTCTCTTCTTTTCTCTTGAACCTCTGCTTCATATTTTAAATGTTTTCATATGTCCTCCTCCCTAATATTATGCATTGATATACAAATTTTAAGAAAGGCAATATACAGACATTTTTCCCAATCTTCTTCTGAATTCCCTCTTTTCCCACTTCCCTCCCTCTCTTCTATCACAGTAGTGTCCACAGAGCTAATATTTACTTAAGATATTAACCCCTAGACTGATCCTTTGTGGTAGAAGAGATCAGGAGGGTCCCACTAATAACTAGGATGTTTGAGTAAAATATATCTTTTACACATCACCTTCTTTTTCTTAATACAGAAATTGGAGTACAGGATGGTTGTAGTTTGAGCTACCTGTGTAAATTAGCCATAGCTGGGGTATATCTAATGAATTATGGGGAATTTTATTCCTTGTCAGCCTCTTCAAAGTCCTTGTAACTTTGGACCAGTTCTTCTCCTGAAGTCAGCACTTCCTAAGGATCCTGTTCTATCGGCCGCATGATCTTAAGGCAGATTTTTGGGCAGTCCTTTGTGCATGCTCTAGAACAGAAGTACTAATTCCTTGTATGTGTTTTTCTAGGGGACAAATGGTGCTGTCTGAGACCTAGAGATTTAACTGCTTCCATGAATTTAGGATGGGTGAACATGGAATGAACTGTCTGGGCAAAAGCCACAAAAATATCTTGTGACAGAACCAAGCACTCAGCCTTGGTCTTTCAACTGGTAAAGCCCTCATCTTTGGGTTACTCATCCTGATTCAATTTTTTTCTTTCATTCTGACCTTGGGATATGGAATATAATTTTTAAAAACCTAAGTTTTGCACTTAAAAAAAAAGAAATTACTTTTTTCGTTTTAATCCAAGAAAAGAAAAACCTCTTTAAAACTTTTGGATACATAATGAGTTTTGATTCACATCTATATATCTATTCTGCTTTTTTAATCTGACTTTTACAATAATTTCAACCTGGATAATGAATTTTACATTTTAAAAATATTGAAATACAATATTATATGCATTTAACATTTTAAAAACATTTGGAGCAGGATCTACATATAAAGTTCTAGTTTAAAAGAATGTTTTTCAACAGGAATATGTTCCTTTGGAAAATTCCAGGCCAATCCGTCTTGAATATGTTCTTAATTAATATGTGACATTGGCATTCCTTCCATGGCCTTGGAAGCTCTATCTCCATGAAATATTTTATCTATGAAGGCCTGGTACCTCTTTTCATGTAAACCCATTTGCATTTGAATGGTCTTTGGAGAGAAAACGCTGCTGAGTTGCTGAATTTTTGTTTGTTTGTTTGTTTGTTTGTTTGCTTTTAATCTCATTTACTGTTACAGAGCTGTATGAACAACAACAAGTTCAATTTGCTACCGTGGCCATTTCATAAAATAAAAATTAGTTAATTTCTAACAGTAGTGAAAAGGTTAACCTTCTAGTAAATTGGATGGATAACAAGGGAAGCCGATTAGCAAAAAGAGGAGCTCAGTCACTGACCTTACAATGCTTCTTTATCTTTTACATTCATCTCTCAGGCTCAGTCCAACTCTGCAGCATAAAGCCAAAGCTATGGTACAAGTATTGTATTCCCTGAGGAACAGCGTATTACTTGTATATGCTTGGTTGCTTTTTTGCTGTGAGCTTCTGAATCATATTAGAACCAGTTTATTCATACATTTACCCCTTATTTAACATGCTTATTGAATGGGCAGGAATCTTCTTAAAGGATAGAAGCATTAAGATGTAGCTGACACAAAAAACAGATGAAAATCTTAGCATTATCATTTTCTAAAGAAATGGTCAAACATATTGAATTACTACAGAAAATAAGTGAAATATTTTAATACCTTTGAGAGTTGATGCAGCATCATACTAAAAATATTAAATAAAACATTTTAAAATAATGTGGGTTATACCACTATGACACAGGAAGAAGACTATTGTATAAATGGGATACTCCATGTTTTACAAGAAAGTCATATCCTGATGTGATATTTGTCACTGTTTATTTACCCTAATTTCTTCCATTGTCCTGTAGGTAAAGCCATCTGGATTTTGAATCTATTACTCTGGGATAGAAAACTAGCTTTTCAGTGAAAAAAAGTAGTATTTCACCCATCAGTTTGTTGTGCCTTTTTTTCCCCAGGGAAAAAAAAAAGTTTGCTTTGGTAGACAGAATAAAGGACCTGTTAACACGTGCTCCCCCCACTGTTCAGCTATAACCTGCATTTGTTTGCCCCTTCTCAAAAGGTATTATAGAAAAATGTACATATTATCTGATCCTCTCATGAGCCCTGTTTATTGTGTCATTTACATTTTACTAACTGGTAGTTAGCTCAGTGGGAAGCTCATAAGCCATTACAGCCAGAAGCTGAATGCTGTTTCATGCAGGTTCAACAGTATCCTGCACGGATATCCTGCAGTTATTATTATTCTTTACTTAGGAGAAAACGGAAATAAAATAGAGCAGGAGAGCAGGAATATAAGCAAATATTTTTGGGAAAACCTAAGGTCAGCATCTGTTTTGTAGTCTGCCTTCATGGTAGATGGTTGTTTCTTGCTTTTTGTTCTGTGGATTTATCTCATATTAAAGGCCAAAGATTTATTTTTTTTTAATAATCATAAAAAAGCCCTAGACTTTCAGATTTCTTCATTAACAGGATTGTTCTCTTTCCCTCAGCTCTTTTACTTTGCATTCTACAGTTCATAGTTATTATTTAGATTTGTACTTACAGAACATGAAAGGACCATTGCCTTTTATGCATGGGATCCTGAGTGGGGTCTCTGAGCAATTCTCTAATATTAATTAAGAATGAAAATCCTGATAAATAGTGATAAAGAGTGATGCTTAGTCATCAAGATTACATTTGACCAACATGCCTAAGCCATTAACGAGCATAATTGTCTTAATAAAATAATCTCTGTAGTATACCAAATCAAAGCATACATATGTGCCTATATTGAAGCCTTAAACTATGAAATTACATATGAAAATGAGTGAAATAAAATTGTTCTTGCCAGAACTGCAGTGATTTCTCAGTTCCTCTGAAGTAGCTGACATGCTGGCTTCCTATTGTATCTGGGCAACACTGGCATGAGGTGAATTCAATTTAACAGTATTTGCCAAATATATGTTCAGTCCAGACCTTCCACATGGTGTTCCCAGTGTGCATTTGACATAACCCACGAAGACCTGGGCTAGAAACCAATGCTATCTGCATACAAAGATCAGCACCAAGTTATTTTTTTAGAAGATATCTCAATCAGCAGGGGACTCCACTATTTTTTTTTCCACAATGTGCCCTCATTGCCTGTGTGTTTGAATAATCAGACATTTGACTGATCCTTTCATCTCTTACAGGGGGTTTGCGGGGACCCTCTGAACTAGGATGACAGGATTTGGAACCTGAGAGTTGGTGCTCTTTGTTTGTTGTGGCCTATCACCAGTCAAATCCAGTGTGTAGGTTAATAAGGCTTAAACTTTAAGGGAACGGTGAGCACCTGATTGACAAGCCTGTGAATAAAAGTGCAGTGGGAAGTTTTGTGTTTGTGAAGTTATTATGCAGGGAGACACAACTGAAGTTTAGAATGAATTGCAATCAGTTATATAAAGGCAGGGAATCTTGTTTGATGACTTAACATCAGTTTCTGAACTTCAAATAAAATTTCAAAGTATATCATAGAGTTCCAATAGAATTCTAAGACATGGTTTAAATGGATGGTTGCTTGTCTTTGGCTCTTTGGGTTTTTTTGGGTGTTTTTTTAGGTTTGGTTTTTTTTTTGGTTGGTTTTTTTATTTTGTTTTGTTTTGTTTGTTTGTTTTTTGGGGTTTTTTTGAGATGCAAATATGTAGCAGAAATTACAAAGCACCAATATGTACCATATAACATATAATGAAATTCCTACTATCTATTAATTGGAATAATCTATTAAGATTAACAAGAGAACGTATTGTTCTACAGCTTCTTAGAAGTAAAAGACTTCTACAGCACTAGCAGCGCTTCAAGTTTTCCTAGGCATGTGCCTCCAACACTTTTTATTTTTAACAAGTAATGAGCAGCAAGTACATACTGTGCTTGAGACACTATTTCAGGGTTTTCAAGGAATCCTCTGGGACATGGTACCCTAATCTCAGTAGCCTTCAACTGGATCCATATTATTTTCATTTCCACAAATGAAAATGTGGTTGAAAATCACAGCCTCACTTGTCTTTATGTATAATTCTAAAGCTGACTGAAAAATTTTGAGCTATGCTGACTTCCACCAGAAAATACAGTTCCGCAAAACCAAAAAACGCTTGTCAGGAATCTGTCAATGGTGGGATTTTTAAATTTATTATTATTATAAAATAAGAAAGTATTTTTATTTTGATTTAATAATGTTAATAGAGTAACATAAATATAAAATAAACTTTCAAAAAAATAAAAATAATCAATAAATGTTCAAGACAATATTTAATATTATATCAATGCAATATCATTTAAACAAAAATTTTAGTAAAATTTTCAGAATTTCTGTTCTACAGAATGCTAGATTTTTTTCATTTTTCATCAATATTGTGAAAAGACACATGGAAGTGAATGATTCAAAGAATATCTCCTCTTGAAAGTATATTTCTACTGTTACGCAAAATATCTGCAACATTTGCACTGAAAAATCCAATGTTCTCCATATTAGAGAATGCAAAATGCTTTTGTTAGTAACTTAAGGAGTCCAGAAATGGTTATTAGAATCGAATTTTTGTATGTGCCACTAAGTGAACTCAGGCACATAATTTTCAGCCCAATCCAGAAATTTCATCAAGAGTGACAGCTCAGACATGACCCTGATTTTAGAGTTTAATCTAATGCTGCCTCCAGCTCCATTGTGCATATAGGATAATTGATGATTTTCCATGAGTGTCTTGTTTTCTCCACTGCATATAACATTTTGCCTTAGCCTACTCTAAGCAGTCTGAATCACCCTGCTTGTGAATGTCCAGTGTCAGTTGCTTACTACTGGAGATGGCATAGAATTATCCAACAGCCCTCACACTGGCCAAAATCTGCTTCTGGTTGCCTGCCTCATGAGCATTTATGTTGTAGTTGATCCATTTGCAGAGCATGTGATTTGACATCCACAATTTCTTCTTCCATTGCTGCTTTCCCCATCCCCCTGTGTTTTAGAACAAATTATGAGGCAACATCCGGTTTTAGCAGAAATTTTTCTGCTTTTTCTTGTTTGGGAATTGAGTCCACATCATTACCCTTATTTCTTTGCTTAATATCTATAAATGAAGACTCTCAAGGCTGTGGGATACTCAAAATTGATTATGTTGCTTTTCTTTGAATCCACAGGATTAGTCTGGGGCATCTCTCTCACTCTAAATTGGCACGGGCTGGGTTATCTGCCCAAATGCTGGCACTTGTGCTCGAGAGTCAGCGCCTTTGATTCATGAAGCTTTGGCTTTGATACAAGCATCCCTGTTACCTCTTGCACTAAGGATCTGGCACAACCCCTGTTGGTACTTCCATGAAGACATACAATGTTCCAAGCCTCCCCCACTGCGTAGACAATTCCTTAGTGGGGCAGGCTTTCCAAACACATTGTTTTAAAGAAATGAATCACTCATTCGTGAAAAATGGAAAAAAAAAGAGCACAAATACCATCAAAGCAAATTCAGGGGTTTGCCGCCCACATCACTGACATCATGCTGCCAAGCCAGAGAGCTCTGAATAGGACTCCTTACAGAGTCCATCAATGCCACTCTTTAAATGGCAATTGCCTGAAGGGGCTGCTGGTTTGTGATATGAGGTACTTCTTCCTTAGCAGGAGAAAGGCAGCAAAGGCTGGGATTTCAGTGCAAGTCGCCTCAAACGGCAACAAAACACATGGTTGTTTGCCCTGCCAGGATGTCTCTTTTTCAAAGGACTCTCTTCTGGGTTTGGAGGGCAATTAATTTATACTAGGATGAAATATTTTTATAAGGAAAAGACCTGTCTAATCATCAGAAAGAACTTCCTTTGTTAAACTGGAGATTAGTTGGATAAGAGAAGCAAGGTGGACTTCTTATCATTTATGGACCAATTAAAACAGACCCCAGTGAGGTCTCTCCAAGTTAATCCCAGAGCTAGTGTGCTGGGGCGTGTGACACAGGGATGCACTGAGCTGTCTGGACCCGTGCCAGCTCACATCTGATGTGCTGTTCCCACATCAGACAGTGCTGTGCCCAAGCTAATAAGCCCTGTCGAGAAAATACAGTGACAGGTCAGCGTGGCACAGTGCTGGGTTACACATACAGTCTGCACTTAATGGCACGAGTTCCCACTAGCTGTGGGATTTCTACCATGTGACCATTTTATGGCATAGACAAATTTCCAGTAATCCTGCAAATGTTTTTTACACACTCTTCTGTCTCATGACATTGCCTTTCAACTTCTTTCCCTGGGATACTCTGTCTTGCTGGGGTTTTGAATTACTCAAATTTGCCTATGTTTCTGCATTTGTTCACAGGCAGCTGCTTCTCCTCACACCAGGTCTGCTGGGTGCTTGTGAACCTTCAGCCAGCTATGGTGACCTGGTGAGCAAACCAAGATAATCGTGTTATAATAAAAGAACAGAGAGTGAAGCAGCAAAGAATTTGTAGCCTTTGCATTTATTATCATGTCACCTTGGCTTCAGTTTCTGCTTGTACGTCAGCTGCTCTGCATTTTCAAAGCAAGCAACACTTACCCTGATGTGTGTAATGCACAGAACAAGGGGACACTGAGCTGCCTGGGGATTTGGGACACCACAGTAATGCAAATAATTAAAAACCAGAAATTGAGACTGGCAGTAATGATCTTTCACTGACCCAGAGCGGATAGATAAAATGATCAATGATGTCTTTCCCTTCTATAATGTCTGCCAGACAATCCAAATTTATAATCAGCATAGGAAAACAGCTGCATATCACAACCATATGGCACTGAGAATACACATTATTGTACAGTAGCACTGCACTAATTTAAGGTCTGTCACCACTTCCATTATGGGCCTCTGTTTCCAGCAATAAGAAACTCTCACACAAGCACTTACCCCAAGCTGTACATGATCCCTGGCTGTAAAGGTCTTAGATCTCTAGGTGCTTCAAAAAATATATTATTTCAATAACTTGCCTATTTTTTCATTATGTAAGTTGAGGTTCAGTTCCCCCCCTCATTATTCAAAATTCATTTTATTTAAGACAATAAAACTCCGTGATTTTGGAAACGGTTAGGACTATTCCATCTACTGTGGGCCACTTTTCAAATTGAAAGCAGTCATTAAGCATCTGGTGATTTTAAAAGCTGTTGTAATTATACAGAGAGAGAATTATATTTAAATTGAAAAAAAATCACCAAAAATGAAGCCATATTGATTTCTATGTGAACTCAAAGTTTTCATGAAGTTATTCTACATAAGGCTGGTCAGACTACATGACCATGTAAGTGGAGAGAATATAATCTTTATTTTTCATCTGGATCAAAATCTGTGTACATTTTTGCATGTCTTGGAAATCCCTATTGAAACAACTGGTATATTTCCAAACTGGAAGCAGCTTTCTGGCACCTTAAATTTAGGGAAAAATCTGCAGTTAATCCACAAAGGTTGTACAATCTGTCAAAGACATTATAAACAGTGCAAAGGTGGCATCTCCTGTGGAAAAGGGATTTCCATTTTGGATAATCTCTCCATGGCTGACATAAGCATATCTCAGTCACTGAATAATCACAGGTTCCACGCTGATGTGAGAGTAGCCATCACTCAGAAAGGTCATGCCAAGGATAAATTAGCCCCAATTAATAATAAACTGATGGAAAATTTTCTTCTGAAAGTTCAGGTGACCAAATCCTCTTTTGATTCCCTATGGCACAGAGGCTGCTACAGCTGAACTCAGGGGAGCTGCAGAGGCAACTCTCTGGAAAGCACTGGGAGGATGAAGGTGCTCAGCCCTAAGCCTGAAAGGGGCAGGAGTTAATCTCAGGGGAGAGGACCACCTCTTATCTGCCCCAGAACAGCCAGAGAAGTGGTCAAAGTAGTGATTACGAAATAGTAAGAAGAGGGCAAATCTATCTGCCCATCCCCCTCACTGTTCTCCAGCCTCCAGCTACTTTCAGCACAGCGATTTCCTGAACTGGATGTGTTTTTTATGCACTCATTAATTCTCAGTGGATTTCAGTTCCATGAATTTACAGTGTCTCTCCTTTAATCCATGGAAAAATTTAACCTCCATATTCATTCCCTTGCTGTGAGAAACACCACATTTTTTTAGGAGTTAGTAAAAGTGAATGCTTGCCCATGGCTTCAAAGTGCCTCAGTAATGCAAACAACAATGGCATTACTTGGCAATAATTTTCCATGTCCCTGAGATGATTTGCTCTGATGGTCAGGGTCATTTTCCTCTCAGTCAAAACTTTATTCCCATGAGGCGGCTGCCTGATTCTTACTCATTTTTTTCCAATTAAAACAAAACAAAACAAAAACAAAAATCAATCAAACAAACAAACAAAACCATATCAAATTTGGATATCTTTCTTATCAGAGAACATGGGATTTGTCCATATGACCCTTAGCCTATGCAGAAGTACCCATGAGCTTTATGAGCCCCAAAAGCAGATCACGAGGAATGAATCTGTAGGAGAGGAACACTTGGTGCTGAGGCCCTACACCCCAACCTTGCAGAATCTGGGAGAGGGACAGAGGGAGGGAGGGTGGAAGCAATCCTGTGTCATAACCATCCCTAGGAGCAGCAGTGCACAGGGTGGTCAGCTAGAGCACATCTACCCATTTACTGACAGCCAGCATCTGCTCTCCATGACTATTCCAAAACACAGAGCAGGGCACAGAGAGTGGGATAATCCAGGCGTGTTTCAAAAGCTAAGTAAAGTAGATCCATTCAGACCAGGATGCAGCATGACTGAGGAAGTCTAACTGAGCAGACAAGGCATCCAAGCTGCCTTACCTGAGCTAAACCCCTGGGATCCTCTGCAGCACACCCCTCTCCACTGTGTGACATAAGATGTGACAGCAGTCCGCTCTTTCCTTCTGGTAAAGAAGGAATTTGCACCCCCACAGCTGGCAAAGCCTTGCAGAATTTCATCGATGTGAACAGTGACTACCTGGAGCTGAATATCTCAGCTTCTATTCAACAAAAGAGAAAATCTCAAAGTTTCTTAACAAAAATTATGAAATATGTTACAAGAAGAAAGATTTTTTTCCAGGAAACACATCACAAGGTGGTTGACCAGATTTTCCTCTTCTGTGTTGTTCAGTGTCCTGAGATGAAACAGAGGAGTTAAGAAAGCAGAAGAATTTGATAAAACCAGCAAGGAATAGAGGGAGCTTAAAGCTTCTACTGAAAGACCCAAACCCACACAAGCACATCCACAGGCTTTTAATACATCAGGAACTAAATTCTATGCTTCATTTTACCTCTGCTGAACACTGCCCCAGAGCATAGTTGTGATGATTTAATCTCTTCTACTCTTTCACTTTTTAAAAGTGAATCAAACAGAATAAGTTATCAAAGATGCAAACCTGACCCCCCGTGACTACATTACAATGCAGCACCACCTTCTGGCTATGGGAAAACTCATAGTGGCTACTTTACCTATTCCATTCTTCAGGGGCATCTGTTTCTTAATTCTTTATGGTGATTAGTTTTCACGGCTGCAGCTATTACAGCTATGGATGCTTTTAATAACAGCTGCTATTTTTCAAATAGAAGAGACATTTCTAACATGGAGCATTTGGAACTGTGCATCTCAGCCTTTAGTGAAGGAGCAATGTGTATGTTCATTTTTTATGATCCGTAATCACATGCTGGTCCTGGGAAACATGCCACAAGGGCCCACATATGTGAGTAGTGGCAGCTGAAAGTGCATAATTCATGAAAGAAACATCAGGATCGGAGGAAACAGCATAAATAGCTGATTGACTTGACACATCTTATATTTTTTCCAGGATTTATTTCCTTTAAAAGATGTGAGTTGTCTTTTAAAAAAGAAATGTGTAGACTGCCAAGTCATAAGGTTCTCTAGGTCGCTTACTTGTTTCTCTGAAAGCAAAGGCATTCTTCTGTTTTCATTCTGATTTAATTAGAATGGCTTTTTTACAGTATGTGGTCTTTGTTCTTCCAAGTCTCTACTCCTCCACAGTTTTATTCAACCCTATTGTGGGTCCACTTTGAAACAGAAAGGGCAGTCGAAACAACTTCATCTCAGAAGAAAATCCGATAAATACTGTAATTGCTGCAGAGTTTAATCTGGTTTCTTAACCTCTGATTCAGTTTGGATAGGTCCTAGGGCACAAAAGAAACAAATCAGCTATTTCAGATAAAGCTTCATTTAGCACAAATCTTGACAAGGCTTAATGATAAAAGAAATGTTTAAAATAGAGAAACATTAGATGCTGCCCAAATTTCAGCTGGAAGAAAGAAAAAAACCCTCACTATTACAAAGGCAAATTTAGTCACATCCAATCTCCAAGAACATTTTGTAGAAATATCACAAACAGTGTTCTCAGGGTATTTCTACTAGAAATAATGTGAGAGAGAACATTCTCACATTACTTCCAGTCAAAATGCCATAAAAATGCACATTTGATAGCAAGCATTCTCATAGCATTTTAACAGCAAAGACCTCAAGAAAACATTTTCTCATGACATTTCCTCTGGAAGAGGGTGGAGCTGGAGAGTTCTGCACTCCTCCACTCCCACCAGCATGGGAATGTCTCAGGGGTGAGCTCTCCAGCGAGAGCAGCAGGGCAAGGATTGCAGAGGACACAGAGGAACAGGAAATCTGATGGGCTTCCCTCTGCACTGAGAGCACTTGCAAGTGAGGAAAGACTCCTCCATCCTAAGGAAAGTGACAAAAGGAAAGTCTCTGATAATTATATTACATAGCCTGGAGTAACTCGAGGATGAGCTGATGTATCCATCTGTATTTTCAGCATAATACTCCCAACTAAAGTGTGTATATGAGATGGTAAGTATTAGGGGGAAGGAAAGGTACTTTGATTTGTTGTTTTTGGGGTGTTTTAAATGCTTACTCAGAGAAGAGAGACATGATCCCTACTAAATCGATGGGATAAGTCACAGGACACTCACAGTAACTCATCTGCTACAATTTGAGCTTACATCATTCAGGTGACAAAGGAAATCCTAACTTCCCCCTTTCAAGAGTCCTTTACTTCTCAGGGGTTTTACAAAGTCAGGCCATGTAGAGTCCTGAGCAACCTTGTCCACTTGCAGATGTCACTGCTTGCTGCAGAGAGGTTGGACTAGATGACGTTTAAATGTCCATTCTAACCCAAACTATTCTGGAAGTCAGTGATCCTAATTTCAGATGTCTCTGAGAGATATTTCAGTAAGCAGAATGCTCAGCAATAATTTCAGCTTATTTCTCCCACCCAGGTACTCCATTTCTGCAGCCAGATGGAAGCAAGGAACCCAAGAAAGGACAGGAGAGCTTGGTCTTTTTAAACTCTTCTGTCCATCTTGAGAGATTCAACTGTTAGATATATAAAAACAGAAGAAGTTGCTTCCCCTGGAGGTCAGTTAATGAGGTACCCCCACCTATATGAATAATGAAAAATAAATAAATAAACCTATATGAATAAATATGAGAAGAATAATGTCATGAACTGAAAATCAGGATGCCCTTTTGTTTAGAGATAACACAAGAGAAAACAGAAATGAGACACTGCTGTGTGAATTTTCTCTAGTTGTACCTTACATTGTGTCCAGAGTCAGTCCATAAAAAGTTCTTTTCTAAACTCAAGTTTTCAGAGGTTGTATTGTTTCCCTAAACTTTAATGGTTTATTTGTGGGCAGTTATCTATCTATCTATCTATCTATCTATCTATCTATCTATCTATCTATCTATCTATCTATCTATCTATCTTTTGTTGTTTCACTTCAACCACTGTGTATGCAGTAAGCAGAGGGCAGTGCCTGGATGTGGGGTGTGGAGGAGAAACCTCTGCCTTTAGCAAGTCCACATTGCCCTAGAACAGGAGTAGAATAGACTGAGCTGCCTGAACACTGATCTCTATGAGTGTCAGACTGGTCACTGAGGTAGTAGACTGTGTGGTAGGGGAACACCACAAACTTATTTACCTTCCCTGATAGATGTTTTCTACATGTTTAAAGTCAATATAAAAAAGAATATCCAACTTAACTCTTAAAACAGCAAGGTGATAGGTACACCCCCTCAAGTATCTTAACTCTGACATTAGTCCCCATGTATTCTTCAGGTGAAAGTAAGGATCTCCAGCAGTTGGCAGAGGTGGTTTGCTCTGAAAAAGATTTTGTCCTAACACCTAAGATTAAAGATTGGTTGAAATAAAAGCAGAAAAAAGAGGAATTTCATTAACTAGAGGATTCACTTTTCTGGTTGAAAAGCCCTTTGAGATGGAAAATGAAAGATTTATCCATGCTATATATGCACTAAGACACATGTATATCTCAGTTGGTGCTTATGCTGATACAAAACTCTATTTTTATGATGAATAAGTGATTAATAACGATAGTGATCTAAAATTTTGCTGCATGACATATACACATCATATTGATTTTCAGATTTGCATTACCTTTGCTTAGGTTTCAGAGAAAGAAAATGCAATGTAACAATTTGCAGATGTGTCTAACAAGCAACATGATCCCTCTTTAAACTCGAAATAAATGACATTTAGAGCTATTAATTGAATCATAGAATGGTTTGTGTTGGGACAGACTTTAAAGATCACTTCATTACAGTCCCCTTTATAATGGACCTTCCACCAGAACAGGTTCCACCAAGCCCCTCTGTCCAGCCTGGAATTTGACACTTTCAGAGATGGGGCATTCACTACTCCTGTGGGAAATCAGTACTCCACAATGCTCACAGTAAAGAATTTCTTCCTGTTACTATTAATAACACAGAATTTATCCCATAGCCATGTAGTTAATAGCTACACCACTACTGGAAGTTACATTTCTTTGTTTTAATACTTCAGATGTTTAACTGCTCAAAACTATTGGCTAGCCCAAGTTCTTTAAGAAATTATGATATTTAACTTGTTTGCTGCATAAACAAAATTGAACTGAGAGTAAAAGTTCATCAGGCTTATACTATGTATAGGATGAGGCAGTCCCCAGCCATTCAAATGTACTATCCAGGTTGTAAATAGTGACAGCCAAATCAAATTGCACTGTTTCAGTTTTATAGCTGGCAGGGGGAGAGGAAGAGGAAATATAGACAACAACAGAGATCTAAGGTGTTTTTTTAAATCTAATGGAGACTCAGAGAACTGGAGTTTGTCCTGCAGAGAAGTGGGCCAAGAGTATCTTCTTTCCCAGTAAATGGTTTCTTTAAGTATATGTAACGAAAAAAAACCAAAGTGTGTGGGAGTACACATAGCATTCAACGACCTGAAGTGTTCTTTATTTGAAAGTATTTGAAGGCTCAACAAAATTGTATAAACAAACAAACAGAAGAAAACCCTTTTGCCTCAATGGCCCTCAGATTTAGGTGCTTCTTTCATACTGATATGTTCAAGTAGGAACAAACTAGTAGAAATCTATCTCTCTTTGCGCAGAAGATAGGATCCACATCTTTCCTAAAGTTTCAAAACTTCTTTTGAAACCTGAGTTTGTTTATTTGCTTGTTTGTTTTTGAGCAAATCTCCCTGTAATTACATGATAGTTTTTCCTCCTCCGTGAAGTGAGGGATTAAAAAAAAACAAAACCAAAACCAACCCTAATTGTTCTCAACAGTTTTCCACCTTTGGTATAGTAATAGCCAGTGTGTCATTTATAAAGGATTTGGAGCACAGTCCTTAAATTTATAATTAAAGCTGGTGATAGGCAATAAAGTATACGTGTTTAGAGACAGGGGTTATAGAGGATATCTCTAGAGTGTTTCAACACAAAATTCTCTGTGTTTGTATTAAGGGAATAATTCCTATGTTTTTTCCAGCATCCCATCTGACTTTAGTGGGGATTTGTTACTTGTACTATCTGTGTAGACTTCTAGGGATGGGGTCCTAAAATCATCTGCAAGGTGTTTGAGAAACCCTCGCTTCATTTTAAAAGGCTGACATCATCTCCCATTCATTTCACTCATATATCATTAAAGGAAAACCACTTCCAGAACCGCCATTACTAAAATATAAATCCATTCTTCAGTAATTCTTCAGTAAACCCTACCTCAAATTTAAAGTAGCTTGATGTTGTCAATACTGAATATCTGGAAACCTACAGAAATTCCTGTTTGGCTTGATAGTGCAAGGGTAGTTCATGGAAGAGTCAGTCTTGTTCTGTAATGCTACTTGAAGTGCTGCTCCACTGAATGGCTGGTAATTTGAAATCATTAAAAAGCTGAGATAAAAAAAGAACATTTGTGAGTGAACATAATCATATTAATAAGAAATAGAAAGACATGAGGAAGCTGTTTGGAATTTAAACTGAAGTTCTTGAATGTTATTTCTGCAGTATTTGATGAGCTCTGATTAACGGTATAAAATTATCAAATGGAAAACTTCCAGCTGGAAATGATGACTGCAAACTTAGTGATGCATTTCTCAAGAATACATTGTCTCTATCTTTCCAGGCATAGAAAAGCTGTGAGCTGTGCAGCCAGTGATCTATCTATTCAGGAATTCTTTACCCCTTGTTTAATTACCTAGATCATTTAGCTGCAGTATTTAATATTTCAAGTGCTGCTTTTCATATCTCTTTCTGTAGTCACTGAAAAAGTCTTTTGTGCAACATCCTATGTCCCTTTCCGGTTGGACTCATAACTGTAGTATGAATAATTCTTCATTAAATTTTTGACAAGTCTAAATTTCACTCCCCCATTACCTCGCTGGAAGCAGAGGGACTGTTCATGGGAATGTTTTTTCAGCAGTGTGAGGGAAGGCTCTGTATCCTGGCAGTGCCAATAGCTTGTCAGGATGCGGCTGCTCTGACATGATTAATACAAGCTCATGTTGCTGAGCAACCTTAATGAAGCTAAGGATAATCAACCCACCGCTTGCACAGATCTCTAGACTTGTACTTCCCCATGTGTTTTCTGTCATCCAAATCCTGTGCTGTATGTAGGTACCTGAATTAGCCCTGGAATGTGACATAAAGGAGCCAACGGAGAAAGTTGGAGAAACTGATTAAAGGATTTAAGATTTCAAAGGCCATGATCCATCTGGATTGGCTGTTGAAGAGGGTGAGGGTGTCCAGAGATGGCAGAAGAAGGACCCCGACCTTCCTGACCCTTTAGTGAAAAGAAGGGATGAGAAAGCAAATGTTGTGTTCATTTGTTTATTTTTCTTTGTGTGATTTAGACAAGGAGAAGGGAATAGAGCTCTCTGGGTGGTCCTGAAGCTGGTTTCCTCATGAAACTGGGAGAAGGTTCCCTTTTAAACATTGTTGTGAATGGGTGATGGGAGAAAGAATTAGAGATTAAAATTTTTGTCTTTCAAAAAACAGTTTTTCTCTACCTTTCTTCATGGGTGCTCCATGGTTCTGCTAAAATAGCTTCACTTAGCTCAGAAATGAGCTTGCTGGAAAAAGCTCCGACTTCATATTGGATAAGGATCAGAGACCAATCACTGAGAGTCAAGGAAAAGTTGCAATTGCTGGCCTTTCATCATTTTGCACAGGTATGCCTGTGGTTTAGTGACACAATATCATCTCAATCCTCAAAAAATTTAATATTATATTGACTAACAAAAGAGAAAAGAAGAAGAAGAAGAAGAAGAAGAAGAAGAAGAAGAAGAAGTGCATAGGATTTGTTTCCGCTTCCTGAGAATTTTTATTCCATTCATGAAATGACTGCAGAATGCCTGTGTCTCACTAGCCAGATGGGCAGTACTGCTCCACTGTCCCATACCTGTCCAGCATCCTTTCGAGAGTCACCTGAGTTCTCCTTTTTCAGTGCTTTTCTATGTCATGGCACTCAGGAAAATTGGGTGATGAGGACAGCCTGGTGGACATGCAGAGGGACTGGGATGGAAGCCTACCTCTCCTAGGTGAAGCCAATAACTGCATATGTTAGAGGGATGGAAAGGACCAGATGGAGCATGCTCATCCCTCTGATTACTCAGTCAGTGCCCTGTAGATGTAAATGTTGCAGAGCCTGGCTCTGTCCTGGCAGATTTTCAAGGACAAAGATATTCCTCATTAAACCTGTGGGAAAATAGCCATGTGAATTAATGCTTTGATTCCCAGGGGAATCACTGTAAATATTCCAGCTCTTTCTGTTCCAAATGTGGATGTGTGATAGATACAGTGGCATGTTTCCTTAGAAAACTGAGTGCTGCTGTCCCAAGCAGACAGTCCAGTGGCCCCATGTATGCTGTTTTTTCTTATGCTTGGGCTTTTTCTGCTAAACACTGGGAAACGAAAACATTCTGTATAACATCAGCTCTCAAAGGTTTTGGTGTGGGAAACCACAATATGCCATGAATTCTTTTTTGTATATGTGCATATTATGTATCCTGCAGTCAGTGTTCATACTGTGACACAGACTTTTTTGAGGTGAAACATGCTTGTTGAGATTTGAACTATGAAACTTGGCATCTCGGGTCTTTTTCTGGAGTATTCTTCAAAAATAGTTTGGGATAACAGAGATTTCAGAACACTCATCATGTGCCATGGTGGCTGTAGTCTGAGGCACGTTACAGTATATTCATTATTTTTTAATCCCGTGTGAATCCATTGACTTTAGAAAAATAACAGCAATTTACAGGAGGAAAAGTTTTGACTACCTGTGATAAAAGGTTGCAAATGGCAAGTAAATAATTTCATGAAAAGCCATTGTGCTTGGGTATGTATAGACACATGATGTCTATAAATCACTGTATACTATACAGCAAAAATCTCGAGCATATAGATCCTTATGGCACTGTGGAACAGCAGAACTGCTGTTGTCTTGGTAGATGAGTCAATGTTGGGGTTTTAATTCCCTTCTGCTGCTGGCTAAAATCTTTTCCAGAAATATAAATATCAGATGGCTACATGTAGAGATTATGAAATGCAAAAATTTGTGAGTTATTCTGTTTAACATGAAAGAAATATTTTGAAATGCACCTGTAGACCATAAAGAACTTTATAACTGTGGGGTTTTTTTAAATGAAATTAAACAAATTGTTCATTGTAAAATAAAGGTAAATCTTTCATATTTCCCTCCCGCTGGACAATGGAAACCAAACATCTTGTTTAGGGTTAGGGAGTATTTGAACAACACTGATGACAAAGGAGTGCAGGTACCACAGGTCCTTGTCACCTCAGCAATCAGGAGAGAGGGCAGCCTGCTGCACAGAGCTGCACAGGAACTGAGAACACATTTTGAGTTCTGTTTAATTGCAACTCAGATGAGTCATGGACACTTGGTCCTCACTTCCTAATTCTGGAAGCAAAAAATAAGCACTTGTTTGAGGCCACTCTTTAAAAGTAGCCTCATAGTAACCATAGCTAATTGTAAATGACTTTTATTTACTGACAGTTTGTGTAGCTCAGAGAGGAATTACTAATATATCACAGACCTTTTAACTAGAAATAAGCATGCTCAAGGCAGACAGCTGTTTTCGATGTCAGCGGGGAAAAATGCCCCAACCACTCTTGTTTGATGAACAAACATACTTGCTTGATTGTCTACACTCATACCCATCTGTTGGGATGGCATGATGCCCAGGCAGAAGCTGGGCAAAACTTTTGCCTTGGGCATTAGCAGTGAGCAACAATAGGTTTAGATGGGCAGTATGAGTAACACTGCACATAAAATGTCTTGAGCTTCAATTTTGTGCCAAGCATGGCGCAAAAGCTTAGAAACAAATGTGTCTTCATACATCATTTGGGATTACTGAGTCCCCAAAAGCAAATATTCCCTAAAAAAGCCCGTGTTCTGAGGTCACCAATATATCACATACAAGTTGGTGTTTGGCTCAAAGTGATTACCTTGTTAGAGGAGAACATTGTGGCTGTTCACATTGTGTGACAAGGTGGGGATAGATACAGATGCTACACAGCCAGGAAATCCACTTTAGAAGCACAGTACCAGCTGCTGTCTCTAGCAAATGGTCTTCATTTCCTGGAAAACATGCAGTCAGCGAAAGGACAAGAACCTGGTGCGTCAGCAGCTGAAAGGACCTGAAAATAAGGACAGTAACACGAGATTTCATGCATGAGAAATAACTAGAAGACAAAAGAAGAAGAGAACTTATAGGATCATAGAATCATTTCGTTTAGAAAAGATCTTTAAGATCATCTAGTTCAACCATTAGCCCAGCACTGCCAAGTCCTTGTCTCACTGTGTGGGACAAAAACTCTCATTGTAGATAGCTTTAAAAGGGATGAGTTGAAAGCACCAATCAATAAAAAGAGAATATATAGATGTGATGCCAGTGATTTAGATGAGACTATAAAGCCTTTTTATTTTTCAATAAACCTATGGGACAGATCTATTCATTTTTAAAGCTAGTTTTACCAAATCTAGAAGTAGATACTTTCAAAATATACGGACTCACACAGAGCAAGACAGGGTGAACTCTTTCCAGTAATTGTGCTCTACATCTACTGACATTTAATGTTTATTCTGAGCTGCAGTAAAATCAATAGAGAAGATCTTTAGCTGTCTCCTTCTTCCACCACCTCCTCCATGCCTGGCTGTCTGTGCATTGTTTTCAACACTCTTTCAATCTCCTCTTAAACATCAGGCTCTTTGCAAGTTGTCATTGGCCTTATTCCGACCACTTCTCACTCTAGAAATCCGTTCCAGGTCGTGCTAATAAGACTCACCCTTAACAGCCTATGCACATCCTATCACTCAAAAAGGAGACATAATCTCTTCCTTCCTGCACAGGGCAGGAAAAAAAATCTAGAGTAGCCATAAAAATTATTTAGGACAAATCAGAACATGTAAATAGTGAGCAAATATAGAAAATATATTGAACACTAACATATTTACGGAGCTCTAAAAAATTTAGTTCAGTTAGAAAGGTACCTTTCCTTATTCATATAGTTCTTACATCTGTTCAATAAATGTGAAGGGAAAGTAGTCTGTGCTGTATTTCCAGGACAGACAAAAGTCTGGAAAATTTCTAAAAGTGAGTTCTAAGTCCAAATTCTGTGTCCAAACTTGTTTGCTATAGGTTTGTTTTTTTTTAACTCATTTAACTCCTCCAAGGTGTATACGTAATCTTTCACAGCATACATGTGGAAATATTACTCCTATTCTGAACTTCCAACAGTCTCCAGTTTCAGTTTTACTGAGTTACTCGAGGATTGTCTATGTGTAAGTGCATTTGGTTGCTAGGTTGGCTGTAAACCTGATTTGTTTGAAGAAATGTTTAAAAAATTGCGAAGAGTAACATGTTCACCATGCTGTTTTGCAAGCAAATTCTTCAGCTCAGTTATATTTTTTGTGGATTTCTGGGAACCTGATCTCATATGGTGACAAGCATAACATAATGTTTTTAATACTATTTAAAGAAGTTATTAAGTACTCTACTTCATTATGTGCAAATTCTTATATTACAGTTCAGTTTCTACCGTGTCTGAGTGCCTTCTGTCTGCATTATACAGTGCAGTAACATTGGTCACTTGCAATTCTTTCACCCTATCCTAAAAACGAGTCACGTGCATAATCACTAATTCACTCTTACATATAATGGTTTTTTCTTACATGTATTTTCTTTCATATATAAAAGTCTGTGGACATTTGTGCAGATACACATAAATATTGCTCTCTAGACTGTGCAGAGATCACTATTTCAAATAAATAAATAAACTTTGCATTTGAAGGCAACTGCGAAATTAACATCGACCTGTACTTTGGGAATTGTAGTAATTTTCTTTTGTTTCACAATTTCTTTTTATTGCTGTGGTTTCCATGGCAAAATATTCTACTAAAAACAAAATAATGACCTGAGCAGCCTTTAAGAAAAATCACAGCTCAGCAATTTGACTGCACCTTGCTAGGAAATGTCAGCTGGTTCTGTTTGACAGGAGCAGGGCTGCTCTTGGAGAGCTGTAGACGAGGACATGAGCACAGAATACCTTTCCTTTGAACTCCAAATGATACAAAATAGGAGCTGACTATACAGTGCAGTTCCTTCTGCAGTGGGGACTCTTCTGAGGCTGCAGAGGAAGCTCTGAATCTTTCCAAGGAAGCTTCTTTGAACAGGTTCACTGCTTTGGGAGTAGTGTGTGTGCACAGGCAGAGTGCTTCACCTGGTGAGGATGTTGGGTGCTGAGAGAAACCAGCTCTGTCTTTCACAAAGAGACAATCTTTGATGAAGATCCAATTCACAACAACCTGCTTGAGCTTAGAGCAAACTTTTGCACAGTGCAAAGTTGAATAAGGAAGCCAAGCTCATTGTGATTTTAAAAAACTTCTTGGCAGCTGGGAAATTTGATCTTCTATCAAAGCTGAAGCACACATTTCTGCATAGATATTCATTATACATTTTCTGTCATTCCTGGCTTTTACAATCAATTAACTAATCTTTTACAATTATGTAATACATATATATGTAGACAAGAGGTAATTTAAATATAGATGAAGTCAATAATGGCTCTTGCAAGCCTCTTATAGGCACAGGTATCCTTTAGCTTGCTCAAAAATCTTAGGGTTTACAGCAGCAAAATCTTCTCTAAAGCTTATTGGCTTCCTTTACGAATAAATTAATTATATAGACACTCAGATTTGTTTATATGGATATGTAAAAAGAGGGAACTTTGGTTAAATTGGAATATATCTTCAGAGCATGTTTGGTTCCAGAGCAGTCAGGAAAAATGATGACTTAGTGGTTGCTCAGTATAGAAGACATTAAAATAATTTTGTTTGGAGAATTTATTTGTTAATGCAGAAATAAATATTGTTCCATAGCTGTAGAAATAAAGAAAAGAAGTGCAATCTCTTGAAATTACACTACCAGCTATGTAGTCTCTCTGTAGCAACAGCAGGCCCATTTCAGGGGCTATTAAGAAGAGACGCTCATGAATCTCCATGATTTATTGTATTTTTCACCACATACAAGCCTTTCCTTTTCTAAAAAACCACGAATTTGTGACACATAGATGCCAGCTGCAACTCTGAATGGTGGATTTGGGTCTGTAGATATGAAAGCCAGACTGGACAGCCCCAGGCAGCTTCACACCCCAGTCCGGACCTTTCCTTTTCCCCCTCCAAGGAGCTCCAGCTGCAGCAATCAGTGCTCAGCTTAACTCTTCCAAGGCTCTTAATTCTCCACAGAGTTTGTACCTGAAAGTAAATAGTCCAAATTGCCTTTTTGGAGATTATGAGTCTATAATTCTGCTTATTCAGACTTAGTTGGATTTTAGGATTTTAGGAGTAAGAAGCTGACTTTTGATGCACTGGACATAATCAAGGTATTAATTATTTGTGTCACCATTAGTGCAACTTTGTTGCCAAAAAAACAGCTGTGCACTTTAAAACTACAATAACATAAAGCCAGAAAGTGAAGCAAGTAAAACATAAATGAAAAGTGCAGCTGGGAGCAGTCTAAAAACAATAACCCAATGACTCTTCAATATGTGTGTGTGTGTATATCAGTGTGTATGTGTGTGTGCATGCACAGAGATGATACCATACCTCACACAGGATTGCCATTGTCTATTCATTCATTAGAGGTAATTATTTTTAATTTTTGTCCCCACTGACCTGTAGGCAGATGGTTAGCATGAATGCCATTTTTATCTGGACACCAGATCTGGCCAGACCACAATCTGTTGGGTTTGATCACTAAACTGGCAGCTGCATTACAGACCTGCTCTTTTCTCTTATTGTCTCCAGGGACTGCAGATTGGATGCCCTGAATGTGAACTTCTGCAAAACATGGGGCTTTTTGTCATTTTCACTTTGCTTTCTTTTTATGACCATCCGGTAAATATCAGCACAGTTAAAAGCTGATTGAATCAAACTGTACCAAAAAAGAAATTTTAGCTACAAAATTATTTTTTGCTTATATAAAAAGCAAGTAAATGAGGCTTTAAAGAACAAATATACATGTGCAAGTCGACATGAAAATGTAATTCAATGAATTCTAAGTTGGAGTTTAAAACATCTATATATGAACACTATTCTTATCTAAAAACAGAGGACAGGGTATTGTGGGACACATTTCTGAAAAGGACAAAAGAACCAAACGCATTTTGTAATTGTATGGTTTGCACATGGGAAACTTGTGTGATCAGTAACACCAAGCACTTCGATGACATAGTTGCATGACATACAAAAATAGACAGAGATTTTTGTCCAACTTTGCCTAAGGCCTGAGAACCTGCATAGCTTATAACATATGAGTATTATCCATATTAAAAGACATGGTATACACTATACTGATTACATTTTTTCTAAGTGTGTGTGTAAATCTGTTTTATTGGAGGTTTTTTGCCTTCTTTTGCTATTTCTTAATTTGGCAAAATGATTTAAAGGATGGTGGAAATTGTGTCTCCATAAAGACTGAAATGTCTTTAGCTGTTCTCTATTCAGATTAAAGAAAAGAAAAAATTTGTTTTAAGTACACTGATTGCTATGTTCCATTTAAAACTGTCAGAACAAATTAAATAATTAGTATCTTAATGTAAAAGGCATCTATTAATTACAGAGAGTAATTGTCCTCCCTTTACAAGATACAGCAATGTCAAATACAGATTTGCTCTACTGAGGCTGCCTGATATTTATCACAGGACAAGGATGCATGTAAATAATTCTCGCAATACAAGGAATTTCATTTGTTGCCATCAGACTGTTCCACAAGTAGAATTCAGAAACAAGGTCTATAATCTTACACGGTTTAACTTTTATCATACTGCCATTTCCCTTACCTACTTTTAAAACTTATCCCTGTTGCATTCCAGTGTTGCATACATAGGTAGAGAGACACAAATGAAATAAAATTACATGTAGGTAAATGCCATCAGAAAGAGTAACTTCCCAGGAACTTTTTTAATTTCCACACTGGTGAATAGTCCACTGTGAGCCAAACAGACTATTTTGGTTCCTCTACTTTGACCTAAGAAAAGAAGAGGGAATCTTATCTTGCTCAACAGACTCCTCATGCATTTTTCATTGTAATATCATAGATTAAAATTAATATAAGCAGCATAAGGAGAAGCACCCTGCACAATCCTTTTTATGTTACAGTCAATTGCTTCCCCCGATGTTTTCTTGGCCAGTTGTACAGTAGGAGAGCCAGAGAATATGCCAGATCCAGATCTTGCATTTCCCAGGTAATCACTGAACTTCCTAGAGAAAAAAATTACTTTTCTCCTGTTAAACATCTGCCTTCAATAGGGAATTAGGTTCATATAAGCTGGTGAGTAAATACTTAACAAGAAAACAGTGAGTACAGGTAGTTACCTAGTAAGTTTACCAACCTAATTTTGTTCTCCTGGCTCTCTCTAAGTCTACTATTCATGTCATATTTAGAAAAATTAGTTGCCAGAATTACTTCCTTTATTGCAAGTACAAAGAAAGAGATAATTTTAGAAGATGATTTATATCCCTTGACTCTCCACTCTGCAAATTCAATTCTGGTCCTATTCCATATGAGAGAATTAAAGATTCAGTGGTGAGATTTCACCATCCTCACTGAAAATCCAGCACAGCTTTCTGTGTTGCATTGCAAAAGTGTATTTGAAAGAAGATACACAAAAATAGATGACACAATGGAATTTAAGGGTGCAAAAAGCATCAATGATGATTAAACAAAAGACTGTGCTTGACAACAATTATCCTAATGAAAATTTTCTTTCTGTGGTGGTAGAAATAGGTCCATGTGAAAGGTTACTCATAAGCTATTTAAGAGAGCACACACTTTTAATGCCCTGGAAAACTGAACTGGTGCTATGCTTTCAAAGCTATTTTTAAGGTCAGCAGTCAGCTTTAACAACCTGTTTTCAGTGCTGGGAATATCCAAGGCAGACCTTGTGAGTTGTGTTGTGAGAGAAGTATATTTCATATTATTTTATATTTTATTTTTTTAAAATATTTTATATTTTGTATTATTTTATATTTTATATTTATTTTACATTTTTTATTTTATACATTTTCAAAGATGGACTTGAGTGTCAGGAGTTTGTGCAGGTGCTAGCAGAGCAGCAGAGCTGGGCTCTCCCAGCCAGGTGAGCAGTGCACACAGGCTTAGAAAAAGATGCAAAGACATAGCCAAACACTTTACACTCACCCATGTGCTGCTTACATGCTTTGGTATTGAGAGCTAGCAATCTTTACCAATGTTTCAGCTAATCTATTATGCTTGCCAACTTTTAAAATGCAGAAGTGGACCCTGCCTCTCCAGCTGCCATTTTTTAGGCAAAAAGAAATATCAACCAGAGGACTCCAATGAGTACCAGTGACTCTAGAACAAACACAAATAACTTGGGATTTACTGTGCAAGTGCAGATGTGGTGGCTGGTGTGTGGACTGCATGTCCAAATGCACCCTGATGTGTCAGAGGCCCTGCATGAGTCAGGATTGCTCTGTGCCTGTACCTTAGATTACACCCAGCATTCAGAGATGTTCCATACATAGGGATAAAACATGCAAATGCAATAGAGCTGGCAAGAATATAGATGTAGCAGATCACACAGCAGAAGCTTTCTGAGTATTTCTGGAAACTGGAATTTTTCTTTTCTTCTCCTTTTCCAGGGGAGGAAATGGCACTTCTCAAAATAGAAATTTTCATTGTCATATAAGATCATAAATTCTCTGTCTCTTTTTGACCCCCAATATGTAGCTAACAAAATGAAATGCACCTAAAGACAGGACCCTTGTTTGAAGGTTTTCAGCCTGACAAGCATAAGAAGCCATATTTTCACAGTTTGAAGTCACTTCAGGCAAGGAGAGAAAAGACAAGATTGTATTCAACCTTAGGTATAGTAGCAATGATTTCTACTCTTGCACTGTAGTAATAAGCCTTATTACTTTTCCAGGACATTTCATGAGATGCAAAAATATTGGTGAGACCTTTCCTCTAAGCCACATTCATGCTGGCATTGGAGGGGTTGATACCATTTGTACCACACACCTCAGCAGGCTGGCAGGCAGTGACTTCCAATGGAACACAACTGAGAATTTCCTTGGAGCCCCCTGCCAGGAGCACCCATCATCACCCCTCCTGGCCCTACAATCTTTCTCACATCTCCTATTTTATAACAGCTGGTAAAGTTCCACTTGCTGTCACATGAAAGGGAGCAAGCACACAAGAGCAAGGGCAGCAAACCAAAATGGGGGGGAGCGCTCAGGAAAAAGGGGGAAAAGAAAGAGGAAATTCATTAAATGAAAATCTGGCTGCTGCAAAATCTCTTAGTACATTAACCCAGCATGGGGTCTGGATCTCTGTTGCAAGGCCCTGACTGTGTCCACTGTTGCTTCATTACTATTTTATTGATTTCAGAGGGGAATATAAATCCAGAGCAGCCTGACTGCCTTAGCAAAACACAGGGCTGACAAAGTTAATGTGCTAAAAGAAGGGACATTTTGGGATCAAAACTGAGGTAAAGTGAGTCTATAATGTTCTGTAGTTTGTCTAAAAGGCATCTCCATTTTAAATTATGCTATGTGTTCATTTTTACCTCTTCCGAAGACTCTAAAGAACATGGGACAATGTAAAACTTCCTCTAAGCAGAGCAAGAAATGCCTTGAAGCCAAATTTCCCCAAAAAAGGAAAAAGATTTTAGCTCTAAAATCACTTAACACAAGGGCAGTTTATTCTCACTACCAAAATCAAATACCAGTACAAACCTATCACAGGGGTCCTCCTAGTTATTAGGACCACTCAAAGGGCTCATGGCCAATTTTGGGGGATGCAGTTAAAAAGAGTGTTTCTCCCAGTTTATTGCCTTTGCACCCCTGGGACTGCTGAGCTCCCACTTCAAACAGAGAGCAGAATTCTTTTGCCACTCACTAAGTAGTGCATCAGCCTTGAATCACTGAGCTGGGTCCTATATACACAAAAAAAATTAATATCCAGATTGTTACAAGAAAGCAAAGAAGGTTTGGCACTTTGACACCAAACACTGATAGTTTTGTGATCATATGTGTGAGATTTTCCTGTGGCAAGGAATGCAAAACTGGAGGAGTTCTTGTGGCTACTGAACTGGAGGTAAGTACACTATTTTCCATCAGTAGTTAACCTCTTTACCCTCTTTGCCTTTGCTCCAGATGTTTCCTTTCCTTCCTCAAACTTCTAAAGTGAGGTAGCGGCGTGTGAGAAACCCTGCAATAGGAGAAACTGGAGGAATCCAATGTACAAAGAGGATTGTGTTATGTTGGGGCCAATGCTCACATCTCAGCACATACAAGTACCTGAAATTTTATGTATTTATTTAGAAATTAAGCACAGGCAGAGTGCCAGACCTATTTGGTTAAGGCAGTGCACCTTTACCATCAGGACTAAAACTGTTGCTATTTGAGGCTTAGCAAAATTCTGTAGCCAGCATACAGGGAACAAAACAGCCCCAGCAGCACCTCATTCTGTCTTCCAACAGGTTTAAGAACGCTTTAAAAAACCTTTGGAACTATTCATTTTTCTTAATTGACATCCTGGCAGTCATATAAATCCATATCCACTTTTTAAACTGGCCAAGATCTTCATCTCATCTATTGTCTACATTCCACTGTTTAATCACAAAGTTGCATGGAAAAACATTTTGGTGTTTCTGGTTTGAATTTCCCATCCTTTACACATCCTTGTTCTTATGCCAGGAAGCAGAAGTTCTCATTCATCTTTCCTGGACTTTTGTTCTCAGACAATTTTGATTTTCAGAACATATAATTTTACCATGTTCCCCCTGATTTGTGTCTTTCTATGCTTTTTTAATTACTTTTAGTGAGAAATATTTTTTAGGCTTTTGACCATTACTATTGTTTTCCTTTAGACTCCCCTGATTTTTCAGTGAAAACTTCGAGGACAGAGGAGGAAAGAGAAAAGAGACACTTTTGAACTGCTCCCTGAAGGACTCTCTTATTCTCCATCCCCTATGTAGGAAAACCAACTGAAATTTTATGAGATTTCTTCCCTACAGCTGTATTTGAACACAGGTTTGTATTGATGTGTGTAAAATGATGCCCAAAAATCCCTAAAGTCAGAAGACAAAAAACAGACAAGCCTTCCAAAACCGACAGGCTGAAATACCAAGATCCTATCAAGAGCTGTGCATCAACAAAGTCTAAATAAAAATAATTAAAAGAATCCATATAAATTCCTTCTTGAATATTTTTATTTTAAGAACCATTAAAGAAAAAACACCATGCTGAATATATACATTCAAACCCCCATAATTTAAATCTAAATGTCTGTAAAAATTAAAGAATCCTAAATATTAAAATAAATGAAAATTGCATAGCAAGCAGTAAAATGATTTAGCAAATAGTTTTGTTTCCACAGAAATCCCACATGAAATTGAAAGTACAAATTATCATAACTCTGTAACTATTGCTCTGGTCCTTATGAATGCATCACATGATATGACAAAATATAGAGAATTTAATTGATTTTAACCAGAAAAATGTACTTATACTGCATTTTCTTCAGGTATTCCTCTGTTTTACATGAGTAACCCCATGTCCACTGCATGTAAAAACACACCTAGTGATGGTTGTAAAAACTGTAAAAAGAATGAAAACGTTTCAAAATTTAAGAGAAGTTTAAAATCTAAAAAATCTGCAGAAATATGTCCTCTGAATATATCTTACTATTCTTTCTTTAAATCTTACTCATCTTCTTATCCTATTTCCCCACTTTCACCCAGGGAAAAAAAAACAGAAGCTGGGTTTTTCAAAGATAACTACAGAAGAGACAACTCTGCTATTAATGAAATAACTAAGTGGTTTTGAAAATTCCATTCTAAAAACCAGGCGGAAAACCTTATATTTATTAATATATAAACATGCCTGAGTAAAGAAAAAGTCACTGGAAGCCCAGAGGATTTGGATATTGAATTTTATTCTTAAAAACTCAAATAATCAGACTCACTAAGTGGGGAAATGGAAAGATGTTTTTAAATTTACCTGTTTTTCCTAAATATGTATTTCACTTGTAAGTTCTGATTTTTTTTTTCCTATACATAAAAACATCAGCATTTATTGTTGCTGTGGTTAATGAAAGCTTGGTGACACCTCTGGTCAGGGTGAGTTGCAAGGATAAAAAATTCCATTTCCAAAGGCTGTGTGTGCCCAACAAGGTCTGTTTCCTGGCTAATTACATGAAAAACCGCACACAATGGCGCTCTCCTGTGTAACTCACACAACATTGCAATCCATCATCATGGACATTGGCTCTGTGCTTGACACTTTCCAGCACGAACTGTGGTATCTGAGACCTGAAAGGGGCAGTGACTGAATGTGGAATTGAATTAAAACAAAAAAAACAGAGACCCTCCCAACTTTGCATCGAGCTGTGAATGCAGAGCAGGCTGTAACCAAATGTCAAAAAGTAAGTGCAATGAAATATATATGATCCCAAGGAGAAGGCTATTCCATATTTTTTTCATAAGTTTTCTCCCTCTTTTCCACAGGGAATCATCTGAGCAGCTCAAGCCCCAGAGTGAGCCCTATAAACCACTGGTGTTTAGTGACCATCTGCACCAGCAGTTCCATTATCTGTGGATGGAGATTGATTTTCCTTTTCCTTGCATGTTCACTTACCCTAATGCCCCAGAGTGTGGAATGGAGCCAGCAGCATATAATGCAAAGACAGCTTTTAAGGCATCCAGAGTGAAAGCATCAGGAGTATCATTATATTCTGAATCTTTTGTAGTAGCTTTTTGTCTAATCCTATTGTAACAGGAATCCACTGATGGTGGCTAGGCCCCTCCTTTATGAAGCTTAAGTGCTGCTCTGCTTTCCTCAGAGGAAGGTGAAAAAGTCTGCTTTATGCGGCTCCTTTATGAAGAGGGTCCAGTCTTATGGGCACCAATTTCACATCAATTTCATACAGGACCAGTAACCCAGAAGGCTACAGAGGACACTCATTCAGACTTGGAGGTGGGAACCAGCAGAAGGTTGAATAAGAGTTCCAGACCTCAACAACTCTTTTTAGTGGTGTGAGTAACACATTCAAAGTTGGGTCAAGTAGTATTGCTATTCCTAAATCATTGTCAGTGGTTACTGTAATTACTTTTAGGAAATGTTTCTTTTCTCCCTCAGTGACATGCCAAAGGCCCCCACAAACACCCAGGGAAATGAACTCATTAATTGACCACATAGGAGGAGAGCTGAACCTGGTTCTGCAAAGGGCTTGGCATGCAGCAGCTGCCATTGATCCCAGCAAACTGGTCTTGGCAGGACCTGACAAGATTCTTAAGAATCTGGCCCCCATTTAGGTACCTAAAATGGGATCCAAAGCCTACAAATCCATCTTTCTGTATCTAGTCAGTTTAACTATTTAGACATTTCCTCTATTTTCACACCCAAGAAAAGCCCACGAAACAAAACCACGTGAAGAGAGGAAAAGTGTGGCCTTTCAAAATGTTACACAGTGTTCCCCTTGAGAGACCCAAAGAATGCAAAACTCCTTCCTATCTGTGCCTAGAAGGTACCTCCTACAAACCTGACACTCCCAAATTGCTTCTCAGCACTTCTGAGACTATTAAGACACTTGTGTGCCTATAAAGACTATACATGGAAGAACACACAACAAAACATACTGTGATCATACTGTGTATTCAAAGTGCATTCTTCATCCATGGTCTCCTGCTCCATTAGAATCACACCTTGAAAATATACATTATTACTAACTCTGTATAGTAGATGTATGATAATATTTCCTATTTAATGATGGAAATTATGTGTTGCTTGAAATGCAATATAAACGTAGCTTTAGTATTGTTCAAAATTTAAGGTATAAATAAGAGTTACAAACACCAATATATTCATCATTAGGTTTTCCCTAGTTTTCTCTTCACAATGTGACCTATTGATTCTCTCAAAAACAGGGAACCTACGTTTAATTCATTCCTAATCTCTAAGGTTTAGAACATGCTTTTTTGCATCATCTTCTTGCTTTAATCATTGGTACCAAAGGACATTGGTGTCTGGACCTTAAATTTATATTTTTTCAACAGAAGTGGAGTAATTGTGGCGTACAAACACTCAAAAAGTTAGTGAGAACCTGTATTTCTGGTCCAGTAATGGCTAAAGCCTCCTAAATCAGGAACAAAGGTCTAAATCAAATCCAGACTGACCACTACTGCTTCTGCCATCAGTGTATTTACTCAGTGTTCTTACTACATCTTAAAAACAAAAAGGAAGAGCATTTAAATTGAAGGCTACATTTTTTTGTTTGATAAAAGGGAAATACTTTAGTTTCAGCATATATAAGTTATCTGTGGAACTCATTGCCACATGTCAACATTGGGTACATAACAGGATTTTTATAGAGTGAAAAGTTCTGAATGGTGACTAGGAACCTCACAGATGCACCAGACAAGATACATAATATACATGTATATGTATATGTAAGGGACATAAAAGAGCAAGCTGCTGCTTGCTACTGACTAATAAGAATTAGAGGGAAAAAAAATCTTTCACTTTGGGAGGATTGTCACATAACTGACCCTTGATTTTCTTGAACCTTTGTCTGAAGCATTGGCCACTGCCAGAGAAGAGATGCTGGGCTAAGCTTAATAATTTAGTTTGATCATTATTTTGGCAATAAAATATAGCAAGTAGAGTAAAACAGATTATTTTTTAAATTGATATTTCTACAGCAAAGAAAAATAGTAGCTACATGATGCCTAAGTCGATCAAACAAAATTCCATAGACTTGTGAATTTAAATATTCTTAATTTATTATGAAATTTTTCTGACAGACAAGGGACAGAAATAATTTTTGTTTATTAACATAATAATTTCTTTCCTGGTTTTAAAATAGAAGAAAATCTAGTATTTAGCTTTCAAAGGTTTTTTAACCATCTGACTTGGAGTGGATATTTAAAATCAGATCCCAAATGTCCTGTGTGAGTGCTTTAAGTACAATCCAAATTTCTTGTGTTAGAGCTATTCTCCTTCCATAAACATTTAAACACTAGCATACAATAATGAAATATTTATGATAAATTTCAGTGATAAAATGTTAAACCACCCTTTAGTTAAATAAAAAAGGATCACTTATTTTTATAAAAATATTTAGTGCCCATAATCTACTGATTATCATTGAGTTCAATAATTTTAATCAAATTGCAAGCTTCTCCTATTTTTCCCTTTTCATATTATCTGAAATTTTTACTATTCTACAACACATTTCTTGCGAAAACAAAATACGCCTTCAAAAAACACCTTACAAATTTTATTGTCACACATCCTATATAGAAATCATGTGTAGAATTGGGGCTATAAAGGAATCTTTTCTTTCTTGTACTCAAATCCTTATTTCATACATTTTTCAATTTTTAAGAATGTAGGAGCCATTTAAAAGAGGGTAGGTTTAGCTTAGTTATTAGGAGGAAATTCTTTACCACAAGGATGGTGAGGCACTGGAACAGGATTCCCAGAGAAGTTATGGATGTCCCATCCCTGGCAGTGTTCAAGCCCACTCTGGATGAGGTTCTGACCCACTTGGTCTACTGGAAGGTGTCCCTACCCATGATGGGGGGGTGCAATGAAATGATTCCTTATGTTCCCTTTCAACCTGGGCCATGCTATGTATCTAGTCAAATATTTTCTACTTAATACTGTAGAGACCAGTAACTTGTAGCTGAATCTAGCACAACTTTTAGCAAGGTTTATAGCCTTTATTTGATAAGCCCAGGAAATGCAAACTCTACTGGAGTCTGTTCCAATGGCTAACCACCCTGTCAGAAATGTGTCTTCTTTCTCATATGGAAAGTATTAACACATGCAGAAGAGCTGAGATAGTCTATTACTATGGCAAACTCCAGAACTCATGGGGTTAGAAAATGGGATTTTTAGGCACATAAATAAATGAAATCTGTCCTCCTTAAGTGTAGAACACCTAAGAGTAAGTGGTGCAGAAAGAATTATTTTTTTTCCCTCTGAAACAGTCTTAAATTAGAAATTGATTAATGAATTAATAGCAAGCAAATGGCTCTTGTGGCAAATGAGGTCTAGGGAATGCAAGTAGCACTCATACATATCCACTGCCTGCATTTTCAGCACTATAGACATTGGTGAACAGCAGGTATGAACTTGCCCAACAGAGACCGTCACCCATAGGTGTGTTTTATAGGCGTTCATTAGCATGGGGAAAGTGTCATGTGTTTCACATTGGATTCTTCCCAAAAACACTAGGCCCTGAGAAACAGAGGATTCTTACGCTAATCAGCCCACTAGAAGGATGTAGCCTTTCTTAATAAAAAAAAAAAAAAAAGTAGATGGGGAGGATGTGGAAATTGGCTCTTGTTGTCTTTTACACCTAGCAATAAGAAGGAACATTGAGGACAGCAAGGCTTACTGTATTTGTGTCTTTGCTCTCGGGTTTCTGCCCCTTGCCAGACCACAGCGAGGTTGCCATAATGTAAATGTCTGTTGTGTGGTTGATTTCATACACTGCTGCCCACAGACAACCACTTAAAAATAAATATGCATGCTATGGAGAATAGTACTTTGCCCTTTGTGAATTCCACAAATGCTGCTTTGCTGGTTTTGCAACCCTGCAGCTGTGTATTTTTTTGCAGATTAAGAGGGAGGTGTTCTGAGCCTCTCACAGCTTCCCCTTACACTTAGATCTAGCTGACCCTTGGTTCAATCATCCCTCAGATCCTGGAGATCTCACATGACTTGGCAAGCTGTCCCTCATGCCAGCAGATCACAGTGCGTGGTGCTCCCGCATTTCGCATCACCCCCCATTCTCTGCTGTGAATATCTTTGCTGCACTAGCTATGATTTATAAAGTGGTGCACAAGCTGCTGACTGTTTATATACGCATGGACTAAAATTCATCCAGAACAATCTCCTATGTGTCTTATGACTTTGGCCTCTGAACTGAATGGAACACAGTGGCTGTTGCCCAGGGAAGGATCATTCTGCCCTGATGGCACATCTGTGGCAACAGCAGGGGAATTAGAGAATGGGACATGCTCAGGCTGGCAAAGCATCCCTCACTACAACTTGGCAGTAATTACAAATTCAATATAACATTTGAATATTAACTAAAATATTAACTATCTAATATTAGCTACCTTAAACAGAGTCATGAAACAACAGTCCTCCAAGTACAGGGATCTTCTTAAGGAAATGTAAAAATTTGACTGTTATGCAGAATGTCTGTAAGCCTAAAGAAGAGAAAGGCTCTTTTTTCTCCTAAGACCATGTGTTTCTACATGCTTCTCTGAGGAACACACAGCTGTTTGGCTATGTTGCCATTTTGCCTGATGAGTATTCAACTGCCTGGCAGAGCTTGTGGGCTGAGGCCAAACTTTGCTGCTCATACTTGTGTTTACTGTATTCTTTCTAAATTCCTTTTATGAACTATTTTACTGTGTATGCAATAATACTCTGCTTTGCTTGAAAGATTCCAGGAGCTTTGTTTTGCCTCTCCATCCTCCTAATGTGAGGAATGCTGGTAGTAAAGGTCACACAGCCTTTCCCCTTTAATCTTCAGATGAAAAAAATGTAGGAAGAAACAGGAGAGGCAAGGAAACAAGAAGAGAGAAAAGTTGCACAGGAGAAAAAAAAAGAAAATTAAACTGAAAATTAAGAACTATGGCAATGAAATAAAAAAGGCAAAAGAAAATACATGGCAACAGTTTAAATATAGTTGCTTGCCTGTTTAAATTCTAAAATTACTCCACAGCCTCATAATAGGATTAATAGGTTTCAAAGGACTAATAATCACAAGTATGAGTGAATGCCTTTAAACTGTCTCTGCTTAGTCAACCTAGGAGGACTTTCTGCTCCCCTGATTGCCATACACACGATCCTTTTCTTTGTGAGCTCTAACCTTTCAAGGGTCATTTTTCTTCATGCCTTTCTCTTTGCTTTCCTTCTCTGAACTCTAAGGCTTCTCTTTTCCTCCATGCTCTGAAGTCTCTTTCCCTCACTTTCTGCTCCAGTTCCCCCTTCTCTCTGCTAGAGACAAACGTGCTGCCTGAGCACTTTATGTGGGTACTCCTGAGAACTTCCCTATGGATATGGCACTAAGCTCCATCACAAACACTAAATTCTGCTAATGCCATAACCAAATATTGCAATTTTCTCCTCTGTAGCCCAGCTTTCCTCACTGAGGTGTTGGCCTTCCAGGTCATCGTTAGTTATTTGCCTTTGGCACAAATTTTAATTAGTCAGAGGAGGCAGAGAAGGTCTACTATTGCTCAAATCCTGTTGCCTCACAATCAAATATGAGGTCTCATTAAATTCCTCTTATAACTCTGGGTTTGGTAGTTTCCTTATCTGTTGTAACCAGGCATTTCTCACAGTTGTTATTAAGTTCACTTACAACCATTGGTAAGAAATGCTGAAGTCAAATTGCATATTTTACATGTGAAAAATCACATAGCGAGCTCAGTTCTGTCTGTAAGGAAACATTGCTCTCTTAAGCAAGCTTTGCTGATTGCACTTAGCTCTTCCCTTTTCTGGCATTCATTCATTTTCTGAAAGCCTGAGCAACCATGTAAATCCTTAAAGACCAACCTGGAAGGGCAGAAAAATGACAGGCACAATGGACAACCACTTCCAAACCAGGATTCAAAAGTGTGCCTATCCTAACAGAAGAAGCAGATATACCCCCATTCAGTTTGCTGAATTGAGTGCCTGAACTTTTTGGTTTTCCTTTCTCAACTCAGCAAACTTCGAAACCATTTTAATTTTGTAGCTGGGACACTTGTTTTTCCTAATAACAAGCATTCAGGTGCAGATAAAAGCTTCAAATGCTTTTCTTCTTTTCTTTTTGTTGCAATTTGTTTGTTTAATTCTTTATGCTTTTTGTGGTCTATGAACTGATGCACAATGCTCCTTTTGCTGGTCTTAAGATTCCTTAAAAACAAGTATATCGGCTTCATTGAGAATCCCCAGGAACTAGGTAACAAATAGATAGCAGGTTCACAAAGTGACAATTCACACGATTCTGCTTAATGTGAAATTAAACTCAAGACACTGAAGTTAACAGTTTACAGGGGCTCAAAACTGAGCTACACAGATCCTCACAGGAGGAATGAGCTGCAACACCCCTAAATCCCGCTCAGGAAGGCTGTCACCTTAGATTGTGGAGGCCTGGATCATATGCAAAAGGGAAATTATTCTGCCCTGCCTGGTCTTTATATTCCTCCTAGGTGGACTACTGAGCTGAATAACTTTGGACCTCAACCATTACAAACCCATGTATATTCTGAAGCTTTGTACTGCCCTGGACTCCTCTACATACTGGGAATTCTCACTTTTCTTTCAGCCTCTTCCCAGATACTTTGCATTGACCAGCATGTTCAGGGATGTTGTAAAGCATTTGAATTAACTTCCTAGTATTGATTCTACCCATAGATCTATGTATAGATCTTGAATGGACTTTCTAAGAATATTTGCTAGTAAGCAAGTTGTTTCATTGACTAAAATGCATGAGATTTTCCTAGTAACCTAGTAAATTGGTATATGTCTGAGCAATTAAAAAATTTGAGATAGCCATCTCTGAGAATAATTCTGATGTATTAGGGACCCTTTACACTTAATTTCTAACATTAGATGTAAGATAGAAATATCACCCCCCCCCTTAACTGATGGCCTGACAGTATCAGTTTCCTCCATGTGTACTTGCTTTCCTTAAGGCTGCATAAGAGTAGTATTTTTCCTTCCCTTTTTAAAAGAACTGACAAATTTCTGAGCAAATTTAAACTAAAACAATTTCTGAGCTGCTTGAAATTTCTTTTTCTAACTGAGCAAGCTAAGTATTCATGCAGGAGCCTTAACAAAAATTAATAATAAAAAAATCCCATATATTACTCTTAAGGACAGAGGTTTTTCTATGCTTTCCATACTTCATTCCCATGCCAAGTACAAAACAAGTCTATATAAATGCACAGACACCATTACAAAGTCAAGGGGGTTGACACATACAGAAATGATAAATCCTACTCTAGGAGCAGTCAAATGACTCAATGACCACTGATAAAGAGAAGGCATTTAAGGCAGCACATCCTTGCCATACACCAACAAGGTTTTCCCTGCTGGGTGACCTGCCTCAACTAACCGTCAAAAAGATTCAGTCTCAAGGGAATGTTTTGCTTATAGATTTATAAATGTTGACAATAATCCTAAATGGATGTTAGGGGAATTGACAAATCTCAGCATTTTTCTTGATGTATGTGTGCCTGGGGGAACTTTGGAGGCCCCAGCATTCATTAAAAAGAAGCAAGCCATTGACAGCTGACAAGGAAAGACAGGTAGCATAGCTAGAAAAGTAGAAGCTATTTGTTGACACAAAATTCTGAAGCATAATAATAATCTAGTATTTTCTTCCTCTGTTGTTTCTAGGCTCACTCAAAGTGTACAGACCATGCAGCCCAGTGTGCTTAGTGAAACAATAAATCTGCTTACTCTATAAATGGCTTTATTGTCAAAGTTTGAATACTCATGAAAATAATGTGGGACAGATTAAAGCTGAAATTAGTGCCTTAGTAAGGATCTGGGAGGCAGCTGAGGGATGTATTTTTGTTTTTTCTGTGTATGCATACATGCAGTTTTTTTCTCCTAGAGGTCACAGCACATGTTGAAACAGCATCCTCTGGAAGAAGATAGTTCTGAGCTTTGCTATGTCTTCTTTTCCTGACAGAAGTGAAAGAAGGAGAAAGACAACAAAGGAGGAAACTCAGAAGTTTGATCCTAAATTTGTGTTTGATTGTGAGCTAAATTGTTGCTGGGACCACTGATAGGGAAACTTGCAGAATTTATCCAGGAGTCTAAAGAAGAGCTTTAATTAATTTTCCTTGTATATTAGTATACTAATTACAATTAGGTTTTCTACTTAGCAGCTTTCCACTTAAATCTGATTTGATAGGAAATGAAAACTAGAAAAATGTGACAATCTGTGGTATTATTTATGGATTTCTTTTGATAGTGAAATGAACAAAAATACTGAAAAATAGAATGGCAGTTATTCCTGTCCTATTGAGAAATAAGACTTTCTAAGGATTTTAAAAAAATATCTTCAGAGATTGATTGCTAGCACTCTATAATCCAGATTACTGTGAGTGTATTTGTAAATATGTGTTTGAATAGAGTGATATACTCAATAGTTATTTCCCTAGGATGGAAATGTCAGCACATGTCTTGTCTCCTATTTCCTACTGCCAGAGGGCACTTAACAGCAAATTTTGCAGTATTTCATTGACTCCAGTTTTAAACAAAGGTAGCAACAGGTCCTCCAGCACCCCTGGGGCCCACAAAAACACATTTATTTCCTCTCTTCCACATTACCCCTTGTCTCAAGAAAAGTGATTAAGTAGCAGTAGAAGTTATAGCAGTAATATAGACTGTGCCTCATTATAGGAAACAGCATGTTTAAAGGCTGAGCATACTTCTAATCTTAGAAGGCAAAATAAAAGACAACAACATAGCTATTAAGAGAGGAAGGAAATTGAGAAAAACAAATTTGTTGATTCTGGCCAACACCATATAGAAAGTCTATGCAAATCTGTGAAATAACTCAGATCTCTGAATTTGTTCTTTGGCACTATCTCCTTGTGCTGCTCCATTCTCTTTTGTTGTTTTACTCCACCCTACATTGTATTTCTGACAAATATTAATAGAGTTTCTGTGTCCACTTCCCTTCACCGGGGTTAATACTCTACCCAGGCTAACCAGAGGTCTTGCAGCTGATATTCAGTGGGACTTTCACAGTTAATGTGCAGCAGAAGGAAAATACATATTGTGTTTCTTTTTCCCTTTTTTTTTCCCTAGAGTTTCTCCTCTATCACAATAATTTCTGTGATGTTTTCTTGTTTTTATCTGTTAACTATGTGTCAATAACTAAAAACAGTATTTGAGCAAAGGCCCTACCAAATCTTGACCTTTTTTGGTGAGACAATAACGAGTTTTTGAATGAAGCCCCAGATGTCTTTTTAGGATGCACTGTAAACTTATGTTTAATTTCCTGTCTACTACCAGCCTTAGTCCATCAGTATTGCCCTGGCTTTCACAGACTTCTATATATCATGGAATATTTGTATTTTGGATTGTTTTCCCCAAGAAGTAATAGCTTCCATTTTACAGGCTGACACTCAACATAGTGCAACACATGCTTATAACTTAAAACTTTTTTCTGTGTTATTTTTCTGGCTTCAGCAATGCTTTTTTTTCCTTCATCATGAGTGCACATATGGAGTTTCATTGTAAAGAAACAGTCATATGAGTAAAATACCAAATTCCTAGTTGGTGGGTGAAGTGCTTTACTTCTGCCACCACAGACCCATCCATCCCCATATGATGTTGTCAGAGATAGAGTTCAGAGGCACCAAGGTGCAACCTGGCTCAGCTGCCCATTCAGTTAGATGGAACCTAATGAGTTCTCAAACGGATGGATCTTCATGAAACTCCTGACATTAGGAAGGAAATGAAGTTTCTAAGGAAGAAAAAGTACGTAGTGGGAAGGTTTAGCGTGTGTGTGTGTGTGTATTGGAGAAAAATTTATAAATGAGGCTTTATGCTTCACCTATTGTGTTAAACTGATAAGCCCTCACTGCCTTGTATATTTTTGTTACTGCATCTGACACATTCTATTCATGAGAACTTTGTCTCTTCTACAAGATGAAACCCATCTCACACTTCAAAATCAGGCCTCTGACTTAAGATATTACTTCATTACTTGTAGAGGACAAGAAATATCCTCATTTGAAAACTGGTGAACTACCTGAGGTATCTGCTGGCTCTCACTGATTATAGCAGGCTTGAACATTTCCCTTCTCCATCAGGAGCCTAACTTTAACCAGCTCCAACAGTGTGAGGTGTCTTCCACCAAACTGAATGTTTGCTTTTGTTCTTAAGCAGAACATTTTTTCATTTCACCAAATTCTTTTAGCTTTGATGCTGTCCTGATTTGCCTCTGATAGCTAACAGTCACTGGGCTACAGCCCCTGAAGCCCAATGTGAACAATTTCCTTGCTCCCACAAAATTAATTTCAGATGTTGTGTAGCTAAATGACACAAGAAATCATCTCCATTATGGGTGTAATTCATTATGAGTGGGCTAACACAAGGATCTGTGTCCTTTCAAGTCTCACATGGGCCAATAGGGCAGGACTTCACTTGGAGTGAAGGGATATCTGAATAGCTGTACCAGAACCAGGCAGCATCTGTGTATGAAGCAGTGAAACTGCAGCAGGGCCCAAGCCCCAGGTATTTTGGATCTTAGAGGAAGCCCTTTGCCTCTGCTTTCACTGCCAGGAAAGCTTGGATACCTAAGCATTGGAGTTCCATATTCCAAATTAAAACAAGATAATCAATGACAAACTTTTTTTGTAGTTTTTTTGAGGATCAAACACATTACAATTTTTTACAATTAGGATTTGCTCTATGATCCAGCTTTTAATTCCTATCTCTCATTTCCTACTCAAGATGTCTTGGCAACTGTTTCTGCTCCTGGACCTGTATTTTCCTCCTCTCCCACTCTCTCTGAAGTCTCTACACGTGCCAGGAAATGAGCAGGCACTGCCTCCCCCCATCCCTGACCCTCGGGGCAAGGCACCCCAGCCAAGGGTGAGGGATGAATCCCAGGAGATTTCCTGGTGATTGCCAAAGGTGAGTGATGGGAACGAGGGAGCACTAGAAACGATTGCAGGAAACAGATATCTTTATCTTTGCAAGTTTCTCACAACAGCAACAGTTACCTGGGGCACACCAGACATTTTACTTCATGTAGCAGCTAATTATCAGAGACCAGCGGTACAAATACTGACAGCAGCTGTAGCTTGTGCAGAGATCGGCCCTGGCTTGTGTTCTTTCCACCCACTATCTCTTCCAGACCTGGTTTGTAATTCAGGTTATATCACTTCAAAGAATTTGACCTTCCTCTCTGTCATCCAGCTGCAACACACCAAAGCAAAGGCAATGGGTTTACATTGAAGTGGAAGAAAAATCAGTTCAGGGGTTTGAATGCTTAAAGGAAATAGTTTTTGCTTCTTAGAAGATCATTACCTACCTACTGCTAAAGGGTGCTGCTTGGAAGCAGAGATGATCCATTTCTTCTACATACATAGAGGAATGGTTTAGATGATGCACAAGATATGGTTTTTACATATTCAGCAGAATTATTCTCAGGTGAGCACATTAGGTATCTATTGCTGCTGCAAACTAAAAATAGAAGTGTTAGTGTTTTGGATTTAACTGATTGAAACACTTCACTAACAGACCAGATTCCACATTTCTGGGACTCAGACGGTGAACAACTAGCAGAAAAGTTTGTAAAGCAATGCAACCTGCAGAAACAATGGAAGCCTCACAAAAACACCTCGTGGGAGAGCAAGGAGGATGAATGCTGCAGGCCATTATCTGTGGCATCCTTAATACAAGATTTTATTTAAATAAATTTACTTTTCTCATTATATAACCTAGCACGTAAGAGACAACTCTATGAGGCTTCCCCAATATCTCTGCTGAATACCCTTCTGAATGCTGTGACAAAAGAGTGGAGCTTTCCTCGGTGTGCATCTCTTACATGCAGAAACAGTAGTATTGATGTACATCAGATGCAGAGACTCCCGAGCTGCTGCCTGTGGGCTTCCACATCATCACCTCTGACCTGTAGGCACACATCCCCTACAAGTTGTTTTAATTGAATGCTAAAGGTGCACCATCATTTTTGCGGATGACTGGCATTCGTTCAGAATTCTAGCAATTTGGGAATAACAATTTGAGACCTGTCACTGATCAGCTGTGAGCAAGATGCTTCACCTCTGCGTGCCTTTGTTTCCCTTCCGGCGCCATCTGCTTTGCTTAATTAAAGCGAAAGCTCTTCTCTGTAAAGACCTTCCCTTCGCAGGCATTTGTGAAATGCTTTTCACAGTGCACCTCCGAATTCATTCAGGACACAGAGCTGCCAAGCTAACATTGATTACTACTATTAACAATCTCTGTTTTAACTTGTCGGCTGTGACAGCAGTATTACTAACAGCATAGGAAACTAGAATCCTAAGAAGCAAAAAAAAAACAACCAAAATTTAACATGAAAAAGGATTCTGTGTTCTGTTTGGGGTATTGCCCTTTCAATCAAATATGAAAAGAATCCTTACATCTAAATGTGTATGCTAAAATATCATGATCTTCTGCAGATTGCTGTGGAGTGTAGCAACCTCTGGATGTGTAGAATATTTCAAAGCACTTTGCTTCTCAAAGCATCATTTTTTATACAGTCATTTGCATGCAGTTTTGCAGCCTTGTTTTTCATGGATTTTTCAAAATGCTAATTTTTGCCTACTCTGCTATATTCTACTTAGAGTTTGGGTGGGATCTTACACAAGGGATGGAAAGGATGTGCAAGGGATAATATCTGGAAGAAATCAAAGGCAAAGGCTGTTGCCTAGTTTTAGCTGCAGAAATAAAGCTGTTTCAACGCAACCCTAATTACAGTTTTGTGGTGCTTTGTCGAGCCCTGCTGATGAGTTTCCGTGGTAAACAGCTCTTTATTGTTCTTTCACATTCAGTCGCCATGGAAACTAGCATTTTAGGGTTTGATCCTGAGAGATGCCAAGCACCTGCTTCTGTGAGAGTATCTATGGGAGAGGAGGATTCGAGACATCATATAAGATCAGTCCTTTCAATGACAACAGATTTACTACAGGAAAGAAAAAAAAAAAGAAAAAAAAAAGATATGAGGGGAAAAAAGGCTTTTGATGTGCCTTTTTGGAAGGAATTGTGAAAAAAAAATCACAGATAGTGCCTGGCCCCAGTCATACCTTGCAAAGAAAAACAGTATCTGACACTGCTGCTCATGGGTGTAGTGCAATGCGAAAGAAAACAACATAAAACTCACCTCATTCAATGAAAACAAAGCAAAGCAAAACAAACAAAAACAAAACAGAAAAAAGAGGCCTGACGAACCTAAGGATCTAGCTCCAAAGGAAATGCAAGTCAGAGCCTCAGAATGTCACTAACAAAATGTCGGGAAGATTAATTCCCTTTCATTCATTGCCAAATCCTTCATTGCCTTCTTGTTGTAAAAAAAACGATATTGCTTGGGAGGTCAAACTCAGGTGATAAACAGATGAGCAAATTTTCTATTTTAGCTTCTGAAAAATCCCTGAGGGACTCTCCTTTGTCTTTTCTGCTTATGCTGACCTCAAGCTGTTGGTCAGAGCCTGGAGGAATCATTCAATTTAGCAAAGAGTAGCGCTTTTTTCCCTGTACAGCTCCATTTCCTCTGAATTTATCTTGCTGTCTCAGTAGGAAGATGGAAGGTTTGTGTCAGCAGTTAGCAGATAGTCTGAACGTGAGCAGGTGTGAACACACCAATTGCTTCCTTATCTGATGCTGCCGGAGCGGGCAGGGGCTGCGCTCTGCGCCCTTCCCCTGCCGGGCTGCACGGGGCAGATATCCACCACCCACCCACCAAACCTGCTACCCTGTGCTGACCAGGGGAATGTCAGCAGCTTCAGGGCCATGCTTTTGTTTTCTCTGCTTCAAAATATTGGCCAGGAATTAATCTGTGTAAATTCAGACCCCCGTCTGAGGGGCACAGTCACCTTGGTCTTCGTTAGTATGGTGGGAGCGAGGCAGCGTTTCTTCAGTGACATCTTAAAGGGAGTGAGTCACCTTTTAGGTGTTTTGATTTCCTGTTAAATTAAAAAAAAAA